>JAKUCB010000010.1:0-346227 GCA_030563345.1 Diutina scorzettiae
GGGGGGAAAGAGAAAACAAACAGAAAAAAGACAGCGGTTTAACGAGAGAGAAAAGTCGGATGACTTATAATGAGAACCTACGTGAATGGTTTTGTTGGCATAGTGGAGCACGCGTGTTCCCATGTGGAGCGCGAAGTATTGTAAACGCGCGCTCTGTGGAAAACACGTAACTAGAGTACCAGTAATGGTGGACAGATTGAGAATTGTAAATATAGAATGACAAAAGAAAGGCTAAGAGCGGTTGGACAGCGGGGAAGTAGAGTTAAATGATAATCAGGAGAGTGTAAATTAATGGTGATTGATTTATTATGTTGTGAAATTATAGACATGTTGGTATTGGGCAGTGGTGAGCGTGTTTTTAGTAAGAATTGTTAAGGCTGGGGATTATTGTTACTGTATTTTGCACAGAATTTCTGGTATTTTTACATTGTCATATTCTGTATTAGGGACCCACTAATAGTTGTTGTCTTGATTTTGAACTTAGTATGTTTAATGTTACCCGCATCCGTTATCGTATAGTGCTATTATTGTTTCATGCCTGTGGTGGCTTTACCTCGCCAATGCTAAAAAATTGTCCATGTCAGATAGTTGCCGCTTTCAATAGTTCATGGATAGTTGCTTCTAGATATTTTGTATCTAGGCTCCATAGCCAGTCCACCAAAGTGTTTAGCTTTTATACCACTCGAATAAACCATGCCTCATCCTAGCAAGCATTTCTCAGGGATTCCCATCACTTAGATGCGGTCCTGATCAAACAGTGAGCTCTTGCCCATATAATACTTCCTTAAACTTTGCTAGGTCATCCCTGAGATTGGATATTCTAAAACCGCTAATTTCAGGTTCATGACTAGGGGTCCGGAACTTTTTACCACGATTATTAAACTAGGAAAGTTTTGCATCTTTCCAACAACTCTGACCAACTTTCTCTCCCATGACACTGGGTATCATAAATGGACAAACATCGTGTTTGACGATTTTCGTAAGAACTTTGGCACAGTTTTCTTTCACATGAACCCTCTTCACAATGGCTTGTTGAAAGTTGCTGAAATTAGACGCTACCTATGCTTGGGATCAATGTCTCTCAAATTCAGCTTAGCAACTCCTTTAGTGAGGTAATCTACTAACGACACGCTATCAATGAGGATATTGTCGTCTCTTGATACTAAATCCCTCTCAGGTTTTCCTTGCTCCAAGAACGCTAACGGGTACCGTAACCATCCAATAGCATGCACACACACTTCTGCGCTGTAGAATCCGGCTTCGGTCTGAGTCTACGCTACCACATCAATTCGCTCTGATTCCCATGCAATGGGCCAGATCGATAAATATTATAACCCAACTGTGACCTGGCGTCCTCTTCCATGCAAAATGATGCATCATCATAGGCAACAAGATTTGGTATCGTCTCCACAGGCTTTTTAAAGTAAATCCCTTGATCTGCAGTTTGACCAAGATATTTGAGTAAACGGAGAAGTTCTTCTTTTATATGAGGGATACCCACGTACCTTTCGAGTTTGTTAAGGCAACGTCCGGTCGACAAGTAGTTGCTAGGTATGCGATTGATTCGATTAAATCTTGTATCCACTTGCTTGCTATGTCTCTGTCTTCCTCTGAAATTTGCTGCATCAAATGGTTTTTGTTAACATGATACAGCTTCCAATCACAATGAATAGATATCGGGTTACTTATTTGCGCGTCTTTGGTTTTGACCTTGTATTTTGCAATCAATCTATTGATGAAATCTGGATTGTTAATCAAGAATCCTCCTTCATCCAAATAGACGATCTTGAGACAAGGATTTTATCTGGTCTACCAATATCCTTGCTTTAAAATCTGGTTTTCAACTCCTTTCTCAACCAATCCAAGCATTCTTGGTCTCTTGCAGCAATGAGAATGTCATCAACGAATACCCCCACGATAAACTCAGTCTTGTCGTTGATTTATTTAACGTATAACGCATCAGCTAGCTTTAATGTAGTGAAGCCCAACTTGGTCATCGCGTTATCGCTTTTGGCAATTTCTTTTGCAACAAGATGAGATTTTGATAAGCCGTTCAGTTTCTTCGAAATTACCCAACTCAATTCTACCGTCAAATCATTAATTCTCCCTCCTTCAATGGTACTGTTGTCCACCCAGATGGGCTCGGTATCCCAAACTTAGTTCTTGTTTATGGCTTCAAACGCTCTCTTCATTATTTTTTCCCAATTCGGACTATTCTTAACATCCTCATACTCCAGGGGAAGTTTTTCATCGATAGCGCTGTAGTAATACAATACTCTGAGGTATTCGTCATTATTGATGTTTATGGATGGACTGTCCTTACTGAGGGGGGCAAAAACGGCAGCCGCTCTCTCGTATTTTTCTTCCATACTCTTGTTGAGCACATTTAGCGCTCTTTCAGCATTTGCACCATTTGCGGCGTATAGACGATTAAAATAGAATTCGATACTATCGATAAAGTCTATCGAATCCCGATAGTCAAACCTGACGCTCCTCTCAAAGTCACCGACAACTTCATACTCACTTCTATCAATGTTGATCGCAATATCCTTGTAATTGTAGAGATCATTCAAACAATTAACTCTTTGCACTAGCGTCGCCCAAACAATTCTAAGGTTCATGATACTCGGTAAAGAGAAACCACCCGAAAAGATAGGCGTATTGTCATTGTCAAAGCAATATTGGTATATAGGGTCTCGTGGTCCCCAATTGGCTGGCCGGGCACGTTGGTTTAGGGTTGCCCTGGGTTGCGCCCCACCCTTGACATTCACCCTTGGAAAGGTGTCAAGAAAGCGATGCACAGCTTCCAAGTCTTTGGGGTCCGTGGTTTCCTTCAATAGTTTGGTAAGCTTATCTAAGTGCCAGGTGACTTCATTTACTTAGTTACTTGGGTTATTTATAACCGAATGGTTGCTCATTTTTGCTAGTGTTACGTGATTGGGGGCGCTCCTGATATGTATTACACACACCCTCTATGCAGGCCTTGATCACGCTGCGGGGTTCCAAGGAAGGGGTGAAGATTTCGAGATTTTGTGGGTCCATCTTCAAGTCAGGTGTTGGCCGTACAAGCCCCCATAGTTTAGTAAGTCTTAACTGTAGTACCATCACAATTCTATCAATAATTAATAGGGAAACTGCAATCAACAGCAGCGCCGTGTAAAAGTTCGTTGACACCTATCACAACTGGCAATGGCCGAGCATGGAGCCCAACCTGGGGCGACCCAAAACCAAAGTCTTCCACCGAGATATTGGGGATCACAAGACCCTATATATCAATATTGCTTTAATAGCAACCATGTTCCAATCATTTCCGAAACATTCATGTCGACTCTACTTTCCAATGAAGACGCTGAAAAGTTTTGCGCACCCGGTCCTCCTAATATACAGATGGAAAGAGTCAAGACGAGCTCAGACAAAATGGATATAGACGATGTCGCATCCAGATTGGATATTCTACTTGGGCAACTCAATGAACATCAACATACGGTCACAGATGTAAGATTGAAGAATCTAATCAATAACATCGTGAACGAATATGCCGTTAGTAAGGGAACGGCCGGGAAGAAATACCCAAAGTTACCTAAGATGATATATGAAGATAGACTTTGGTTTGCACGTCTAATTACAGTCATCATTTTATCGCTCGCAATCTTATTTGCATTTTACGTGTTATATCGATTATCAAACCATGGTTAAATTGTTATAAATGACTGCTGGTTGAGTTGCAGCAGTTTTTGGTTCCTTTGTTGTTATGACGGCTGAACGTGAATTGCATTTAGGCAATATATGTTAATTTGATGCTAAAGTGCCCTGAACACTTGGTCGTCGGAGGTGCCATTTCCCGAAGACCTTGTTGGTGAACTCAATTATTTCTCAATTGATTGAGTACCTCATAACACAGCCCATCTCGTTATAAGCTGTGCTGTGTCTTGTTCGCAGCTTACTGGAGGACTACCTAAAATCCCAGGTTGCCCTTGTTGAAACTGCTGCTATGGCCCACCACAAGTATATTGTATGTTCCCTGACCAAAAAGACCCTCTTTCCCGAACTTGGTTTTCCAAGAAGGGTATAGGAGTATTTCACCTATTCTTTCTAGACTGGAAGCGCTCGCATACGACATGAATCGCTTCCTTGGGAAGGTTCGTTTTGCCCGCGCAAGACGACGAGTAGAGCGGGCGGCTGTACTGAATAAATCTGACACCCCCCAATGTGAGCTTCCAGCAATTGACAAGTTTTTTTATCTGCATGTGTCTGCATTAACCTACGTGAGTCTATAAAGTTCAACTCTGTCAGAGTGAGCAAGATAGATTGGCCACCGAATGTGGAGTCAATGTAAGCCCACCATATTACGGAAGCGAGCGTGGTCGAAGAACCCTAGAGGAATTATTCGGCGAAGAACGGTGATACATCCAGAAAATTACACCTCGTCAACGGTATGCACTGCAAGTTAAAAAATATAATTTGATATTACAATGCATTCCAGGTCAGAGGCAAAAACTTTTTAAAGTACATAGAAAGTATGTAGAGGACTACCCGGTCCTCCTAATATACAGATGGAAAGAGTCAAGACGAGCTCAGACAAAATGGATATAGACGATGTCGCATCCAGATTGGATATTCTACTTGGGCAACTCAATGAACATCAACATACGGTCACAGAAGTAAGATTGAAGAATCTAATCAATAACATCGTGAACGAATATGCCGTTTGAAAGGGAACGGCCGGGAAAACTCTACTGAGAATTAAACGAAAGCCAACAACTTGACGAGCGGAGCGGGCAGTTTTACCAGATACATCTGCCACCCCTCAAATGTCAGCGTCCAGAAATTGACACTTTCCCTGCATGTGTCTGCATGAATCTACATAAGTCTGCATGAGTAGACTACAATGAATATGGGAAAAAAAGAATCCTACAAGTGCGCGCAAATGGTTTAGTGGTAAAATCCAACGTTGCCATCGTTGGGCCCCCGGTTCGATTCCGGGTTTGCGCAAACTTTTAAATTTTTGGTGATGCTCTTTTTTTTAATATTGCCCTTTATGTCAGAGATCCAGTGCCAAATGAGATAATCACTACCAATTGAAGAAACCATCCTCCTCAGGTTGTATGTTGACACTATATGACGACAATAAGGCAGTGTCAAAAACAAAGGAAGAGGAGAACTCGGAGGCAGTGTGAAAAAAGAAAAAGAAAAAACTATTTAAGCTAGGTATTTGTTAACTGAAAAACTATCCGGTTTTTCTAAATAAAAAGAATAAAGAGTATTATGGAAGATCACGTGAGAGCTGATCCAGGAGATAACTCAATCGACTGGGAGAGATTCCGTGTGGAGTTCGATAACGCCACTCGGGACCCCCAAGAAAAGGCCAGGGCAAACTTAGTGAAAAAAGCCATTGCTCATTTCTTAGGAGAGCCGGACACTTTAATCTCCATTCAAAGCTATCGAATGTTTATTACCAGTGTCATAGTTAAAACCAAGTTACTTTCCCGAAGTCGCATTCATCTATCTGCGATAGCTCAATTAATAGCCAATGGCATCATTGATTTCATCTTCGTTTCGATAAAACCATAAACTTGCCATTTCTAAAAAGGCCATCCATATTATTCAGATTTCCATATTATCAACCACCTCATCCTCGTCTCTCTAGTTCAATTGTTCTCTCTTTTTTTCACTATGACTCCTCTCGCATACACTATGCCTTATCGAACGCCGCGTGCGACTCTGACTCACCCCCACAATATAAATAAATTTTCACTACGATTTCATAACCATTCTCATTTACCAATCATGTTGAGACTTTCGCGCCTGTTGTCCCTGACTTCTAGACAAATGAAGCAATTGACCATCGGGTTGATTCCTGGTGATGGGATCGGCCGGGAGGTGATTCCTGCTGGTAAGGCTGTTCTTGAAGCTCTCCCCAGCACCTACGATTTGCAATTCAAGTTTGTTGATCTCAAGGCTGGGTATGAGTTGTTCCAACAAACTGGTACTGCTTTGCCTGAAGAAACCGTGGAAACGCTTAAGAACGACTGTGACGGTGCCTTGTTTGGTGCTGTATCATCTCCTACCGTCAAGGTGGCCGGTTACTCATCGCCTATCGTTGCTCTCAGAAAGAAGTTGGGTTTGTATGCCAACGTTCGTCCTGTCAAGTCTGTTGAAGGGATTGGCCGGCCTGTGGACATGGTGATTGTCCGGGAAAACACCGAAGATTTGTATATCAAGGAAGAACGGACCTACAATGCTCCTGACGGTACTGTCGTTGCTGAGGCGATCAAGAGAATCACTGAAACTGCCACTTCGAGAATCGCCAAGATTGCCTACGAAATTGCGTTGTCGAGACAGCAAATTCGTGACGCTGGTCTTAAACTGATCCACACCGCCCCTTCAGTCACCGTTACCCACAAGTCGAATGTTTTGTCGCAATCTGACGGGTTGTTCCGGGAAGTTTGTAAGCGAGTTTGGGAAGAGACTCCCGAATTCAAGAATGTCGAATACAAGGAACAAATCGTCGACTCCATGGTGTACCGGATGTTCCGGGAACCCGAAATTTTCGATGTCGTGGTGGCCCCAAACTTGTACGGGGACATTTTGTCCGACGGGGCTGCTGCTCTTGTTGGTTCGTTGGGGGTTGTTCCCTCCGCTAATGTTGGGGAAAACTTTGCTATTGGTGAACCTTGTCATGGGTCGGCTCCCGACATTGAAGGCAGAGGTATTTCCAACCCCATTGCCACCATTAGATCTACTGCTTTGATGTTGGAATTCATGGGTTACCAGGATGCTGCTTCGAAGATCTATGAAGCTGTTGATGCTAACTTGGCCGAAGACAAGATCAAGACCCCTGATCTTGGCGGGAACTCTACTACTCAACAAGTGATCGATGACATTGTTAAGAGATTGGCTTAGACGTAGTTTGGACTGATGAAGAAATGAACATAAATAGAAATGAACACTGGGTGTTGAGAGTTGTAGCAACGACATTTTAGGGAAAGGGAAAGCATTGGTATCAGCCCACAGGGGTGTAGATTATTTGTAGACTCGATAAAATTACATTGTTGTATTTGATTATAGCATATTGCCGTTATATGATTTCCGTAGTGATAGCTTGCTGGTTACATCTTGACAAGTCTTCTCTGGGCTGATGGGTCAAGTTTTGGTGGCTTGTTTATCCGACTTGGTGGGCGATTGCCGTTGCCAAGGGATTGCCGGAATGGAAGCACTTGGCTTTCACTTGGGAATATCCACCAGGACGAAGCCGAAGATGGGTGGCTACTATTTTTGGTTATGAAGAACCGCAAATCAATGGGGAGATCACCCGGTAGAACCACTGGGAAGTTTCGTTTAAAGTTTCTAGTTTGGGTAACGAATATGCCGAATTGATTGAAACTGACGTTGCCATTGGACACTGGTACTTCTCTAATCACCTTCCCTAGTCGCTCGCCAAGATTATCACCCCCAGAATTGATAATAATAGGTTGGAGTGATCAATACATTGTTGAATGCAACCTGTGGCGCTGTTGCTGCTTTTGATCTTTAACTTTGCTACGTGTCTGGATGTGTGTCTCTAAACAAAACAGTTATCAGATTGCTTCCTTTCATATTCGGCTCTTACATGGTTACCAATCAAATAATTATGCTGTTATTACAATTCTGTCATGCTATTCTTCATCGCTAACATCCCCGCCTAGTTCACGCAATTGCTGTTTATACCTCGTCTTGGCATCGTCAACCTCACTCATCAACAACATCATATCATCCAACTCTTGTCTTGGTACCAGTCCATCTTTCAACCTCATATTTTCGATTTCTAGTTCTTTAATACGAGCCACTTCTGTAGCCATTACTTCCACTTTTTCCGCCGTTTCCTTTTTCATGTTCTCAATGGCGGCTTGCAAACTGGCGATCTCTTCATCTTTCGATGCAACATCAGCAGAAAGGTCCAATTTGCTAAGTTCCTGGTTAAGACTAGCAATCTCTTTATCCTTGGTAGCAATTAATTCGTCTTTCTTATCAAAGTCCGCCTTAAGGGATCCGATAACACTTTCTTTTTCCTGTAACGCATCTTCGGAATCCTTCTTTGCCTTTGCCACAGCTTCCATTAAACTTGAAATTTTGTCGTTGGCTTCGTTGATTTCAGCCTCTTTCTTTTCGCCATCTTCCACCACGGCGGTGGCATTTTTATTGACCGACGCCAACTTTTCTTCAAGCTGTTTGATTTCCTCGGAGGCAATTTCCTTTGCTTGATTAATTTGAGTTTTGGCGACATCCTCCGCATTGGTAACGGCTGCTTCTAATTTCACTTTTGCCGTTTGTTCAGCTTCCAACTTCGCCTTTAGAGCTTCTTCGGCTTCCAACTTTGCCTTTGCCGCTTCCTCCGCTTCCACCAATTTTTGTTTAAGGTTAGCATTGGAATCCTTCCATGTGGATAACTCCTTCTGAAGGGATCCCTTCAAACTGCAAATCTCCTTCTCAAGGGATTCCTTCAAACTGGCTAACTCCTCTTCCGCCGTCTTCGTAACATTTTCCAATTCTTCACCAAGCAAAGCCGTCTTAGCCCGCTCCTTTTCCAATAGATCCTCGGAATCACCCCCTCGTTCAGTGACAGCGTCCAATTGCTCCTTCAAATGGCTCAATTGGACACCAGCATCGGCTAATTGTTGTCTAAACTCCTCCGCTTCACTCATTCTCATCTCCTTGATCTTTTCCAACTCATCACTAGCAGCTGCGTTTGTCTCAGCAAGTTGGGTTTCCGCAGCAACTAATTTTTCTTTTAATTCCAGTTCAAGAGTCTTTGAATCGTCCCCATCACTTTCAATCCGTTGTTGAAGCTCTTTCTGGGCCGCTTCCGCTTCCCCAAGCTTGAACTTAAGCATCTCCGCCGCCTTGACAGCAATCTGGTGGTCCTTGGTGACCTTTCCCAATTGGGCCGTCAACTCGGCGTGCTCAGAACTGATTGACTCGTGCAGTTCATTCAATTGTTGGTGATCCTTGGTGATCTTTTCCAATTGGCTCGCAACATCGCCCTGTTGATTCTTTTCCAATTCCCAGAACCGTTGGTCCCGTTCCCGGATGCGTTCTGTGGTTTCCAAATCGTCCTTCAACACCGCAATCTCATCTTTTAACCCTTGCAAAGCAGACGCCTGTTTATCAGTTTCTTCTTGAGCCAATTTTAGTTTGTCAGAGTATTCGGCAACCACCTTGGCTCGTTCTCTGGATGCCTCCCCTTCCAACAGCGCTACTGCCTTGCACTTGACTTCAATAGTGCGTTGGGCCTCACTAAAAGCAGATACAAGGTTAGCGTGGTCTTTTTCAAGAGTATCCAATTCCTTTTTCAAATCTTTGGCGTCACTAAGGGCAGTCGAAAGATCAAATTTGGTGGATTCAAGCTCGGATTTGGTGGCTTCAGCGAGAGAACTAACAGTTTCATAATTAGAGGTGAGTTCAGTCACTTTGCTTTCGCTGGTAGATAACTTCTCCCTCACCTCCTTGGCTTCTAGCGTAGCCTTGGCCTCCGCTTGTTCCGCGTCCCGAACCTTGGCTGAAAGTTCATCCACCTTGTCTCTCATGGTGCCAATGGCAGTTTCAGCATCACTGGCCTGTTGTTTTGCCGTTTTCAAATCATCCTTGAGCGCTTGGATGACGTCGCTCTTTTCATCGAGGGATAACTTGGCTTCCATTAATTGTTCGGTGAAGGATTCAACCTTTTCCGATAAAGATTCGATTACGCTATCCTTTTCACCGATGGACGAGGTAAATTCATCAATTGCAGCTTGGTGGGCCATGCGTTGTTGCTCTGCAGCTTGTTGGCGACTAGCATCGTCGTCGGAATACTTTTTTTCATGGGCGTCAATCAACTCCTCGATCGTCTTTTGGTGATTTTCAAGTTGTTTCGATTTTTCTTCCTCCAATGCCCGTAATTCTTCACCATGGGTTGACTTTAAAAGCTCTAATTCCTCTGTAAGAGATGTCTTAAAATGCTCCAATTCCTCATCATGAGTACTCTTGAGTGCCTCCAACGTCTGGCCATGAGTACTTTTGAGTGCCTCCAACGTCTCCTCATGGCCTTGCTTCACCTGTTCATGGGTGAGAACCACCCCTTCATGGGCTTCCTTCAACTTGTTCATCTCTTGCTCATGGTCAGCATCACTGGCGCGTAACTTGGACGCCACCGCCAACTCCACCTTCTGAATACGAAGATTATGTTCCTCCTCTACTCGCTTCATCTCCTCGGCGTGCGCCGCTTGTACCACCTGTAACTTTTCCAATCCTTCGCTTTGGACTCGCTTGAGGTTCTCAATGTGGGTGGCATCTACCTTTTTGATATTCTCATTGTACGACGCCTCCGCCACCCGGAACGACTCCTGGTGATCATTAGCCAAGTCCTGAAGCTGCTTAAAGTGCTGTGACTTGACCACCGCCAATTCCTGTTCTCCTTCGTGGGTCTTGGATAACTTTTCCTCCAACGCAAGCTTCAACTGGGCCGTTTCCTTCTTGTGGTTGGCTTCCAACGCTTCCAACCCCTGGGCGTGCGCTTCTTCCATCTTGCGAAGCGTGGTCTCATGGGCATGTTCCGCTTTGGTGGTGGCTTCACCATAAGTGGCCACCGCTAACTGGAGAGCGTCCGCGTGTTGAGCCTCCGCCAATTCAAGTGCGTTCTTGTGCTGCTTCTTGGTCTCCTCGTGCGCCTCGTGGGCTGCTAACAACTTTTGCCGGCTTTCAGATTCGGCGATTTCATGGAGATTATTCAAATCCGCCAAAATGCCATCATGGGCCTGTTTCATCTTGTCGACGTTATTGAGGTGTTCTTGTTGCAATTGGTCAAATTCGGTATTGAATCGGGCTTCAAGCGCCGTCCTTTCCTCTTCATGGTCCGCAACCAATTGGTCGTTTGCCCCAAGCGCTTTTTCAAGCTTCTCCTTGAAATCAGCTAGTTCGCGAAGGGTTTTGACGTTAGCTTCTTTGAGGACAATATCGGTGGCTTCCTTGGTTTGGCTCTGCATTTCCTGGGCCAACACTGTGGCTGCCTCCACGTCCCTCTTGGCTGTTTCCATAGCCTCCCCGATCCGGGCCTCCGCCAACTTGGATACTCTGTCAAGAGTCTTCAAGTGGTTCTCTTCTGCAGCAGCGTTGGCAGCAAAGAATTTGGCGATTTCCTTTTCGTGTGTGGTTTTGAGAGTTTCCAATTCCTCCTTGGATGCCTGGTGGAGTTTTTCAAAATCAAGCTCTTCGCCGTCCCCGAGAACTTGCCGGCTAGCCAACTGCTGTTGATGGGTGGCTTTGATATTGTCGATTTCGTCCTGGTGAACCCTTTTGGCCGCCTGGAGTTCGTTTTCTAATCGCTGGACCAAGAGATGTTTTTCATGTAATTGCAATTCCAAATCGGAGGCGTGGGAGTTTGTTTCGCCGTGGGAAGTTTCTAATTGCACTTTTAAACATCTGAGCTCTTCAAAATGATTGGATTCCATTTCCAGTTTCATCAAGCTGAGTTTTTCCGAGTGTGCCGATTCTAATGATAATTTTAACCTTTTCAATTCTTGGGCGTGGAGGTGGTCGGCGTTTTCGGTCGCCTGTTGGTGTTCTTTTTCCAAAGAAGTAAAACGGGCGGAGGCGGTGGTCATTTCCAAACAATCGGCAAGTTTTTGTTTCATGGCGTCGATTTCGTTCTGGTGGTTTTGCTCGATTTCGTGTAATTGAGAGGCGTGGGTTTTTTGGAGGGATTCTAATTGCTTTTCGTGGAGGAGTTGTAGTTCAGTCACCTTTTCTTGAGGAATTTCCTTGGGGCGGCTATTCCATTCTTTGTGTAACGCATCCACCTTTTCGGTGAATTCGTTTTCCTTTTGCTGCAACTCTTCTGAAAATTCCTTTTCCCTCTTTTCCAACACTTCTGTCAATTCCTTTTCCTTCTTTTCCAACACTTCCGCCACCTCCTTTTTCTTCTTTTCCAACGCTTCAGCACCTTCTTCGCGAGCAGTCTTTACCAAATCAGCAGCCATTTCCCTAGCAAGAGAAGCGTCCTCTTCCGCAAGAGCAACAGCTTCGCTGGCTTCTTTCTTGGCCGCTTGCACCGCAGCCACCAACTCCTTTTTCACAGTGTCAATCTCCAGCCGATCTACCATCATGTCCACCTTGGCACGCAACTCCTCCACCGTCAACTTTAACTGTGACACCTCTTGGTGATGGCGCTTGGCCGCCAACTCCGCCTGTTCCCGTTCCACGTCCAATTCCGCTTGAAACAAATCACGCGCCACCTCTATCTCTTCCAATCCATCCCGCAACTCTTCCAACTCTTCCTCCAACTGTTGCACGCGAATCTGGTGCACCAGAGATGTGCCAGCCACTCCCAGGTCCAACTCAGCCAACTGTTGCCGGTGCTTTGCCACCTTATTGGCCAAATCGGCTTCAAGCCGCTCCTTATCGGCCTTGAAACCTGCCAATACCGCCCCTGCCAGCCGGAGCTTGTCCATTAAATGTCCATTGGTCTCTTCCACCTCGTGCAAACGAGCCTTGACTGTTGCCAACTCGTGGACACCACTAGCATGGTCCTGTTCCATCTGGGCAAACTTGGCTTCCAACGCAGCAGCACGGTCACCATGGCCCGCCACTTGTTGGTTGAGTGAAGAGGTGGCCTTGGTGTGTTGCTTATTCAACGAATCCAACTCCTTGGTCAACTTTTTCACCCTATTCTCCAGATCATTCTTTTCCCGTTGAAGGGAAAACAACTCTTTGTTCATCTTATTCACCCCCTGCTCGAGTTTGGACTTTGCTTCTTCCACCTCCGCCAATCGGGCTTCCAATTGCTTCGACAGTTGCGACAAACCCAGCGAATTCTTCTGGTGATCGGCGAGTTGAGTTCTAAGAGAGGCCACCTCTTCTGCTGCCTTTTTCTGAAGCGACTCCATTTCCTCTAGCGCCGTCAGCGTCGCTTCAAACGAGGTTTTTGTTTTGGAGTATTCCTCGTCAATTGCCGTCAATTTAGCCGATTTTTCGGCGATGTCAACCGTCAACTGCTCCGCCATTACCGTCAACTTAGTGATTTCCCCGTTTAGCCGATCCTCGGTTTCCCTAGTTTGAACTTTTTGTTCCAACAACTTGCGCTTCACCTCGGCATAGTCGCTTTCAAGCTCTTCAAACGTCTCAAAGGTGATGGCTTTACGGGGCTCCACCAACGGGTCGTGGAAAAGCGCCCTTCGGATCCGCCCAAAGTTTGTCTTGACCACATCTACATAGAGACGGTCAAAGTACACCTCGGGAAGCCCCACGTTCTCCAGCTTGATCTCGTCATCAAAGTGCTTAAATTGGTGGTTCTGGCGCAACTGCTTCACCCGCAACAGATAGTTATCCTTGCCCATGCTCTTGGTCAAGAGCTGGTGGAGTTGTTTTCTAGGGGTGGGCGACAGGGCGGTTGAGAACTCATACGACACCCCCAAACACACCGCGGCCATGCTCTTGGTGACAATCAGTAATTCCAGTTCCAGGTGGTGGCCGGAAACATAGGCGAGGATCAGCTTCACCACCAGCGGCTGGCGCAAAAAGTCGTCAACCGACAAAAAGTCCTCGTACATCCAATAGGTAAACAACATGAAATAGGTGATGGCAATGCGTTCATCGTTGCCTGCTTCAAGCAGTGCCACAAGTAACTCCAGCATCGCCTCGATACACGTCATTTCCTCTTCTCCGTCTTCGGACCCCGTCAGCACCTGAAGGGCAAGGTCCTTGTTTTCTTCACACTCTTCAAAGGTGTACATAAGAATCACCCCCGCAAACCACGCCTTGTAAGGATTAAGCCGGATGTCCGGGTTGTAGTCCATGAGAACATGGAAAAGATTGGCGTAGTTGGGGGTATAGTCATCGGTGGATTCAGCCTCACCGTCTACAGGTTGATTATAGTAGTTAGGCTCGTGGTACGCCTTGATCTGGTCCGCCAAAAACGCCAGTTTCAGTTCATGGTTATCCTTGAAGAACGCGTGCAAAGTATTGGACGCCGCCATCCGGAGATCGAACCAATGGACCAGGTTGGTGTTAAGAGCCCAATTCACAAGCACCAACGTTACCGGAACGAGCTTGTCGACAACATGGAGATTTATCGGCATCAGAGGGTCTTCAATGCATGGAACATCGATCTGACTAAACTGAAGCTGGATTTCCGGGTTCCCGGAAATGATGGCGGCTATAATTTCGAGGGCAATAACCTTGATATTGACGGGAACCAAATTAGGCGTAAACACAAGCTGGAGCACCACTAGCAACACCCCACTATCGGCTAGTCTCAGTTGGTTCTGCGCCAACAACTCCGAGTCTTCGTCGCAGAAGGTCCCACAAATCTCTAGCGCCATCAGGAGATTGTCCAACCGTTGTTCATTCCACTCGATGGGTGGAAGCGGGGTGCCAGTAATCTCATCGACACCGCCGTACACCGGTTCGCCAATCAATTGTTGGAGACGTGCCACCCCGCCTGTCTCCATAAACAACAGCTGGTTACTTGCGTTGTACTGTAGCAAATTGGTTAGCAAAGTCAAACAATCTTGAACCAAAATCAGCCCCCTAATTCCCCCTTCTTCAGCAATGATATCGAATAACCGATCAAAACAGTTTTCAAACGCAATCAATTTCTGGATGCTGTAGTTGCCATTGGCTAACGCCATTAGCAACAAGATTGCCTCATTGCGGATAGGGTCATGGTCACTATGAAGCAATTCCACCACCGTCAGCACCGCAGTGGGAAGCTCAAGCAACACCTGTTTTGTTTTCTTGGGACGTGTAGCCACCACCGCTTCGAGGAGCTGTAAAGCGTACAATTTCAATTGGAACCCCAGGCTGGAGGCGATGATTTCAAGGACGTCGCTAATTACCGCTACATCGGCAGTCAATTCGTCGGCGATCCACATGCTCAATTGGTCCTGGATCTCGTCAACAAGCAATGGCAGGGGATATTTTCCATTTTGCACCCGGGACTGGTTGGCGATGATTCCCGCGTCGTCGGTGCCCCGAATAAGAAGAATGACAAACGTCTCCATTAACACACGGGCCACGTCTGCATCTTCCACCCCGTCTTTTTTAAACGCTGCCACGAGGGGCCGGAGCCCGTTTTCCACCACCAGTTCCCGGTGGGTTCGGGCAAAGCTCTTGAGACCAAGAATCGCCAGTTTGCGGTCCAGCGGGAGAGTAGCATGCTGGAGCCGATCGCATAGTTTAGGAATGGCTTCCTCTGCCAGTTGCTTTGTTGAGGAAAGCCGGTCTTTGAAGTAGTCCATAAGAGAGCGATTGAAAATGAAAATTGAAAAATAAAATATAAAGTGAAGGAGTGGAAATAGGGATGGAGCGAGTACTTTTTGATTAGTTGGTGATTTAATTGGCTACGTTGTGAGTGGTGATTTGAAAGCGGATCTACACCAACAGTTAATGTTGACGTGTTTTTCGCGACGAGGTGGGGTGGTACTTAAAGTAGAAGCGATGAAGGTGTCGTGGTGATAATGGGCGAATAGTGGTAATTGACACGTGATGCAGTAATCAGGGTGTGACATCTTGTGGGCGGCGTGTTGAGAAACGTGGTTTGTTTAGAAATTGTCTGGTATCGGTTAGAGTAGTGTGGGTAGTGTGATTATGGATACGCGGTATTGTTACTAATTTCAGTGAAAACACCGAGAAGCGAAAGAATGAGTGGTGGGTGTAGGTTATTAGTGGTTCTCGGAGTGAAGAGCCGGGAAGATTATCCGAAAAGTGTTTGGTTACGAGTAGAATGCATCGGAAGCTACGGATGGTGATCATATAGTGCCACTGGTGATGTAGGAGGGAGGGAAGAGAGGCAAGGAAAGTAGGTTTCATATGGTGGTGAACGTGGATTATGTTCCGTTTTTTCTTTAATTTTAAACCTTATGATATTTTCGTGTTTTCTTATGCATCATGTATTCATTTTTTAATCATCTTTATTTTACTTTTTTGTTTTTATGATTTTTTTCTTATCAATTATACATTTGTTCTCAAGTACTTTTTTGTTATGACCAGGTACATTTTTGTTATTGATTTGTGCAAATACAATTAAAAAACATTCATTACCGTGTCACTGACGGCAAAAAAAAGTGACCATTTATACGAAAAAGAATCCATAAAATCTCCTCGATTATATTCAATCCAACAATGATTTTTAGTATAGTTTTCTTTTCTAATCATCTAATTGCTTATAAACCATCGTCAATCAAATTTTATTATCACAAACAATACAATTGTTATCTTTTACATTTGTTATAATTTGTTCAAAACATTGACGCTCACGACACCGACCATCCCACCGCACACAACCACCCTAACCCATTAAAAACCTTATCCCCACCATTCATATCTTTCCTACACACCAATCACCATTTCATTGTTGTCGTCTCATCCTCTCTTTTCGCGCATGCCTCCCCTACTGGAACTTGATCCATTCCTACGAGATGTCACACCTTCGCTCCATCAAGAAACTGATACATCCATAGTGGCAAAACTCACCCTCTACCTCCTTGACTTTTACCACAAACTCGTGGCGACTCTGGGAGACGTTGGCGCTTGGCTCACCACCATGGCAGTGGTGTGCGACAATCACCAACGAGTCTTCGCCCATCCGATAGACCCCCTGTTTCTCCAGGTACACAAATGTGACGCCTCCATTGTCGGGGCATGGATTGTACTGTTTCTCTTACAAATCCTACGCGATGGTCCCTCAGTACACACTCGTCATAGTCTACAGTTATTAGCCGACGCGTTGACTGCAACGGCCACCACCCACGCCAAGCAAGTCAAAAGGGTGATTTTGGCAAATCTTGAACAGTCAGTGGCCCTTCATATGTCTCTGGATTCTTCAGGATTGATGGTGACTGTAGCAGTGTATGCGGTTGTGGTTCTGGTACTGGCGCGGCTCCGTCTCACCGTAGCACAAACATGCCAGCTAGATGCCATCGGCCGACGGTTGTGGTTTAAGGCGCTGGCGCTGGACCAAGATGATGCTACTGCTGAATTGTTGGTGGTGGCGGTGACCACGGTAACTGCTGATACCACCTCCACGGTGGCGCTGGTGGAACGGGTAGTGGAAATGATAAATTCCGCTCCCAGGAGGACCCTGGGTCCGGTGGCGGAAACCGTGGCAATGGCAGTGCTAAAATTGGCCCAATATGGCTACGATACCAAGGGCGTGGCTGTTGATTACCCCGCCGACACCGTTGCCAATGCCCGGAGTGTTGCCCACTACCTCTGTACCGGTGGCGAAGTACCCACATCTCCAACCGGTGATGTTCTTGTAGATACGTTTGTTGATCGGCTAGTTCGAGGCACAGGCGATGTCGACGACATTGTCGTGTGGCTAAACAAAAATAAAAATCTTCCCTGTCGAGAAGCTGGCGATTGCGTAGACGGGTGTTGTCGCGTTTGTGGGGCGCACCATACGCGTAACCCCTACAATTTGGTGAGAAAATCGCGTCCCGACGTGCCCCCGTCGTTAGACGAGTTTGTCGCCAGGCTTATGGCAATAGACGAAAAAGTGGCGTTGGTTCTGCTGCTTCCCGTGTGGTATTCGTTGTTGGCGCTGTATGTTGCCCGCCCTATCCATATCGATTTCCTCCTCGGTCTAGCCACCAATTCTTGTCGTGAAGTCCGTCTCCAAACCGCGCGAGTGCTCGCGGTTGGCGCCATCCATTCTCGGGAGGACTATGGCGAAACCATCATTCGATTTTGCGAAAATCAACTCTCAACGGGGACGCCCTGGATGGGTGAGACGGTGGTAGCCATACTTGTGGGGCTAGCCATCACCGGAGATGAAGATTCAACGGGATACAAAGCTCTCTGTGCTCTAGTTGAGACTTTTGGCCATGCCAATGACCAGTTCGGTAACTTTGCCTATCTTGGGGTCATCTCCGTAGCGGTCACCCTCAAAGTGGCACCATGGAAACTACTATTGCCACTTCTAGCCGACCTCCTGAAAACGCTACTCTCGCTGCCACGAGCTCTTGCCCGGGTGGCGGAAATGGGTGGCAAAAACCCCAAATTCATCATTCGTAGAATCAGTGAGTATGTGGTGGCCGAGGTATTGGAGGACTATAAACACGACTACATAGCAGACATTGCTCGCCACCTTGGCGTGTCAAAAGGCAAGGTGGTTATGGATGCTCTACCGCGGGTTATCGCCTACCATATAACCAAGCCTGACTTTGACGAGGAACACTTTATTATGGCGCTCACTAATGCCAGTCAGCGCTTTGCCAATCAGCTGATGGCCACCTTGGTAGCGGAATGCTACAAGAAAAGTCTCTGGTGTACTCTCATGTGTTTTGAAGACGACAATGTGGAACGGGTACGTCGGGGGCTAGCGGTGATTGTTGGCGGTAGTGCACTGGTGACGGAAGCCCTCGGAAACGACGCTCTCTGGTTGGTAGCAAATTTTGGTGAGACGGTCCATGAGATGAAACGAATGCAACTGGCGCGGGAAAAGGTGGCGGCGTTACGGCTTCTTGAATTTCTTATTGCTGAAATCCCAGAACAAATTCTGGTAGGATTGGGCCAAATCAGTACCTGTTTACAGGCGTGCTTACTGATGTCACCGGTGTTTAAATATCATGCTCTTCGGTGCTGGCAAGCGTTGCTCACTCACATAGCTCCGTCCAAGATGGTTTCCGTAATGGACATTGTTCTTCTGTGTGTACTCCAGGTGTATGGTACTCTTGAAGAGACGAGGCTGAAACTGGTGGCAGTGGCAATTCTCCAATCGGTTTTCCGGAGTGACGCTGCCAGCAACACTGCCGGCCACTATTTCTGGTCGCTTCCGTTTAATGCCGAACTCGACCTGTTGGTGGTACAAAAGGTGGATGCTCGTATTGAAAAAGGACGCGCGCACATGGTGGGTGGGTTTGCCGCTCGTCTCGCTACGAGGAACGCGTATGTTGTTGATCAGGCGTTGGTAGATTCTCGTAATTTTTTCAAGCGCTACCAACGGGAAATCCACGCGTCCCTCGAAATGGACCCGTTGTTGGCGCGCAACTTGGCGCGTCTCGTCCACCAATTGCTCGAAGTGGGCATTTCCCGCTGCCAACAGGTGGCGGAGGTGTTGGCAGAATTGGGCACGTTTGACCCCAAGCTGTTGGAAATCAAGAAAACGGAATCGCCGCCGTTGGTGATTTTGTGGGATTTCTGTGACGATGACGAGATTTACCGCTGGGTGCGGCTGTTGATTGAGGACCGGTTGGTTCCGCAATTCTGGGCGCTGAAAAACCCCAATCGGCAATTGTTTTACGCCTACGCCATGCAAGAGCTTATCGCGGTGTTTAAACACGTGATCAAGGGCTATAGTGATGTGGCAAGAGCCACGCTTCTTCCCCTTAGTTCCAGTGCCTATGTGGGCCCCAAGTGGACGCCGGTGCCGGTGGAATACCCAATCTTTCCCCGCGCGCGCTACGAGGTGTGGATATGTACCTTTTGTGATGATCTATTTGCTCGCTTGGCTGACAAATCAAGAATGGCCAAGCGGGTGATACGAACCATTCAAATTGCAATCAAAGACCGTGACGATGTGGGACTATGCCAGTACTTGTTGCGGTATGCGGTGGTGTCACACGTGGTTTCTGATGAAAGGACGGTGGTTCCAGATATCTTGACGGAATTGTTAGCCGTTCTTACCCTGGATTCGTCTTCTGAATATGCGCGGATGGCATGTCTGGAGGTGTTGGCGGTTTTGGACTACTGTAACCAATGGGCGCTGGAAGCCACCCTCATTCTTAGTACCGACGACGGTGCTGGTGAACGGACGGGCCGGCTCAAGCGCTACCTTAAGAACATCAACGCGTTTGTCGAAGCGGTGTCGCCGGAAATCATTGCCAATCGCGCGGTGGAGTGCCAGATGTACGAACGGTCGATTCTAACGTTGGAATCGATGTATAAACAACATCCCAATCAGGCGCTTATCCCCACCCTACAGAAGATGTACGCCAGCATTGGAGACTACGATCTGTTGAATGGGGTGATCCAGCAGTTTTCCTCGCTGGACATTGTCGCTCAATTGGGGTCGTTTGAGTTCAACAGTAATCAAAACTGGCTGTTGGCGCAGGAGCTGTTTGAAGTGGCCGGGAAAGCGGAGGAGAAGCTTCAAGCCATGTGTGATCGGGGAAACTATGCCGAGGTGTTACTGGCATTGGCGCTGGCGCCAAACTCGGCATCCCTTGCGTCTATTGGCGTGGCCTCGGCGGTACTTCTGGGTGATTTAGATGCAGGACGCCACTGGTTGATGGCAATGGATCTGGTGAAACCGCCCCAGGATCTGGTGGTGGTGAAAATGGCACGGGAATTGACAGGCAACTTCCGCCATCTGTTCTCTCCGGAGTTGTATGGCGAGGTGGGGCGACAATTGGTGACGCTGACGTCGCCCAACTTTAACGCCAACTACCCGTTATTTTGTTTTCTCCACGCCATGGCCGACATGACGAAAATCCTTAAAAACGAAGTTTCCGAGGATGCCCTTGCGGGAGTGTTGGCCAGTGCACGACCCAAGGACCAATGGACGATTCTTCAATTCCATCGTCTAGCGTATAATCTCGGTGACAAACCCAATTTGGAAAGGCGCGTCATTCTCCACCTGGCAAGGTGGGCTCGTGTCAACAGACGGTTTGACCTTGCCGGCCAGCTTTTGGTTAGGGCAATGAATGCCGGGGTGGAAACATCGCTATTGGAATACGCCCGGCTCTTATGGGACCAGGGTAAACACCCGGAGGCTATTGTCACTCTTCGTAAATTTAAAGAACTGCACGACACAAATTACGAGGTTCAGCTCCAGTACGCGAAATGGCTAGACGAACTGGCCCACGTCAGCAGTGACGAGATCATTGCCCAGTACGAGGCGGCCCAGGAGTCTGGCAAGCCCAAGGCGTACTTTGAGTTGGCAGGGTATCTCAACAAGATCCTCGACTCCCAGCTGGCCACCACCGGCTATTATGAGGTGAACATAATTCGCAACCTCATGCGGGCCATCGTCTACGGACGGGAGTTTGCGTTTGACGCCGTGCCAAAGCTCTTGACCATCTGGCTTGACTTTGCCCAGTTGTGCGTGGATGAACCAAGTAAAGAGAGATCATCCAAGCACGAAATTATAGTAAAGGACTTGGATAAGCAAAAGGCAAAGGTGCCAATGGCGCTGTGGTATGTGGGGATCACCCAGATTTTATCCCGGTTTCTCCACCCCAATGCCGCAAGTTACCAAGTGCTCCACTCCATTTTATTGGGAATAGCTCATGCCTACCCTGCTCATGCCCTCTGGTACATTCTTAGTCACCGCCGGCTGAACGACGAGCTTCGGTGTAAGCGGATCGCCCTGGTTTTAAAGCACACTAGCATGCAAGCCAGCCATGGCGAGGTGATTTCAGCAGGGGTGCGGCTAGTTGACCGCTTCATCGATATCGCCAAGGTGAAGCCGCCAAAACTGTGGCGCAACCAATTGCGTAAATTTAGTCTCCACTCAGACTTCAAGATTCAGGGCGGAGGCAATCACTTTGGTAAATTGGTGGTGCCTGTGGGGCAGTACTTGGATATCCACACCAAACCCGTATATCTCGATTCGATTGAAGATGCGGTGGTGATTTTCTGGTCGCTTCAGGCGCCTCGGAAAATCAGTGTTCGATGTAGTGATGGCCACCATTACCAGCTCATGGTGAAGCAGGATGATACCCGGAAAGATGCCAAGGTGGTGGAGTTTACCACTGCGGTAAATCGCCAGTTGGACCGCGAGCACACCATTGTCAACTATGCGGTGATTCCTCTATCCAACCATTTTGGCGTGATTGAATTTGTTGAAGATGTCACCACCTTCAAACAGGCGTTGATCACCCAGAGAATGCGGATGGGGATCTCGTTTCGGGAAGGCAAGTTGGCCATGAAGCTTGACAAGGCGCAGAAGCCCGAATCATCAAAACTGGCGGTAGATGTGTTTAACGGGTTGATTAAGGATAATCCTCCGGTGCTTCTGCAGTGGTTTATCACTCAGTTTACTGATCCGGGCTCCTGGTACCGAGCCCGGTCGCAGTTTATCCGCTCGTTGGCGGTAATGCTGATGGTGGGCTATTACATTGGTCTTGGTGACCGTCACTGTGAAAATATCTTGTTGTTTGTCAAGCTGGGAAAAGTGTTACACATTGATTTTGAGTGTCTCTTTGAAAAGGGGTTGACGCTCCCGGTGCCGGAATTGGTGCCATTCCGGTTGACTCACAACTTTGTAGATGGGATGGGGGTGTGTGGTTATGAAGGTAAGTTCAGGGCCACTTGTGAGCGAGTGGGGACGCTGATTCGAGAGAATGAGGCGCCGTTAATGAATATCCTACAAACGTTGCTTTATGACCCGTTATTGGATTGGAAGACGGATAAAAAGACCACTCCTACTGAGCAACTAGCCAAAGTGAGACGGAAGATCCGGGGTTTGATGCAGGCCAAGGAAGAGATTCCGGTTAATATTGAAGGGCAGGTGGATAAGTTGATTCAGGAGAGTACACTGGTGGAAAAGTTGGCGCGGATGTATGCGGGTTGGGGGCCGTATATTTAGGGTTGCATTATAGCATAAGATAGCATTCAAATAAATGATTAATAGTTTTTATCTTTTAGAATCACAGCGGAACAAATATTTGAGTAAGCAGACTATTATAGCATAAGAAATAACTGATTATTTGGGTGTAGTCTTCAAGTTTTCGTAGACTACTATAAATAATTGATTACTTGGTGTGGTTTTTGATTGTTCGAAAGGAGACAATCATAACTCTTATAAATTATTTCATCACTTCGCACAGAGATAATTATCAATCAATTATTAACCACCTAGAAGTTCTTAACTTTCGCACGGTTATAACAATATCCTAACAAATGAATAGTTAATTAGGTAATCTGATTGAGTTTTCGCACTAGCATTGTTATTGCTAAGTCAATCTGAAGCAATTATACAGTTAAGACTGAACAACGAAAGGTGATATCAGTAGATAAATTTGGATATCATACCCCTCAGGGTGGTTATCTTTTTTTTGGGATAAAAAAAAGGAATACCTAGATTATCATTTCTAGTGGATAAACCTACGCCAACCCCTATTGATTTTGCCTTCCGTATCTTCCACAGCAATCACCTCCTAGAATCCACACTTGTTTTGTGGCACAAAGCTGCCTCGTATAGTTAATACCCATGTTCGGAAGGTAGCCTAGTGATCATTGCCGAACTATTCCGCTTATTTTGTACTATTCTCCATTTGACATGTCCACAATAAGTGATTTCCTAGCCATTGCCACAAAATTTGGAAGTCTACGACTTTCCAGCCCCCATACCATTGCATTAAACATCCCCATTTCCGCTATATTTCCATGCCACACCTGTAGTCACTCGACTAGATCTTGGGTCCGGAGAGCCCGGAGAGTCCGGGTTTGTGATAAAATGTCCGTTCACATTTGAATTCCCTATCCATAGACATCTTGAATCAAACAGGGATTAGCTATGTATTATTACTGTCCTCTTAACACCCCAATGCTCAATTCCTCAATTGACTTCATTACTTCCCTCAATTGACTTCCGGATATTTATCGTCCATGTTTCACAAAAGCAATTATCAACCGATTTCTCTCTATACAACTCAATTAGCCCGGACAATTTCCTACAGCCTTTTACAAACATTTCTTCACTGCCCTCTTTCTTCCCACTTCACTATATCTAATTTTTCACCTGTCATTGGATGGAGCGGTGTGCAGGACGCCGGTCTTTCCTCGATGCAGGACGGAGCAAATAAAACCACCGGCGCACCAAGCGTAAATCCAATTATGCTTGCCAGAATCACTTCCTCCAAGTTTACCCTTCCCGTGGCCATTGCTGCTGCTGGTCTTGGTTACTACGCCTACAATAACACCCCCATTAGAAGCGAAGCCTCCAAGATTTTCAAGGGCGACGACCAATGGGTTGACCTCAAGTTGATCAACTCCAAGGACATCACCCACGACACTAAGCACCTTACCTTCCTGTTTGACAACAAGGACGCTGCCTCGGGGTTGGTGACCGCCTCTTGTTTGTTGACCAAGTTTGTGACTGCCAAGGGTAACAATGTTGTTCGTCCTTACACTCCTGTGTCCGACCCCAACCAAAAGGGCACCCTTGACCTTGTTGTCAAGGTGTACCCTACCGGGAAGATGTCCAAGCACATTGCCGGTCTCAAGGAAGGGGAAACTCTTTCGTTCAAGGGTCCTATTGTCAAGTGGAAATGGGAACCCAACCAATTTGATGAAATCTCTTTGATTGGTGGTGGTTCTGGGATCACCCCATTGTGGCAATTGTTGGAAACCATCACTTCCAACCCTAACGACAAGACCAAGGTACAATTGTTCTACGGCTCTGCCACTCCCGACGATATTATTTTGAAGCCTGAAATCGACACCATTGCCAAGGCCCACCCTGAACAAGTCAAGGTCCACTACTTTGTTACCCATGGTAAGGATGATGCTGCTGCTGGCATTACTGGGGGAAACATGAACAAGGAAGTCTTGCAAAAGTACTTGCCTGCTCCTTCCAAGCAACAGAAGATTTTCATTTGCGGTCCTCTTGGTTTGTTGGCTGCTTTTTCGGGAACCAAGGACTCGCCTACCGACCAAGGTGACGTGACTGGTATTTTGGGTGATCTTGGTTACACCAAGGAGAATGTGTTTAAGTTTTAGATAGTAATAGACTAGAGTATTATAAGGGCGGGGATTAACCACTGTTGGGGTCGTCATTGTGAGGGTCACCACTGCGACACAATCATTAACTGTAAACCTTTAGTTTGGTGAAATTGTCATCTTACGTGCCAAATCACCTTCTATAGCGGTTAAAGTTTGGTTAGTGGCAAAAAGAAAAGTAATGGCTGGTTCTTGCTATTAAAGATAGTTTCAGGAGATATTAATAATTTTCAAGTTGTTGGATTATTTTGGTAAAATTCTCCTGGTTTGAAATTTATTGGGGCTGAATCATAACACCTAAGTAAACATTAAAAATATTGATAAATACCAAAAGGAATAAAGATAAAGTTACAAACAGTGTGACTGGTCATTTGCTATGACTTTTTCCTATCTTCTATTCAATTACCTCTACTTCTTTGATTGGTGTAAAGGGTGATTAAATAGTAACTGCTGTTGGAGTCCCTAAAAAGAAAGAAGCCAACTTGATTGTAGACGACCAACTCAAATGGTAGTAAAGTACAGCAAAGTGAATTGGTGGTCTTATGCCATTGGCCATTGGTTATCATTCAATTGGGATATTTACTGGTGACACTGGTAATCTTTATTACTCAATGATACCAAATATATTAAATAAACATCCCTAAGGATTCCTTAACTATACAATAGAAAACAAAGAAGCATAACTAGATATTTGTGACTAATCATGCTAATCATGTATGTAATTTCCCATCCCCTATCCTAAGCACGTTACGTAATCCAACGTGAACGACATCAATACGCGTATTAAATGGTAACGAATAGTGATTAGCGTGTAGATATTGGAATTGAGATAAATTCGACTCCACTTCAATACAATCCAATGGCACCTTCAGGATAAAACACGATACTTTGATTGTGACTCACTGTTACAGTCTGTGTCTGTCGTAGACATTAGACAGAGAGCCGCGCCCATTACCAACGCCACCAATTGTCAATGATAAATATGCAGTCGATAAAGAGTGGCGACTTGATCCATTGGATAAAATTCCATGCCATCAATATGCCTCTTATTTTAGGAACCCATTTATAACTCAATTGACTTTTTCCGTTGACTTCCCATTAATCTCGACAGGGCTCTAGTTATCATTTGCCACCGTGCTCGGGGATTTTCAGTACAAGTCCCGATTGTCTACTTCAATTACAATTAAATTTAATCACTCATCTACATTTACACTTTTACTACCCTCTGCCTTTCCTCTTCCCCCTTACCTCTGTCCCCTACCTCGACTCTCCCTACTCCACCCTCATTTTTCGTTGCCACTGGTTTCCCTCACTTATCCTCGCACGTCGTCGAAAAAAAACTCATAGCATCGTCCGAGCACACCTTACTCGGAATTTCTTCTCCACCGTGAGCGCCGAACATAGCCCCGTGGGCGATCGAGAGTTTACCAAGGTTGTTACGTACGAGGTTGCGCTTTTAGTTTCCAAACTTACTCCCCAATCCCAACACAAAGTCGCCAATCGGTTACAGTACTTGTGTCAGTCCAAGCAGGGAGTGTTTGCCGCGTGTTTTCGCCAACTTTTTCCCCGAACCCATTTTGCTGTCGGCGGTCCCGAAAACCCCGCCAGTAGCGTATTAAAAGCGCTTGTTATTGCCGTTGGTAGTGACCTTCAAAGTTTTTCCGAACTCGAAGCCGCGTTTGCCCATTTTCTTGCCAATCACAAAGTCTCTGTTGTTGAGTTTGCCGAGTGGATTCCCGATCTCATCTTAGCATACGTGGTTGTTATCCGGTTTGAACAGTCTGCCCCTGTCGAAGCCGTCAAGAAATTTATCACCGCGCGTTCGTTTGAGCTTTTAGCGCTTATCAAAGAAGCCCACCCGCAAAGTTACAACTGGCAGTTGGTACTTGAGTGCCTTCTTTCCACCCAAAACTTTCCCTTTATCCACAAGCTTTTGACCCTTTCCTCGTCAAAGGCGTTCAAACTGTCGATAGACCCCATCGCCAAGTTTTACCAAAAAATACTCACCATGCTGTTTAAGCAGTTGTTGTTAGAAATTGGCCCCGAGCACTTGTTGCCGGAAAAATTGTTGCTGCTGTTATTGCAAATAAAGCCCCAGGAGGCCGACGAGTCCATCGCGTTGATTCTCCTGGAGGTGTTGGTTCCTGGCTCCCAGGGGTTGGCGCCAATGTTTGCCCGCGGCGCGGAAACCGTGCCCGAGGCAAACGCCAAGGGGGCGCAATTACAGGCGTGTTTCCGGGAATACGACGCCAAATCCCTGGTCAATTGGTATCAGGTGTTCACGCATTTACAGGAGCTCCTTTTTGATCTGCTGCGCCATCAGGTGATGCCGGCGCCTCTGCTGTTTACCTTGGTGTTTTCCGCGCTAGACTTTAAGCCCGGTGTCATTGATTTCTTTCTCAGTTTTGCATGGTACTTTAGCTCCCAGTTATTGTACGCGCTTCACACGATGAATCCCCAAGAAGGGGCATTTGACGTGTGTGCCTCCACCAATATTACCCGGTGCTTTGACGACGACGCCGGCCCCAAGCTGATTTTGCAGTTTGTCAACATCGGCAAGCTCGAGTTGACGGTAGCGGCGCGCTTGAATCCTCTGGAGTTTGAGCGCGACTTTGCCGCCTTTCCCGAGTACTTGTTGGTGGCGGCGCTTACCATTTTGGACAGATCCCAGTTCCACAACCAGTTGATTGACCGTTTCCTCACTGCGGTGCTTGATAAGGACGGTCCCGGGGTGGCGGCGGTGATGGCCAAGTTTAATGAGTTGGACCAGCCGCTTCTTTTCGCCAAGCTCACCCAATACTTGAGTGCGCGTCCCCGGCTGGTGATGGCAGTGGTGTCAGTGACCAAGGCGGTGGCTCTGGTGCCTGGTCTTGTCGATACATTTGTTGCGCAGTTGCCACCGGCGGTGGCAATGGCGGTGGCGGTAGAACTGTCGCACTACGGGTTTGACTACCAAGAGTTTATTGACGCCGCCACCAGCCGGGATGTAGTCGAGGCCGACCGCCAACTCACGTTTATGGCGTTGGCGGAGGCGGTTGACGACCACGCCCACCTGGACTACGACAAGCAGTCGCCGCGACAACTCGCCATTCCCGTGGTGTACTACTTGTTGGAAAAGCTCAAGACCTCCAACGGGTTGGTGGACGCCGAACTCCTCAAAAACTTGCAATTATTGTTATTGACGACGTACCCCCGGTTGATCAACTACGGCACCGGCCACGACCAGGCCATCTTGGCCAACACTCACCAGGGCGCGTCGTTCCCCACCCCGGTGGAACAGGAAATGAAGCAGTACTACTCGAAAATGTATAACAAGGAGGTGGACATTAAGGAAATCGTCGACATGTTGACCCAGTACAAACTGAGCGACGAGCCCCACTCCCAGGACGTGTTTGCCTGCATGATCCACCTGTTGCTTGACGAGTACCGCTTTTTCGCCGAGTACCCGCTTCTGGCGTTGGCGCTGACGTCGCTCTTATTTGGCGCATTGTTGGAAAAGGACTTGATCACCGGAACCACCCTCACCGTGGCCCTCAACTTTATCTGGGAACTGTGTAACCAGCCGGTGGAGTCTCACTTGTTCAAGTTTGCCGTCCAACTGTTGTACAACTTTAAGCTGCGGTTACACGAATATCCCATTTATTGTAAACATTTGTTGGAGTGTCAGCTGTTGCATCACCACGCGAAAATGTACGAGATCGTCAAAAATGCGGCCCAGGGAATCCCATGTGTCGCGCCCGCGGTCCCGCTGGCCCTGGAGTCCTCCACACCTCAGGGGGTGGCGTACCAATCATTGGGACGCGTCCTGGTGCCGGTGGTGCCGGCGCAGGAACAACCGCTGGATAGTGTCAAGGACAAGTTGTTGTTTTATGTCAACAACATGACCAGCGACAACATCAAGCTCAACGAGATCGGCGAATTGTTGACACCCCCGCTCTACCGGTGGTTTGCCAGCTATCTTGTGGAAAGCCGGGCGCAATTGGAACCCAACAACCACGAAATGTACTCGCAATTGGTGTTTTCCATGCAAAACCCTCAATTGTATCGGTGGGTACTTCAGGTGACGATTAGTCAGATTTCGATGTTGATTACTTCACAGTCGCAGTCACAGTCGGATCGTCAACACCTTAAGAATCTTGGCGCCTGGCTCGGGAAGTTGACGTTGGCCCACGACGTGGCGCTTCTCCGGGACCACCTTGCCGTCAAGTACTTGTTGGTGGAGCTGTATGACCACAAGCTGTTGGCGGTGGTAATTCCGTTTGTGTGTAAAGTGTTGGACCAGGCGCAGTTGTCCAAGGTTTTCCGGCCGCCCAACCCGTGGGTGGTGGGGATTTTGAAGGTGTTGCTTGAGTTGTATGAGTGCGCCGACCTCAAGCTTAACCTCAAGTTTGAAATTGAAGTATTGCTCAATCTGTTCAAACTCAAGATTTCCGACATTGAGCCGCTGACGGTAATCAGGGCGCATAACCCACAACTGCTCGCGAAAACGTTTGGCGTGGAGCCATTGACGGGTGACATGGCGCGGTTGTCGGTGACGGACTCCATGCCGGTCCATTTGCACCAACAGTTGGCGGTGCAGCAGCAACAGCTTCGCCAACAGCAGCAATGGGCGGCGGCTCAGTTGGCACAACAGCAGCAACAGCAGCAACAACAGCAGCAGCAACAGCAAGGCCCCCCTCAGGTGCCGCCTCCGCAATACGACACCTCGTTCTCCAACTTGGTTGGCAACACCATCTTTACTCAACACACCAACTTGAGAAGAGCGTTCCAAGCGCTGTTGGCGAGAGCGGTGCGGGAGTGTGCTGTGCCCATTCTCAACCGGGTTCTGGAAGCTGTTCTCACCACTACAATGTCGCTTGTGGCCAAGGACTTTGCTAGTGAAGGTGATCGGCGGAAGTTGAGACAGGCCTACCAAACCATGGCCCAGCAATTGACTCATGCCATGGTTGTGTGTTCTGGACGGAAGTTGTTGGCGGAAACGATTGAGGCCACCATGGTTCAGTTGTTGGGAACCCTGAACCCCCAGGACTTCCCCGCTGCGGAATTGAACCAAGCGATTCAAGCCAATGTTGGATTGTGTGTGGAGATTGTTGCCAAAATTGCACTTGACAATACCGTGGAATTGATTGACGAGCGGATGCACGCGTTGGTGGCGGCACGTGATGACCACGCTGCCCACCACCGCGGGGACGCGTATGCCGATGAAGGGATCTCGGAGTACGCGTTACTGTTGCCTGCGCCGTTGGGGTTATCACGTGATGGTGTCACCCAGCAGCAAATGGCGATTTACGAACAGTTTGGCGCTCGGGAGGTAAACATGGCCAACGCGCCGGTTCCGGCGGCGGCTTCGATCCAAGCTCAAGCTCAAGCTCAAGCTCAGGCTCAGGCTCAGGCTCAGGCGCAAGCGCAGGCTCAAGCACAAGCGCAAGCGCAGGCCCAAGCACAAGCACAGGCTCAGGCGCAAGCGCAGGCTCAAGCACAGGCCCAATCGCAATCGCAAGTTCCTGCTCAGGCGCCTGCGTCAATTCCGGGCTCAGTGGCGACTTCCGGGGGTGCCACTAACCCGCAATTGGTACCTCCCCTCCAAGAGGTTCTTTCTACGCCGCCGTCGCGCTCGGCCGATGACTCGTTTGACCAACTGTTTGCTTCAATCACTCAAAATTGTGACAAGGCGATTTCGTTGTTGAATGAAACCAAGGAAACCAAACTCGTCGAGCTTCCAGTTACTCACCCCATCATGGTGGCACTCACACAAGCGCTTACAGTTGCTCAGGCTAATGCTCTCAAGTTCCCTGAGCTTCTACTTAAAGCGGCCCAGTACGCCGTCAACTGCTTGTTTACCCAAACCCATGAAAACCCCATGGCCACCGAGATCTACGTGGTCATTTTAGACAAGTTGTGTGAATACTCCCCCCTGACCGCCAAGGACGTTACCTGGTGGTTGGTGCACAGCAGCGATCAACGCAAGTTCAACATGCCTGTGATTTACTCGTTGCTTAAGGTACAATTGGTGGCGCCTGCTAAATTGGATGCTCTGTTGGGTAAGCTTATCGCTGACACCAACTCGGCCGTGGTGGTCAAGTTTGCTCTGCAATTGTTGGCCAAGGTTTTTGGTGGTGACTGTCCTGAAGACGAGCGTCCGGTGGCTCTTCGTCAAGAGTTTGCTGTTACTCTCAATGCATTGGGCGCGTATGTTGGCGATGACGCGGACGCGGTGGCTGCCCGAGACGCGTTGTTCACCCAATTGCGCACACAAACCAACCCCTTTTCCGGAAATGACTTGTACCTGGAACTTGGCTATGTGTTTTGTGAATGGACGAAGTTGGTCAAGCACCCACAACACACACCCGCGCTCAAGCGGGCGTTTGTTGCCCAATTGGTGCAACAAGGCATTGTCAGCCACCCGCAATTGTTGGTGGTACTTATCCGGGCGGCGATTGACATTTCCGTGACCCTGTTTGCCTTTGAACACGAGGTGCGCGCGCGTACCCTCCACGAGACCTACCTCGCGGTGGATGCGTTGTCGATGTTGATTGTGGAACTCTGTCTTTGCGTTGGCGGCCCTGACCTGGTGGAATTCCTTAAGAAGATGATGCTGGTAGTGATTGGAGAATTTACTGCTAGCCACGAGCAAGCTGCTGGCACCAAGGCCAACAGTGGTGCTCTTCCTTGGAACGAGCGGGCGTTTTTCCGGTTGTTGTCTTCATTGTTGTCGACGTGGGCCGATGCGCTGATTTACGACGCCAACGCCACTGAGGCCATTGACCCGTTCTTTTATGGCTATATTGGGGACTTGCTCGTGGGGCTCCAGCCGCTCATCTTTCCCGGGTTCACCTTTGCTTGGATCTCGCTTATTGGCCATCGGATGTTGCTTCCGAAGTTGCTTCTGCTTGATAACCGTGCCGGCTACCCGGTGGTGGTGAAGTTTTTGACGGCAGTGATGAAGTTTGAAACGGTGTATGCCAAGGACTTTAACCACGACATTACTCTGGTTATCTTCAAGGCCATTAATCGCCTCATTATTGGTATTGGCCACGACTACCCTGAGTTTTTGGTGGAATGCCACTACCAGTTGATTTCCGGGTTGCCGAGGGGATTTATCCAGTTGCGGAATCTCATTTTATCCGCCACTCCCCTGTCGGTGACGGTGCCGGACCCCTTCACCCCTGGTCTCAAGGTGGAACGGTTGGCGGGGATTAATGACGCTCCCAACGTCAACTATCTGCCTTTGGATGATTTGGTCAAGGTGGGACTCAAGAAGCCCGTGGAAACGTTTTTGCGGATCCCTGCTCCCACTTTGATGCGCAATATTCACCAGGGACTTAAACTCAACCTGCCCAAGGACATGAATGACTTGTTGGTGACGCTGGATGTCGTCCACTACAATAGCAAGCTCATCAATGCCCTTGTGTTGCACGTCGGGATGCTGGCGGTGGCAGAAAAGTTGTCGCTGCTGCAACCTCGCTTCAACCCTAAGCTGTCGCAGGTAGCGTTGTTAGCGGACTTGATGAACCAAGGCGATGATGAATTCAAGTTTGACTTGGTGCAAGCGATTGCCAACCAATTGCGCTACCCCAATGCTCATACCCATTGGTTCATCGGGGTGATTTTGTACTTTTTCCTGCTGAATCTGGTGTGGGTCACCTCGGAAGCAAAGTTGCAAGTGCAAGAGATTATTACCCGGGTACTTTTGGAAAGACGTATATCTGCCAAGCCTCATCCTTGGGGGTTGACGATTGTGTTCACTGAGTTGGTTAAGAATGCTGATTTTGGCTTCTTTGAATTGCCATTTGTGAAACAAGCGTCTCCGGAATTAAAGGCGATTTTTGATGTTTTAATGGTGAATGTGAAGGGCGCCTCTCCAGAAAGTGTATAATAGTGTATAATAGAAGAATAAGACGAATAATGATGAATAACACTGTAGACAGATAAATGAAGTTTTTGTTTTTATTAACAGTAGGTGGAGATTGGGAGAAATTCAAGATTAAGAAATAGAGACGGCTAAAAGGGCGAAACTGGGGTGAATACCACCAATCATGGTTATTTGGTGTGATGGGTGATTAGTTTTGTTGCCGTGGATAAAGTGGATGAATGAAGCGACTGGTCTGGATAAAAGAAAGATGATTGACTAGTAGTAAGGGATGAAAATAACAGCAAAACGGACTTAGATGCGGCCAAGTGATGAGTTGATATCACAAAATGGAGAAAGTCACACCGGCGAAACTGAAGGAAAGTAGATAATCTAGATCAAATTCAGCAATTCAATGCAAGGAAACCAAATGAGTACCGAAAATCAATGCAGCGGAACAGAAGATAATGGGCAGCGAAACTGAGAATACAGATTATATCGTAGTAGTGAAATTAACGTGGTAGTGGTGTCCAAGTACCTAGTAGAAATAACAAAATGGAGTATATCCGGTAGCGGAACTAAAGGAATTAAATCACACAGCGACATTCTGGAAAAATCACAGCTACAAATTTAGCAGCGAAATTAGAGAAAATCAAGGCAGCAATCTATAAATGTACCCTATAGCTATCTAGAGTTTATTGATATCGTTCATAAAATTACACATTCCATGAAATCTAACTTCTATCAATAAAAAGTCGTAAAGACTTCACACGTGTAACATTGATCACAAAAGCCTATTGCCAAGAATGGAAAGTTTCATCACCAATTCCATGGCCAATATTATCAGCTGAATGCCAATTCTCACTTTCATCTCACTGTCATCTATCCTCCTGTCACTAATTTCCTCCTCTCATCTATTCAACACACGGTTTGTTCCCCGTATCTACGCGTTGGTCCCAATGTCTGCATTCACTACACTACCAATACCCCTTAAAACCAATAAACAAACCAGCAACGTGGTTTCTCTAATTAAATTAGTATATAGTCTCCTATTCTAATCCCCTCATCTTTAATCTCTATTATATAAAATCTGTCTCATCTCCACCTTCGCGTCCACATGGTCAGTTTGAATGGATACTCCACCGCCCTACACCATGGGCTCCTTTTATTTCAAAACTATGAATCTGTGGCAACACCTCAACAGTCCTCTGTTGAACAATACAATATCATCAATTTTCTTGGAGGAACGGGGCCATACAAGCAGCACCGGGGATTTGGAATCGATCCGACTCCCCCAAGCCAGTGTAAGGTGGAACATGTCCAGTTGGTAAGCAGGCACGGCGAACGGTTTCCTTCCAAAGGAGATGGGAAATCGTTCGAAGGGATTATGGATGTAATCAACCAGTACAAGCTGGACAACCGGTTTGCGGGCGATTTGGAATTTTTGAACAGGTATGAATATTTCGTCACCAACAAGGAGTACTATGAAAAGGAAACCAATTCCAGCAACAGCAACCTGCCATATCTTGGCATTGACGATGCCATCCGCCACGGGGAGTTTTTCGGCAAACATTATGGTCATTTGTTACCGAAAAAGGGCAAGTGGCCGGTTTTTTCACTGAATTCTGGCCGTTGTTTTGAGACTGGCAAAGCGTTTGCCAAGGGGGTGCTAAACATTCGGGATGACGGCAAATTAAACGACCAGGTCGAGTTCGTAGTCGTGTCCGAAGACAAAGAGATGGGTGGCAATTCGCTCACTCCAAGATATGCCTGTAGTGCTGCCAATTTCGATTCCCAGGAAGACGAAAAGTATGATAAGTCTTACCTTCAATGGCCGATACAGAGATGGCAGCAACAGAACCCTCAGTTCAACCTCACGGCAGGCCAGGTGGGGCGGATGATGCTTTGGTGTGGATTCGAAATCAACGTCAGAGGCTGGAGTCCGATTTGTGATTTGTTCACTGTAGAAGAATTCATCCGTGAACAATATCGAGGGGACATTGTGAACTATTACAATTTTGGCCGCGGGAACCCTCTTGCCATTGCTATCGGTTCGGAAATGACTCGGGCTAGTCTTAAGCTTTTAAAAGACAAACAGGCTGCCAACCAAATGGTGGTTTCGTTTACCCACGACACCGATTTGGAGCTCATGTTGGCGACATTGGGGATAGTGGACCCAGAAACCCATTTACCCACAGACTACGTTCCTTTTCCGAACCCCTACCTGGCAGCAGAAATTGTTCCTATGGGGGCACGGTTGTATATTGAACGTTTACATTGTGGCGATGAAGACTACGTGCGGTTGATTTTGAATGAAGCAGTGATTCCCATCAAACAATGTCAAAACGGACCAGGTTTTTCGTGTAAGTTGAGTGATTATGACAGCTATTTGAATAGTCAGCTTGACGGGGTCAATTGGAAAGACGATTGTAAGGTCGATGGGCCCAGTGAGCTCACGTTTTATTGGGATTATACAAAAAATAAGTATGATGCCGGATTGATTGACCAGTGATATCAAAACATGATATAGAACGTATACTTAATGATGTTTTAGATAATATTTAGTTATTTATCTTTCCACCACAATAATCTAAAATGGTAGTTGGGTAGTGCCCATAATCAATCTGCAGGACCACAAACGGTCCAGTAACGCCTGTTAGGGTTAGGCATTGAAAATTATGAAAACCATCCCCGTGGTTTGAAAAGTAAAGAAAATTGTTTAAAACAGTATCCCGAGAAATGTTTGTTTGGTACACTAATTAAAAAAAGCTAACAGATATCGAGAAACCTTTGTTCTTATTCGTCTCTCTGTATTTTGAGAAAATCGAACATACTCTAAACTCAAATATAGAAAACAATCGAGTACCTAAAACATACAGAAAGGCTAAAATAATTATTATCATATGGATTTGGTATTATTACCCTTTTGCTATATTTAGTTTGGTGTCATGATGGTCACGTTAATTCCGTAAGTTGGCTTGGAATCCTGCGGGCCTAAAAATGTCTTGAGAATTGATATTTATAGAAACAATGTACTAACCAAAGACTAGAAAATGTAATGCTTTCCTTAACTCTAAACCAAGTCTTCATTACGTAATTTCTAGTACCATGCGGCGTCCGGCAATATCACGGATAACCAAGTGGCTGACATGTCGCTTGTGGCTTTGGATCTCGTAAGAGTTTGTTGGGCTTATGCTACCCAGTCCAAATATCACAATCCCGTTACGGTACCACACTTTATATTCCGTAAAACATTCTATTTAGATTCGTGTATATTAAGTTACTTTTTGGTTTCATGGCTTTCCAATTTCCCCTATCTATTTAAAGTGTAACCCCAACTATTAAATGCCCATCAAGGCTTATAAGAAAATTACTTTACCTGTATATCCTGTCCTCCCTGACAATAACCACATTGAGCTTTTTAGCCATTCCGAAGCCAACCTCGTGTATGCAAGAAATGAATAATATATTCTTTATCTGTAATTTTATCTTTGGTTGCATGATATCTAGATTGCATTTAATCTCGTTTGTAATTAAATCATCTCGCTTGCATTTATATCACCCTCTTGGCATGTGTATCACCCTCTGTGCATCCAAGTCATGCTTTGCATGGGGATCGCGTCGTTTTCAAGAAAGCCCGTACGTTTAGTTATAGTTCTACATGATGCAGGCAGTAGAGATTACTTTGTTGCTGTGGGACTCTGTAGCCTGTGATATTTATTGAGATTATTCGTATTGATGGTGATCGGTATCATGCAAGGTTGTCGTATACAAGCTACTGTGAAAAATGGTGGGAAGGGAAATAGGCGAATGGAAAAAGTGGTAGCGTATTATTGGTAATGATAAATTAATTAGTGAAAGTAGTGATGGCAAAGTTTTTGGAATGTATTATAGTCTTGGATTCTTGTTGCTCGTTCTCGTTTACACATGCCATGCCATGCCAACCAAGTTATAAATGCTAAAAGCATCGACCTGTGAGTGAATGCAGTAAGTCAAATAAAAATAATTAACTTGTATTTCAAAGTGATGTAGTGGTATATTGGGGTTTTCATGTAAGAAAACCTTCATGTAGATATTTATAATATCCTTCAAGACGTAACTAGAATTTTCATGCGGACCTGATGATGTCTTGGTGATTTATTAGTGATATGTTATGAGATACTACATTTTTAATTCTGGGTTGTTGGTGGTATATCTACTTTTCATCCTGGTACCATATTTTTCATACCGGCTTGGTTGGCGGTTTATTGAAATTCCCATCCTGACACAGTATTTTTCATCGGTCATGGTTGATGAAAATGGTTTCACCTCAGTAAACATAATTTCAAATTTAAAGGTGTTATTTTTGCACAATCAAGTCTATACCGTCTTTGATTTAGCTCTAATAGTCTCGATGCCATCATTTTCATTTGCGTTTGTTTTTCTAAATAGTCTCCCAAAAATATCTAATTGTAATATTTCTAATGAAAGAATTTAAAGCAAAAGTGGTTCAATTACAGAAAATTGATATGATTACTTGTCTCTATAAAGATAATACTTTCCCTGGTATAAACACTAAAACAATCTTGAATAGTTGACTTTCCGAAATAATATCATCTGAATAGCATGAAACAAGCCAAATATTATAACAAGTCATTAATCTCATTACAGATGATATCAATGCTTTTCCACAAAACTCTAAACTCTCAGCTCATCTCAGCCATCGCCACCTCTTTCGATGGCATCTCATCGCACATCGCACCACCACCGACTCTCACCTAATCTCCATGAAGGCCAATGTCGATGGCGAGCTCCTTATCCAGCTCGACCAGGCCCTAGAGTCTCCCAAATCCCTTGTTTCATTTATCTCCAAAGGAAACCTCACCCGTCTCCTTACTGGGTGGTCATACTATGGTAGTGTGAACGACCATGATAACTTTAACGACCTTACGGAAAAGATGAAACGACTTGGAAAGATGATCACCCACGTATCTAAAGATACTTCCAATGCTACTATCGCCACCGAAATCGTCCACGTCCGTCCGCAAGTCATCGAATATTACAAGGCGCTCATCACCAATTATGACAAATTTATCAGGAAAACCCTCTCGCTGACCAGAGCCGTATTAACCAACCATATGCTCCAGATCCTTACCCTGGCGGTGCAGTACGATGGTGTGTGTGCGGTTGAGTTTATCAATCATTTCGACTTTAATTTGCCTGTTCTCCCCAAGCTTTTGACCATCAGTCGAAATAACATTGTGGCAGTTGGGGATGAAGATAGATTGGTTCGGCATAATTTTATTGTGTTCTGGACGGAATTGGCGGGGGCAGTGGCGCCAATTCATCGCAGTGAATTGCTTATTCAAAACCATAAAATCATGAACATGTTGTGGAAGCATATGGTGGATGCAGACAACGTGGCCACACTCAAAATTATATTAGATTTTATTGATACCAAGATCTTGGCCGAACCCGCGTTCCGGAGAGCAACCAAGTGTAAGATTTTGAATGAAAATTTCATGCACAAGATTGTGCCGGTGTTCCCTCGGTTGGAAAAGCCCTACCTGACCATTTTCACAGACTTGATGGTGAAAATGGCCACCGACCCCAAACAAGGGTTGGCTTTCCCGGTCCTGGAATCTCAGTTATGGCATTCGGGCCAGGGGGCGGTGGTGGAAGTCAACAACAAGAAATTCACCGTGTTCAATCACAATATTTACGTGTTGCTTACCTCTCTCAAGCCGTGGGACCAGTTTGGCCAGCAGACAGTGGTGGTAGAAATCTTACGTCACCACCAATTGGAACTCTTGGCACCTTACATGCATTGGATGGTACAAAACGGGGGCGGTTACCATGACCCCCTGTTATCGCTGTGGTGGTTGGGCCGTACCCTTCTTTACACCAATCTTCTCCAGTTGGAGGTAGATGCTACTGGTAACGCTCCCGCCAAAACTGTGGCTGACTTGGTAGCATTCGCCCCCCTTTCAAAGGCGAGTTTAACAAAATGTTTGAGTGACAAGTCTCCCATGATTGTCCAGTTCACCCTAAATTTGATTATTTACACCTTACAACGTTTACAGAAATTACTTGTGCTTGAGCTTTGTCCCCACCAGCAATTGGTGGATCTTGTGTTTCAAACATTGCCTGAGGTGACGAAAATTATTGAATTGTCGGCTAAGCAACATCCTAATTTGACCCAGGTGCTGGTGGTCAAGTTGTTGCGTTATTACGATCAACTTTATCCTATTCCCCAGGGCGCACGTCAATCATTAGTCAAACTAGCCACCACTGGCATTAACCAGCCGCTTGCGCTGTCGTTCGACTTTGTGTTATTAGACTTGTATCTTGCCATCTTGGCCAACCAAGAGGGTGACCACGATTTCAAATGGTGGCAACCTACCAAAGATAAGCATTCATTTTTCACTTTGCTTGTACAGTTGTGTAAACGCCATCCGGGTAAAGCCGAATCGATTCTTACCACGTTAGTCAAGGACACCGTCGTGTTTTCATCGTCGCTTGTGGATTCTCCCGTAACTGCGTTGGTACGGTCGGTGTCCAATGTTGTAGATGAAGCAGTGTGGGGGTTATTGGATGAACTGGTATCCAGAGCGATGAAATCTCCCTATAAATACGTTGACATCGCCGGTAAATATTCCAAGGTGAACGTGTTTACAGTGGCCATTGTCGAGCAATTTAAGTTTGCTTTGGATAGGGCCACTGATAAGAGCTCTCTCTTGCAATGGCTAGAACGCTATTTACAGAACCTAATCATTCTTGGCGAACTGCATCAGGAATTGAAGAGATTAGTGGATGACTATTTCAAACAAGATATCTCTTTGGGCGTTGTTGTTGAAAACGATGGATCGTTGGCGGGTATGCTTTTGTCGCCGAAACCTAATTTGGATAAGAAACGCATGATTTCCCGATACGAGTTTGGGGTGGGGCTTTTGCGGTTCAAGAAGGAACAGGAGCTGCTGGTGGTGATTTCAGTGTTTACCATGATGAGTAATTACGTGTTGGCGATACAGGACCCAACCCTTGCTCAATTTGTGCTTAACTGCGACAAGTTCTACGAAAATGTATGGGAGTCGCCTTTAAAACGGTCGCTTATCAACGAGTTATTGTTGGTTTTAACTCAAGGGGAACCTCAAACCAGTGTCGTCAATCGTAAGGTGATGAAACTGGGAGACGTGGGCGATTTCGCTTGGATTTTAACCAATGAAGAAATCAACAAATTAGTGGAAAGAGGAATCGTAAACGACCAATTAGCAATTGAATGTGGGAAACGGGCGCTTACAGTCCCCGAGGAATGGTTTGCTCAGCTTGAAAATCACAAAGTGGCTGCTGAATTGGTGAAGAAAGGATTGGTGCATTTGGAAAACGTTGAAGAAAGAATGAAATCGCCCGAACTCTTGGAGGCATTTATTTCTACTTCAGACACTCGTTTACGGGAACTTGTGCTTGGTGCCATTCCCACCGCGGTTACTGATCCTGAACTGATGGTGTTTGTCGCATCGTTAGCCTCTGATGTTCTGCCTCTGTTTATGGAAGCAGCCAAGGTCCATGCCATCAAGTTGATGGATAAACAACCCCTTGAATTGCCTTTATGGAAACAAATTTTGTCTATTTCAGGGACTGACGATGTCTCTCGTCTATTTGACGTTGTCAACAAAAATGGGGACATTTTTGGTTTCAGTAGCCAATTCGTGTCCACTGTGGCTTCGGGGTATGCGCTGGTGCCTGAGGGTAGAAAGTGGCTCCACAAGTGTATGCTCTACATTACTAAAATGTATGCTGAGCTGTCGCTGATCCCCTCTTCGTTCGATGAGTTTATCGCATCATTATTGCCTCTTTTGGACAGTCAACTTTGGAACCATGTACCGGTGGCTATTCTCAATACTCAATTAGAAGTGTTTGCCAATCACCCTAAATGGATTAAGGTCCCTCTTTACCTCGAGTTTGCACTTAAAGTGATTGAAATAGGAGGCCGCCAAGTTGATTACAAAAAGGCGCTTCAAATCTTCATTTCCAACCCCGAATTCGTACTTCATCACCTCCCTACGGTGGCCACTGGAAACTCCAGACACCTTTCTGCTAGAATCCTCAAGAAATTGTTTGATTTGGGTCCTTCTGCATGTTCGACTTCGGTTCTTCAAGAACAAATTCTCCTTATGTACTTGGGGTCCACCAGAGCTGAAGATGTTGTTCTCAAATCCATTCTTCAAGTGGTTGAAAGTAAACTCAACGCTTCGTGGATGGCGCTGGTGTCGGAATGGGAATTGAGTGAAACCACGGAATCTGATCAGAATGAGTACGAATTTGAAGAGCCAAGATTGGTAACCAAGTCTAAGACTGGACTTGTGGTTTCTCTTTCCAAGCTCTTTTTCAATAATACCATTGGTGGGGGTCAATCTGCTACTGATTCGGAATATTGCCACACCGTTTATGATCTTGAATTCCTCCTCCTGGTGATTATTAATAACGAAGAGCTTATGACCCTTGGTGAAGAACCCAAGTACCATATTAGTAAGCTTGTTGATGCTAATCTTCTTCCGTTGGTTGTAATGCTGGTGGGGTACCCTTCCGTGCGACCGTTGGCAGCCACCATAATTGGTGGGTTAGTGAGATACTTGCAGCAAGAAATTGAAATCAAGCATCGCAAGGTTTACCTAGTGTATCTTGCTAATATCTTGTACACGTTACGCCAAGAATACGCTGACAATATCCCTCATCTCACATGGTATATTTATGGCCAATTTGGTCAAATTTTGAGCAACCCTGGGCATTTCATGTATGAACCAGCCTACCGATATGTCTTGGGTCACCCCAAGCTTACCTCGCGGTCGATTCCGTTATTCCCTGCAGTTGCTGACGGTCAAGCTTCGGTGACCACTGAAGAACAAGATCCTCATTACAAGCAAGTGTCATGGTTGGTGGCAACTCTAGCAACCGGGGTGTGTAGTGAAGAAGATGTGGTATTGGTTAGAAACACCGGGGTGATTGAATGGGTTCTCAACCAACTTAACTCCCCGTATATTTCCATGAGAATCCGGTCCCTGGTGCTTGAATTTGTGGCCAATGTTCAACAGATTCCTTTGGGGATTGACGTTTTGGTGACGAGATATGGTTCTTTAGCGGCCATTGAACAGCATGTTAAGGCGGCTAATAATGTGTTCGATGAACAAACTCAATTGAATGTCAAGAAAGTGATGGTGAGGTTTTCGGCGGCAGGAAAGAGAGTGAGAGATTGGGCCAATGGCGATTTGGAAAGAGTTGTCAAGAGACAAGTTAAGGGGGAGAGAAATTGACGAGTATATGTAAATATTAGGATTGGATGACTATCATTAGTTAATGAAGAACAGTTCTGTAAGAGTCGAATGGAGGTTGGCTTTCCATGGTGGTTTTTAGGTATATTTTGGTATTCATGACGACAACCAATTTCTGGTCCACCTGAAGGATATTGGTTCTACCGTTTTCAGATGAAGATTGGATGCCCCAGAATTGAACCATTGTGGTTTTCAAAAGAAGGGTGTTATTGGCCAGCATACATAGGTGGGGGCTTGACAGAAATTGGTTACTCCCTTCTGTCGCAATCTCCCATTTTGCACCCAATGATGGCACAATATAGGATTTAAATGAAACATCTTACCACAGCAACAAGGTGGCTAATATAATAACTCACCAAGAGTCGTTATTTATTTTATCTAATTGATTGCTTTAGTTTATGTCTTGTCCAAGAAATTCTTTCAACCTACGCAACTCTTTACTCCTCCTGTTCGAATCCACTCTAATAAAGTCCCCCATTATAACCCCTTCAACCATAGCCACAGCACCCACTTCTTTCTTTCTACACCTGTCACCTCCAATTTCCTTCCATCCACACTTTAGCCAACGATGATCATCACTACCTCATCACTCACGCACCTACTATCTAGCTAGCTAGGACCATCATGTTTAGTGGGCTGTTTAGGTATCAACCCCTGGGACGACGTCGACGTCTCAGACGACTTGAAACCCATTACATTAACCTCCGACGCCTTCATCGTCTTTACCTGCTGGCCCCAGACAATGAACAGAAACAGCTCATTCTCACCCATCGCCAGCGTCTCCTTGCCAAATACTATGATCAATTTGTTTACCGGCCGGGGACGTTCAATGTATATGGTTTATGGAGAGATAAGCACCCCCAAGCGCTTGATGAGGTGCTTGGGATACCAGAAGCTTCCAAATCAAAGCTTCCTCCCATTGTACAAGAATTCGAACAATTCGCAGCATTGGTGGAGCCAGAAAATGAAGAAACTTGGGTAGAGTCTAATGAAACCATTTGGGATGAAATCAAGGCGGCGGTGATTGATGCCGGCCAGCCGCTTCCTCCACAAACTCGTGGTCATCGAAAACAGTTCATTGCGCTTGTGAAAGGGTTAGAAGTGAACTTTCGAAATCCACATGGCTGCTCTTTTGAACGTCAACACCTTGCCACTTTGACTACATTGCTCCACCTTTCGATTTTACGCCGGAGGTGGAACGAAGCCTATATGATCTTTGCGGTGTTGGTGCGGATGCCTAAGATCGATATACGGCTGATTTGGCCAATGGGAATTGAAATATTGCACCAGCTTAATCGTAATGAAGACGTGGATCGGCTTTTCAAATGGTTGGAAGGGTTTTTGGGCGTATCTCCCCATATCCATTCATTAGTGGGACATGCTGGGAAAGATCAGGGCCCTCTGATGATTTGGAGACTTGGGACTAAGACGTCGTCGCCAATGTATGTCTCGGCGATGGTGTGGAGGCTTATTATCCAAGAAAAGTTTGGCCAGGCGTTGGACAAGCTCGATGAGTTGATGGTGCAGGCACCATACAATCAAGATGGTGCTTTCTATTGCATGCGGGCGTTGGCTCGAATCGGTGAATGTGTGGATATCGAAGATCTGAATGTTTTCGGGATGAAAATGGCCGATATCCGCCGAGATTTGGAGGAAGCAGAACGGTATAATTATATGATTCCAAAGGAGTTTTTTGAAGAACAGTTAGCGAAACTCAACCAAACTAATTGTGAGTTGGTGGAGCGGGTGTGGGGGATGTTGGATAAGAAGGGGGAAGAGTTTGAAGTTGATGTCAATGGTCAAGACTCTGAGCACGGGGATAGTGGTAATGGTGGAGATGAAAGTGAAGGATGGGGTAATGTGAAGGATGATGAAAGCGATGATGGTGATGATGGGTGGGGAGATATCAAGGATGATGAAAGTGAAGCTGGAGATAGAGATGGAGGATGGGGGGATATCAAGGATGATGAAAGTGAAGCTGGAGATAGAGATGGAGGATGGGGGGATATCAAGGATGATGAAAGTGAAGCTGGAGATGGAGGTTGTGGAGATACTAAAAGAGGTGATGATAATGGCGAAAATGAAGCATGGGGTCATGTCAAAGATGACGGGAGTGAATCAGAAATCAAACCTAAAGCTGAAGCTGCTGTGACGTGGACACTGTCTGATCCCATTGAGTCAGATGATGGTCTAGTTCCAGACAACCTCAACCCAGGATTTGAATTTGAAGTCGATTTTGATGAATAGCATAATTACAGCATAATTTTTAATTAGAAACATTTTAAAATTTTAGTTATCATTCGTATTTGTTAGCAAAAACTATTCTATATCATTTGCCCTCATGGCAAAGAGCGCTCGTTTCAAACAAAAACTGCTTTTTCAATTGTACGAGCTCTAATAGTCATACCACAAATCGCACAAACTTTCCTACACTATTAATTCGTAGTTCCATATTCATTAACTCATTGGCTCATAATAACTTCATAACTTCAACCCGATTCTCTCCTCCAGACTACTTCGCAGCGGAGAGTCCCATATTTCACCCGTCTCATCATAACCCATGGCACCATACCTCTCTACTGGCGAAGGCACCATCACTCGAGGACCGCGGAACATCATAAACTGAAGCTGTTTCCGCAACGAGTTCACCATCATCCGTTGGACATTCAACTCCTCCCTCATCACGAAGTTTTCATTCATCATCTTTTGCATCATCAGCTCCTGTTCTCCGGGCCGCTGCTTATTAATCACCGGCAAAATCTTTTCATTAACTTGATACTTGAGCCGGTCAAGTTCAAAATTCACACAGAGAAGCTGGGCATCTGATGTGGCTTCCACCGTCTCCAAAGTCTCGGCATATCCCAAGTTAGTAACCTTTCCCTGGATGATCAGATCGAGAATCTTATTGATTTGTCTCTGAAGCAATTGGTTTTCCAGAACCAACCCCTCCACTTTCTCTTCCAATCGACAGTAGTTTGGCGACAACTGCGCCAATGCACACCCGTCTTCATGAATTTCTTTCAGCGTCTCGTTGCCTCCGACCCATTTGCAGCCAAGCTCCCGTCCTTGACAGATCAAATGGCCTACATGGGAACAGTTATCCCGGTGCTTGTCAAGATTCTTTTTGGGGATACAATCATTAAGACACAAATCGCATGTTTGGTAATTAAACAAGCATTCGTTGCTTAGATGTTCGTTTTCGGTAATTTTGCACACCTGGTGTTTGCAAAATTGGCATGTGAATAGACGGTGGCAACACCCCTCGGAAACATGTCTCCGCTCGACAATTTGTTGGCACTTGCCATCATCACGCGTTCCATTACACGGAACGCCACTATTATCACAATCAACAACAAGATGGTGTTCGAGTTCCCACCGGGATCCTGACCATTCACATCCTAGTTCGTGGTTCAAACAATACACCTTAAGGTCATCAATAAGATTGGTGATGATTAAAGGGGTGGGAAATAATTCATTGGGGTTGGACGCGTCTAGAGGGGTTCGGTCTAGAGGGCACCGAGAGGCGGATCCATCTTTGGCCATTTTGAAGCATTCGTGGATACACTCTTTGCAAAAGGTATGGCCACAGATGGTGGTGAGGGGGTCAATAAATGGTTGTTGGCAAATGGGACACTGGAGGTGGTCTGTGGGGGACTTATATTTGAGGTTGCGATAGTCGATCTTGTCATCAACGATATAAATGGGAGGGGGCGTTGATACTGTGTGGTACAACTTGGTTTCTGGATCGGGTGGCGAGAGCGGATCTTCAGCTAGCATGTCTGTCATTCTGGAAATGGGGAGATATTTAGCGGATGATTCCGAGTGGGGTCGCACTCAGTGACGGTTATATTATGTAAGCGATTGTAAATAGAGAGTAGTAGCAATTGGGGAGTAGAGGGGAACCTAGGGAAATAAAGAGGAAAAGGGTGACATTTAAAATTGCAGTGTTGTTATATACAGTTGTTGTTTATGCATTCTGAGAAGGTGCCTCAGAGCTTCTCATGATCCATATCATTCTATGTGTCCATCAATCTCGGTATCCCTTTGTCCTAAACATTAGGAGGCAATAATAAAGCAGCAATGACATTGGGGCGCTCAGTGGCCAACAAGTCATATAATGTAGCGGCTCTCCGGCTATCAGCAACCTCGATCAGCATGCCCATGCCCACCAAATACTTGCGGTTATCAGGACTCAACATTCTACTCTTGGCTCCCACGCCTACAACGACAATTTCTGGCTTGGGGTGGATCTTGCTAAACACCAGCAACACCTCTTGATCAAATGTCACCATCACCCCATCAATTTTATATGCACCAGTCATGTTGACTTCAAATGTCTCTGTTTGTACAAACAACCCCCCGATAATGTCTCCTTTTTCATTGGGACTCAGAATCAAGATGTTATTGGCAAGGTGGAACCCGTTATTTTTGACACTTTCGATATAATTGACTGGCTTTTCTGCGTACATTAAAATGTCATTTTTCTTGAATAAATCGGCGGGATTCAGGGACAGTTCCGCCTTTGTGGGAGGAGTGAATAATTGTTTGCCTGAACCAACTTGTTTGCCTCCGTTGAAGAGGTTTTTTGCTATGGTGGATGTGGAGAACCGACGGAGCATCACGGATAATGAGGGTTGGTAGGGTGAGAAATGATTAGTTATGGGAGGAGTGAGACTTGGAGAGCGGGGGAAGAAAGAAGATGAGCGATTATTGATTAGTAGGGAAATGGAGAGTGGGGTTGGGTTACTACACTGTGGCTAGTTTGATATTGGGAAATGAGCTCGCACAAACTGGTAGCATTGGTAGCTCGACAGTTAACGTTGGCTTAAACATGCAAACGATTGCAGTATTAGTGATAGAATTGGTAATCTGATCAAGGTAAAGGCTTAATCTCTAAAGAAGGGTATCGAAACTGAAAAGTAGAACTAGAGAAAATCAAAGAAGCGAAACTTCCGTTGGTAGAATGGCAGAAGCGGATTGTCGAAGATAATTTCTTCCATGAGGTATTATTCAAGTCATCATTCAATCCCAATCGAAGTAAACAAGCCAATATATTCATTTAATCACCTTGCGATAACTTTTCCTTTGGTATAACTCCTACAAAGAATTGCAAACAGCAGCAATAACATGAGTAACAAAGCAATGTCTGAAACCCCCTCAAGTGCACCGCCACACCACAGCAAAACCTATGATAAAAACTACAAACTAGTTGTTTTAGGTAAAAAGTTGATTGTCTTTATCTCAGCCTATTGTTTTCCTATTATAATATTACAGCATTATGTCATATCTCATATCCCATCATCTAACTCAAATCCTTCACCTGGGCATACCACAACCTAGCCATCCCTTTCAACCCATACACCGTACGTGACGGGACCTTGAAACACCCGCCTTCGCCAACCACGATTATGGTGTCAGCAATCGTCACCTCCACTTCGCCGCGAACAATAATAAAATAGGTGTATGCCTGGCCCAGATCCCTTGGTGGTTTAATCCCCGTTATATCCATCATCCCACACGCGCTGACCCCGCCATCCTCCCAATAACTATTAAGAAATACGTCATCATTGACATGACGACGGCGACCAGAGCCAGCAGCAAAAGCGAGGGGGTGATCATCATAGACCAATGACCCTTGAATTACTGTCACCCCGGTCTTTTCCCCGGTTGTTTCCTCGGTTGTTTCCCCAAACGTCTTCCCTCGTTCTTCCTCCATCATCACCATCAGCGTCTTGGGCGGGGTGGGATTTGCCACCGGCTGGGCCATCCTTCGTTTCGGTTTGGCATCATATATCACCACATCATCGTCAATACCTGCCAGAAGAGGACTTCGCAACGGACTCTTACCTGGCCGGGTATTGTTCACTCTCGGAGTGGCATTAGCAATGGGCGACATTTTTGAATAATCACCCTCATCGTGTCCATCGTCAAAATCAATCTTCCGGGCTATGGTGGTAAAATGGGAAGGGTCGATGTTATTCAGATTATTAGACTCATGGCCCAGGGTTTTGGTCAATGGCTTCCATGGTAAACTGGGAGGAGTATTCTGGAGCGGCTTTGGCTGGGGTTTTTCCCTAGCAACAGCAAAAAATTCATCGAGGTCTTCCATGTGATGGCGGTCTCTGGTTATATCATTCGGGAGCCGTGACCGGCGCCGCCGAAACATGTTTATGATGGATGACTGTTTTGGTGCGATGTTATGTGGCTAATCGGGCTGCATGCAGGAAATTACCGTAATAGCTACTGATAGGGATGGATGATGCACAGAAGGATGACGGTGATCTGTAACCATAATACGCCGATTAGTATTTCTATGACAAGATTGCCACGGAAGCGAATGGAAGCGAATGGAACAACACCAAGCTAAAAAGGAAATAAACATTGGCAAAAGAGGGTAAAAATTAAAATTCTTTTATACTTTATCGATAGTTTATTATTGATATGACCTTTCCTGGATCGATCATCTTATTATGTTGGCCTCACTTACTTGCTATGGTAATCATGTCTTCTCCTCACTCACTTTTTTCTGGGGTTGCCGCCTACACTACCCTCCACAAACACGCCACCAATGGCTAAGCATTGTCATTAGCTATTATTAGCACCTAGATCTGGATTGTCCTATGCGACATTTTTGTAGACTTCTTTTCTCAACTCCTGGTGGCACATTGTTTCTCCTCATCATCACCAAGAATCAGTCACTCGCACCCACCATGACGCTAACCCTCGACACATTCATCCCCATGCTTTCCCGATTTCCCCATGAGGAGCTTCTTGACCCCGTTGATTCCCAAAAGCTTCAACTCCTTACCATTGAGCTTCTTGTCGACCACACTGTTGATCTCCCATTGCTTAAGTATCTAAGTCGGTTTCTCACTCCAGCGCTGTATGATGACTTGGTGGAGGAACGAAACATAGAACACGTGTGTGGCTACATCACCTGTGACCGTCTGCCGAAGTCACGCCGGCTTCTGCTTGACCACGGCCATATTGCTGGGGCGGGTGGCGATGACTTTCAGATCTATGCTCGCAAACCACTGATCATTCTCCCAAACACCTATCTCAGCCAGTATTGCTGTAAGCAGCATTACCAATCGCTGGTGTTTTTCCGGAACCAGTTATCGGAGGAGGCGATTTTTGCTAGGGCCAATATTATGGTGGCGCCGCCATTCCCTAAGGAAATGCCGCTGTTTTGGTACGAAAACGGAATCACTTGTTTGGAAGAAATCTTGGCCCGCCAACGCCAAGACCCGCTGCTTTCACTTTCGGAGGTGATTTCAAAAATGGCAGGTTTACACGTTGACGACGAAGAAGACCCTGGAACCAATAAACTCATTGACATGATTCACGATTTTGAAATTGTGGAGAAGGAGAATCCTCAGCCAGATTATGGAGAGGGAGATGAAGAGGAAGGCGAGGATAATGGCGGTGGGTATAAGACATCGGCCCGTGCTTGGGGAGGCTATGTGGTTTAGAGCTTTCCGTTGTAAAGAAAATAAATATCCTGTGAAGTTTTGGGCGAATACCGTTTCATAATTACAGTGATTTTGCAGTTGCCTATCTAATGGTGGCATATGTTGGCTCATGCTGGCTCATGTCGGCTTATGTCGGCTTATGATGGTTATCACTGGGTTGCTTTCCATGGCTTAGATCCGAAGGAATCGCCACTACATGTAACAAGTAGAATTAAGCATAGGAAATAGTTGGCCTTGGTTTATTATTATTTGAACGCCATTCATCAATGATGTAATTGGTTTAGTTTAGTCTTTTAACTTACTAGCATTTTCGGAAGTCATTTAACAAAATGTAAGTTTTGCTCTACTTAGATCAGATGAATTATTGGATCGTTGCCTTTACTACTAATTCTGTATAATTACAGAATGCACTGTACGACGTCATGCCATTTTTGAGTACCCTCATCAGGTCAGTTATATGTTACCATAATCAGCCAATTGATGGACCAATATATGAGATACATATTTACTAATAGACTTTGAATATAAAACGAACAACTGGGCTTTTGCTTAATTCAAGTCGGTAGTATTTTTTCGGCGGGGGCTTATTATTCAATACCATTAACAGGAAAGATCTGCATTGAATACAGATACAAAGGATACCCCTGGCCATTGAGTTTAAATACTTCTATCATTTTTCGCCGCTTAACAACTATGGCCGTTCACTTAAGTCCACGTCAGGCATAAAATTAATTTGTAAGCAGCTCTCTTGGGATAATGAGGTCACCCAAAAACAACAGCGTGAGGGCTTGTCCAGTGATTTTCTTAAATAACAGCAACTTCTGAGGCGGGGCTAAAATAATTAAAAATGTTGGAATAAAATTCAATTGACGATTTTGTTTAAACCAAAAACCCCTCAATGTACCCACCTTCATATTCTTGCCGACTCCACCAATCATCATCAACCAACAATTCCTCCCGTCCACTCTCCACCAATGAATAAATTATCAGATCGACATTAAATCTCCACCCTCCATACGTGGAATAATTAAAGTCCCGGTACCACTGCATATACCAAAAGTACATGTTATTCTGCCTACGAAAATAACACTTTCTGGATATGAAATAGGCCAGTAGAAAGTTAAATAATGCCAATACCAATATGTTCTTCCGGTAAACCTTTTCCATCAATGACAGGTTGGATACAGTTTTACTCAATTCGATGTTTACCGTCATATCGACTTTGTATGATAATGCCAAAATCACCAGGTCATTAAATTTTTGAAAATGCTGCTTGGCTTCTTGAACTTCGTTAAACCCAAATTCGTTAACTGCACTTTCAATTTCGTCATAGTACCGTTGAAAAACCTGTAATGTACGGGATACTGGTTTATTAGGTGATGGTTCTGTGAGAGGTTCTTTTCGTTTTTGAGCCGCCATCATCTGTCTCAATAGAACGTAACCATTAAAAAAATTAAGATAATCAATTCTGTCCTCAAAATCAATCAATGGCATCATATAATCATGTTTGATATTATGAACCAAAAGATCATGGGAAATGGTCAATGCATTGTTTTCTTGTATGGTATTTGTGCCATCCTTGAAGCCATTTGTGAGTTTGGTCATCTGGGAAAGAAGAATGCCAATTTGTGAGTATCCGTACTCGGCCATTTGCGCCACCTCAGTTGGTCCCTCATATGCAATCTTCAAAGCTTCACTGGCATAAACACCAATACGGCATGTCTCCAGTCCAACTAATAATTGTGGAACAAAATATTTCCAGATGTACACCTGCTGTCTTTCGCCAGTTTTGATGTATGGAATCCCCATCTGCATCCCTCTCTCCAATAGGTATGATTCAAATGAAGACACACCCTGAAATCTTGGATTGTTAATCTTTACCAATGTCTTAGTTACATGTGGTATAAATTGAAACGTATCTGGGTACTCACAGGATCTTTTAGTGGCTGCACAATATTCACATGGATAAGCCAAATCACACTGGAATTAGTTAGTATATAACCACAAACTTCTTGAAAATGATCGTACTGGTATTTTGAGCTTTTTACAACTCAAACACTTTCGTGATTTCGTTGGCATAGTATTTAGATTGAATACAATTAGACATGGGCGAATCAATGCCATGTCGTGACGCTAACCAAGTGCAGGAATGGAACGGTTTCTGCAAGACTAATGAATTGCATGTGTTAAATTATAGAAGGCTGCTCATTAATTTGTTTGGTTCAATAAAAAGTGTATGTAACTATGTAATCCTTTATTCAAATCTGTTATATTTTAATGGATCCTTTACCAGTAATTCAAAACTAATTCTAGAGAAAAATCAACATTTATAATTCTAACCATAATGAAAAATTGCCATCTCTGCTGAAAGTATTGCCATGGAGAGTATTCTCATCCCCGATCATACCTCTCAGCATAATCCAGATCACTCAGAAACTGATTGCTGGACTGCTGATAATTTCAAATACCTCACACTTCAACGAGTGGGTTAAAATGTTCAAATGCAAACAATAGGCAGTTAACGAGACAATCCTGTTCAAACCGCCACCTCGATATATCCACCTGTAACTTGATGCCGTTTCCACCAATCATCATCAACCAACAATTCCTCCCGTCCACTCTCCACCAATGAATAAATTATCAGATCGACATTAAATCTCCACCCTCCATACGTGGAATAATTAAAGTCCCGGTACCACTGCATATACCAGACGTACATGTTATTCTGGCGACGAAAGTAACGCTTTCTCAATAGGTAAAATGCCAGTACAAAATTGAACAATGCCAATACCAATATGTTCTTCTGGTAAACTTTCTCCAACAATGAAGGGGTGGACACAAATCTACCTACCAGGAAATTCACCGTCATATCAACTTTGTATAATGTAGCCAAAACAACCAGGTCATTAAATTTTCGAAAACGCCGCTTCGCTTCTTGAACTTCGTTAACCCCAAATTCGTTAACTGCACTTTCAATTTCGTCATAGTACCGTTGGAAAACAGCCAATGTATGGGATACCAGTGTTAGAGGTGATCGTTCTGGAAGGTGTACTTTACGTTTTTGAGCCTCCATCATCCGTCCCATTTCAATATAACCATTCAAAAAATTAAGATAATCAACTCTGTTTTCAAAATCAATCAATGGCATCATATAGTCATGTTTGATATTATGAATCAATAGTTCTTGCGAATAGGTCAACACGCTATTTTTTTGCAGGGTATTTGTTCCATTCTTTAGACCATTGATTAGCTCACCTATCTGAGAAACAAGAACACCAAATTGTGAATATCCATAATAAGACATTTGCGTCACATGTTCAGGGCCTTCATGGGCAATCTTCAAAGCCTCGGTGGCACAGATCCCGATACGATATACCTCCAGTTCAACCATTAACTGTGGGATAAAATATTTCCAAGCGTATATCTGCTGTTTATCTCCAGATTTGATGTACGGAATCCCACACTGGACCCCTCTCTCCAATAGGTATGATTCAAATGAAGATACACCTAGCTGGAAACTGGGGGTGTTTATCTTTGCCAATGTCTTATTTTCATGTGGTATAAATTGAAACGTATCTGGGTACTCACAGGTTCTATTAGTGGCTGAACAATATTCACATGGATAAGCCAAATCACACTGGAATTAGTTAGTATATAACCACAAACTTCTTGAAAATGATCGTACTGGTATTTTGAGCTTTTTACAACTCAAACACTTTCGTGATTTCGTTGGCATAAGATATAAGCCGAGCACAATAAGGCATAGGGATAATCATTATGACGCAGTGACCGTTGCCAAGTGCAGGAATGTATTGGACCCTGCGACATAACGGCGGTGCATGTGTTCTGTACATGGAGATGTGTTAATGTTTATAATTATCTACACGTATCTACCGACGCTAGCCAATCGCTCCGCAAAATTTGCGACGATGTCATCCGCGTCTTGGGCTCGACATCCAACAACTTGTAGATGCACCAGCGGCGAATTTCAGCCAAATCGTCCAAGTCAGTTTCTTCATCCCGCCAGTCGCAGAATAACTCTTCAATGACATCAAATTGGCCCTTGCGCTTTACCAACCACTCCTTTGTGTGACTGTCGTAATCAGCAATCATGCGGGAGTTGAGGAATTCGCCAAACTCCCGATCTCTGGCCTTAAGATGGCCCGTGAGCGTCAGGTTCCGCATTGCTGTAGAGTTCCACACGTATATCGGTGAGGTTCCTAACATGTGGCCCTCTTCATCAGTAACAGGGGTGTGTCCAGCACATCCACTATAGTATTGGCGTCTCAAATTGAACATCACTAGCGCGACTATTCCAAGAGCCCAGTTATCTTTTTGGATGAGCGAGTACAGGTAGTTGGGATCGCGCTGGTGTTCTTCGGGGGCCATATACGGCTCGGACCCCACCGGACCCTGCATCAGAGGAAAGAGCTGCTCTTTATTTTCCCAGGACGTCCGCGTCACCAGGGCCTTGCCAAAATCACCAAGTTTCACAATCACCTCTGCTTCGTCTTCATTAATGTTTTTGTAGTGAACTAACAAGTTTTCAAGCTTGAGGTCACAATGGGCTACCCCGTGCTGGTGCATGTAGTGGAGCCCCTTAGCTACTTGCTTAAACAAGCAATCGATCTCCGTGAGCAGCATGTATGTAATGGGCCTGCCTTTTCTGGAAACTGCGGTGGTAAGAAACCGAAACAAGTCCCCGCCTGTCAGCGCCTCCAACACCTCTACCAAAGAGATTCCCAGCTTGGGAGAGAAATACACCATGAGATCCACGTGCTGAGCAATATGTTTGTTGCTGAGCCGGCATGCAGAGATAAATTCCGATATCACCCGGTCACAAAACTTTTCCTTGGCCTCTTCTTTACGGGGCAAGAGCTCTTTAACCACGTAGTACTTTCCCGAATAGACATCCAGCTGGGAATCTTCGGGAGAAGGATCCACGATCTTGATTGTACCGTACGCTCCTCGTCCAATCACCTGGGCCACTACCCCATACCGTTTGTATAATGTCTTGCTCTGGCACAGAGCGGGAATGTCCCCGGTATACAGAAGTTTTAGCCGCTTCTTGAGCTCAAAGAGCAACTGGAGTTGGTAGTCATCGAGCACCAGTTCATTCTGTTTGCATTGGGCCAGAAACGGTCGGATCTTAAGCGTATCTCCCAAAAGAGAGTACGTATGCATTGATTCATCATTGGCCATCTTCAGCTCCTTCAGCAGCCGATATTTATATAGTTCACAAGGTGTCCCCCGCATGACATGGATATGGCCGTCTTCATCGTCGTCATCATCCGATCCGGACTCCCCAGTACTCAGATCATACTCCAGATCATCATCAGTGGATAAGTTTTGATCAATGTCTTCTGCAATTGTTGATATTCGCTTTCTCAACTCTGGTCGAGGAACAGCAAGCGAGGTTGGCTTCGGACTTGGGGGCTGGGGAGGCTCTGGAGGCTCATCTTTTTTGAATATCAGCAGTACTGTGGATTGTAGCTTTTCCAGTTTCACTGACAGCAGTCTCAGAACCAGTGGAGACGGGGGCAGTTTAGCCTTTCTCTTGAAGAGCATAGTTCGCCGCACGAAATTGGTAATCAGAAAAGTAGGTGATGAGATGGGGGACAAAGGGGGAATCAGAGGGGAGAAAAGCAAGGAAGGTAAGCAGGGTATAAGGTTTTAGAAAACAGGGATGTTACTTGTAGCTTTTAGGTGGCCACTGCCGGTGATTTATACTTGTTAGTGAGTGGCAAAAGTGGAATGATGCTAGATCCTGTATGCTGCTGGAGTCACGAAATGTGAAAGTCACGGCGGTGGGAATAAATGCCCTATACGGTGACTTCACAAGGGAGGGGTTCTGTTGTCATTACAATGTACTAACACATGGGGGAATAGTTTAAACCCATCATAACCTTTCCCGATTCGGAATAAACGATAACAACTTTTTATGCATGTCGAAAATTAGCCAGAAATAAGAAGCTTTAATGATAGTAACGGCTATTGCATAATTCGACTTCGTAATTATTGTCTATATATACACTATTGAGGAGCGTCGGAAACCTTGTGGTCGTGGGTCTTGGCGTATCTCCCCGAAGGGTCAGCATGGCACCCCCATTCAGCCTTGGGGATCCATCTGGTAACAGTCGACGCAGCGGCTTCGGAGTTTTGGAACATTTCGTCAAACTTGCACCGGTACCAGTAGGCTTCCTTGGTTTGAGGAATATCGGCACCCCATTCAGGCTTAGGGTTGGCCAATTCTTCGTCGGTGACGGCAGCTTCAGCAGCGTCCTTCAACCCGTCGATCCACGAGTAACCGACACCATCGGAGAATTGTTCCTTTTGTCTCCAGAGAATTTCCTTGGGCAAGAAGGGTTCTTCGCCATCTTCTTCGACATCGAACGCCTTTCTCAAAATGTACTTTTCAATGTGTTCACCGTCAATCATTTTGTCTTCAGGTCTGATGTTCATACACACTTCAAGGAATTCCTTGTCCAAGAAGGGCACCCGGGCTTCCAAACCCCAGGCCATGGTCGACTTGTTGGCACGCAAGCAGTCAGCGTAGTGCAAGTTCTTGACCCGCTTGACACATTCTTCGTGGAATTCGTTGGCCGAAGGAGCGTTAGCAAAGTACAAGTAACCACCAAAGATTTCGTCGGAACCTTCCCCAGACAACACCATCTTAATACCTTGGGCCTTGATCTTCCGCGACAACAAGTACATGGGAGTCGACGCCCGGATAGTAGTGACGTCGTAAGTTTCAAGATGCCAGATGACATCGTTCAACGCATCCAAACCTTCTTGAAGAGTGAAGGTGTGCGAGGAGTGCTTGGTACCGATAAAGTCGGCTACCTTTTGGGCAGCAATCAAATCGGGGGCACCAGGCAAACCGATAGCGAACGAGTGCATTTTACCAAATTCCACGGCGGTGGACAACTTACCCGAGGCGTCGATCCCAGTCAACCCGGAGTCGGAAGTGGTAGCTTCTCTGATTTGACGGCAAGCAATAGCCAGCACCAACGACGAGTCCAAACCACCAGACAAAAGTACACCGAAAGGAACTTCGGCGGCCATTCTCTTGGTAACGGCAGCAATAAAAGTTTCCCGCACCTTCTTGTAGTCAACAGGAGTGGTAGGAACCTTGGAGCCATCCCACCACGAAGGGTTAAAGTAGCGGGTGATCTTGTCGGTGTTGGAGTCGTAAACGTGACCAGGAGGGAAAGCCTCGATCTTGTCACAGCCAGTGATGAGACACTTCAATTCCGAAGCAAAGTAACGAGCTTCGGGTTGCTTCAGGTTGTAACCCATGTAGAGGGTGGTGACCCCGATGGGATCCCGAGCAGCAACAATCCGACCCTTGGTCACGTCACCTTGAAGAACACCGTCCTTGGAGGCAGGAGCGCCTCTGTCAAACAAAACAAAGGCAAACATCCCGTCCAAGTAGTTGGGGGCGTCGATGCCGTGTTGTTCCACAAGAGGGATCACCACTTCCGAGTCGGAGGAGGTAAGATATTGGTAAGGGTACTTTTCTTGGTCGTCTCTGATGATCCGGTGGTTGTAGATTTCACCGTTGACACAAAGAGCGTAACGTCCGTCCTTGGAAAGAATGGGTTGGGCCCCGTCCGACGATCTTTCGGGGACACCGTTGCCACCAATAACGGTGGTACCACCAAGACCAACAATGGCCAAACGTTCGTGGTACAACCCACAGTTACCCGAAAGGTCTCTGTCTTCGGCATCGGGAGATTCAGCTCTCGACTTGGGGGCATCTTGTTCGTGGTAAACCTTACCAGTCAAGTCCGACGTTTGGTTGCCGTTTTCAAACACCACGTTACCCGACCAATCAGGACCACGGTGTTGTTGTCTTTTCAGCCATTTAAGATGTTGGCCCTTTTCCGCCAAAGGCGACTTGACCTTGTAACAAGCAAGAATCCCACACATGTTGGTTGAGTTGAAGTTTGAAGTTTTTTCTGAGATGGAGTGAAAAATGAAAAGTGAAAAATGGGGAAATGACGTTTGAACAAAAAGGGGATGATCAAAGCAAGATTAGGGGATGTAATAGGTCTTAGTTGAAGAGATGTTGGGAAGGGGGGTGTGGTTGTTTTATAGTTTTGATCTCGGTGACTCATCTCATCCGACGCCTGACTCATGAGAACCCGGGGAAAAACGGGGGAAAATTGAATGAGGGGAAATAAAGACACAACACAATAGCCAAGAGGTGTTGTTGCTAGGTGAATAGCAGAATGGTTTTAAAAATGCTCTAGTCGTTCATTTGGATCAAGGACTGCGTTATCTTGCTTGACTAGTGTGCGGCGTTGTATAAAACGCCGCGGAGTAGGCCGGTGACGGATAACAAAATTTCTTAGGAATAACGGGGACAGCCGATGTAGTTGGTATATATGTATAGTTTATTGCTTTTGATTTGGTTTTGTTGTTTTATTTTGTGGTATGATTTTCTTTACCACTGTGGATAGTCTCAAAGGCTGCTGTTGCCGCTATTGTTGCCGCCTTTTCTGACATTTCACAATATCTCAAGATCTAAAGTACCTATTTATTTTGATTGCCGATTCAATTGCCAGCCGTCCCCTGGACCCTTAGATCTCGGATCTTCGCTTACCATTCTATTTTTATAACCGTAGTGCAAAGGATAACACGTAACGGTTATGCAAGGGTTTTTGATATATTGAAAACCACCCTTCCTGCCACTGACATTCCAATAGTAACGCCACTGCTTTTCTCATTCTCGCCTCACTCGGTTATCGTTCGTCATCTCCGCATGTGGTTGGTGTTGTTGGTGTTCCTTGCCTACACCTCGTTCATCCTGGCAATTTCCCTAATATACTTTATACCTCAATTACATCGGCTTCTATTATATGGAAAGTGTACTTCAAACAATGTTTCCTCTCAGTTCTGGGTATCAAAATGGTGGAGTACGCTCACTGTACCGAAACGATGGTTTACCCATTACTACGTCAGTTTACTTGTATACTGTGGAATAATCTGGTTGAAACCTATTGAATATGGAGATCATAATCCACACAATAGTGATTTTTCAACCGTTTATCTTCTCGTCTGTCTTGTGACTTTACACCTGATTCGACGGGTTTTGGAGTGTTTATTCATTACAAAGTATTCTGATTCCAGAATGAACATTGCCCACTATGTTCTTGGTATGATGCATTATGCCTTGGTTGGAATTCAAACATTCTATGCTCTAGACCAAGTGAGGCCATACGCCAGCACGATTGAGTTGAGTTGGTACGATAAGGGGTTGGCGGCGTTGTTTATTTTGGTGTCTGCTAATCAAACGTGGTGTCATTACCATCTAGCATCGTTAGTGAAGTATACTCCTCCGAGATTTTGGTATGTCACAAGCGGGCATTATACCAACGAAATTGAGATTTATTTATTGCTATTCTTGATGGCGTTTCTGGTTTCTGGGTTTCTGTGGTTTATTTGGGGGAATTATTTGATCATGTTTGTGTTTGTGGCGGCCAATTTGTCTATTCTGGCATTACAGACCCATCAGTATTATAAGGGGAAGTTTCGGGTGAAGCAAAAGTATGCGGTTATTCCTGGGGTGTTGTAAGAAGATTATATAATGAGATCAAACCTTTACCCGAGTGGAATACCGAGTGTTAGCGGCATGATAGGTGCTACTGGTGTGGGGGGCACATGAGGGGCAAATCTACGCATTGCAAGGAACATTTAAATAACCGAAACTCCCATTATTTTTTAATGGCGGATCAAATCATTTACTAGCCCAATTTGCAATTAATTCAATTATTTATGACAGCTGTCAGTGAAATATCTACAATATCGTTTTATATTACGAAACTTACATACATTGATTACGTAACACATGAGTGTTTTAAATCACCCATCAAAGGAAAGTGTAAACGAAAAGATCTGCTAGCGACGTCCAAATCCACGATTTCCGTGTTTAAAAACCCATGTAAACCGATGCTTCCCACTCCCTTAGAACCCCCATTTCACCATATTACTCTTTTTCAAACCATGGGCCCGACCATTCTTTTCACCATTCATCTGGCTTAATCAAAATGTATAACACAAACTAATACATCGAGCCCTCACTAATACCTCCATTTACCCTCTCATAGAAACTGGTACAATAATTCCCTCATTTTGATAACAAGATTCGCTACGCTCGCTAACTCACGACGCACACTATGCTGGTGGCGGCACTGCTTCGACTACAGGAACACCTGGTGGTGCAAGGCTGCCCTGGAGTACCGATGACCATGCCCCGGCTTGATACCGTGCTCCAACTCCGGTCCAGCCAATTGCGCACCCCGTTTGCCCTCAAACTTGTTAAAGTTGAGCTCCGAACAAAGCAAACGGTTGTTGTTAGCACCAAGCTCGGGTCGCTGAAAAACGAGGCCATCCATGAACGAAAATTGGTGGAACAGGTGGTGTTTACTCCGCCCCCGGGCAAAAAGCATGTGAGCAATTTGCTTGGCGTGGACATTCCTCTTTTGATGGCGATCCCTCAGGATACTCCGGCCCTGGGATATTGGCCCAATTGGCAACTGGAGACGGTTAATTATCTCCACGTGGAATACACCACCAACGACGGCGTGGGCATCCAGACGTTTCCCATCTCCATCAAACGATACGATAACCTCCCCATCTACCGCCAGTTTACCGAGGGCAAAACCCAGACACGCATGCTGGCCAATCAACAGGTGGTGTTGGAGTTGACTCTTCCTAATACCTGTGTGGGGCCCATGGATATCCTCAGTGCTAATCTTGCGGTTCGGACTAACAACCAACACTCCCAACTCCGCAAGACGCGGATAAAACAAATGACGCTACAAATCAGGGAAGTGTGTTCGTGCCATAGTGGCGGGATGACCCCCCGAAGAGAAATGAAAATTGCCACCACCACCCACCAGCTCGATCTGGTATTAAACACGGTTGGCGTCCAGCACACGTTTTCAGTAAAGTTTCCCCGGTGCAATGATCTTCTTAATTTATATAATATGGAGCCTCCCAGAGTCACTTTTGACGATATGGGCGAAGGGGTGGACAATCGCGTGGTTGCACGAGAAAGGCTTTTGGATAAACTAGACGAGGGGATTTCCGTGACCCATGCCCAGGGGTTCACCTCGGGAGAAGGGAAACTCTTTCGGGTGAATTACGAATTGAACGTTAAGCTAAAATTGTCGGGGACCAAGGATGTGGAGGAGCGGTTTCCGGTGGTGGTACTGGCGTTCGACACCATGAGCTCGCAATATCTCCTCGGGTGGATTCGTCACGAATGTGAAGTGGCCAAAGCGATATTTGGCAACAAGGCGGTGGTGTCAGCGGCACGAGGATCCAATGTGTTAGCGGGATATAACCTGCCGCCGGTGGTGTATTATAATAACGTCAATGATTGGGTGAGAATGGGATATCCCCAAGTTGCATATACCAGTGATAAAGGGGTGGACATTTAGCATGCTGGCATGGTAAATGATATTACTACGGATAGATATAGTTTTATTGTAATACATTCTACTTCCTTTACTTGGACTTCTTCTTGGCCGCTTCCTTGGCGGCATTCTTGGCCATCACCCGGCCAACAAAGGTGCCAACACCAACACCAGCAAGCACAAGCAACAAAAATGGCAACTTGATGGCGTAATCCCGGGGGAGGAAGAATTGTTGGAGCACCGAATCGGCGTCGACAAACGGGAGGACAAATACCCAGGTGGTGTAGTAGGTGAAGACAGCAGCAGCAACGGCGAGCATAGCCAACCCAATCAATTTATCAAGCTGGAGTTAGTAGGGAATAGCGAAGTACTTGTTACATACCATGGTGGTCAACAGACACGTAGCGCGACGCGACAAACAAACGCGGGAGAGACACTGTGGGAGAGGGACAGCAGTGCGGGAAAGCTAACAATTGGTAAGAGTTGGTAATGTTGTTATTATTAAAGCCAAAATAAAGGAGTCGCTCATTTATATTTAATGTGATAACTCGAAAAATTTATCCATGTTTGTTAAGGGTATAGTGATATAATTGAATGCTAAATGAAATTTCATTAATACTAAAAACGTTTGGATTACTATGTTCATGATAAATGCTGAATACTAATGTAAATGGTTAGATTTAAGGAAATATATTAGAACCAAGCTAGCAAACGGTACCATTCTAAAACAATATTGGATAAGCTTTCGCACAATGTAACTATTCAGGTACACTTTACAAAAGAGTACACCTCGTGTCTCCTAGTATTTAAGTATGATATTTTGTTCAGTGTTATAGTAAATGGGTAATTTCAATCATTTTGACTTTCTTGTATCGTTGAAATTTTTTGGATTGAAATTGTTTCTCAGATTGATAAATGAGTATTGAAAAGTGACGAAAAAATGAAAAATTCGAGTAATATCGTATCTCAGTATTTTTTATATAGATTTAACTATAAATACACAACCTCCATCCTCAAAATTATTGTGTAAATTGCGTGGTATCTTCCTTCCATGAACTAGCCAGCTAGTACATCATTCTTTTTGCCTGAGTAGGCTTGCTGCCATAAGCAGCCTTCAAAGAAGCCAAAACGTCGACGACACCATTAATGCCATCGGCAGCAGCCGCAGGATCAGCTTGAGCAACAGTAGATGGAGTAGTTTGGACCACAGGGGCAATCAGGGAAGCAGGAGCATTGTTAGCATTACCCGAGTCAGCCACCTTGTTACCCAGAGAAAGAGCCTGTTGTAAAGAACCACCGTTTTGCTCTAACCAACTCCCTAAGTTGGCAGCATATTGATTACCGGAATTTTGCAAATTCGACAACAACAGATCCACCAAACCTTCTTCCTTGGCCCAGTCGTAAACCTGGTCCACAGCAACAACGCCCTTGGCCAACACTTGAGTCAAAAAGTCTTCGGCATTGGCGGGGTCTTCGGTCAACTTCTTGAGGAAGTTGTCCACGATTCCCAGTTGCTTCAATTGTGAAACAACGGCGTCGACATTATCGTTGACTTCACGAAGAGAAAGATAAGTCGTCTCCCGTTTACCGTACTTGTTAAGCAACGAAGCGTAAACATCGGTGTTGCCATTGCCAGCGGCGGCAGAAGAAGCAGCCACGGGGGCTTGCGTGATGGCAATGTTTTGAGTGGTGACGGCAGCCTTAGTGGCAACTTGAGACACAACTGTAGTAGGGGCAATGGTAGTTGTGACGGCAGCGGCAGTGGTGGTCACAGCAGGAGCAGTAGTAGTGGCAGCACCAGTGGACCCCGAAGAAGAGGACCCACCAGTGAACCAGCCAACCACAGTGTTAAACAATTGCTTAACAATGCTTCCTACAATGGAGAAAAGAGCAGACGATACCGCCTTATCATTGAACACCGTCAGCACAAACTTGCCAATCAACCCCGAGTTCCATATGGCAGAGACCAATGGCCACAAGTTAGTGGTGATCACATTGATGATCCCCTTAGCAACATTGCTAACAACGCTACCAAGTTCCTGGTCGTTGGTGATGGTATTAATTACTTCACCGACATAGCCAGAATCCAAAATGGCAACAATCAAGTTCCCCAATTCTGTGTCTGCCCGCTTTTCAAAATCAAAAACGTCCCTCTTGGAAAGCACCCCCTTTAAGACATCCAATTGAGTCATTACCTTGTCCAGAGCTTCTCTCCGAACAACCAGGACCCCGTCATTATTGGAAGGATAGTAATTGGCTTGACCAGCGACGGTCGACAGGGCCAAGATGATGGCCAACGCAGTTTGCAGAGTCAACTTCATAGCGAAAGAAAAGAGCTAACACGGTTAGGTGAAATCCGGCAAACGGGTGCTATTTAAATGGAGATGAAGAAACATATCCTAATTAGGAAGTTGGCTCGATGCGGGTCTTAATTAGGTATCCATAAACAGCCAGGATAAACGAGAAGGCGGAGATGATGATCATCCTCCGGAAGCATTGCACGATTGACGTCTCCGATAAATTGGAAAATGTTAATTAGTGGGTGTTGGACTGGTGTTTAGTGAAGTCTTAAATGAGGTGAGTATGGGGTGGCAATGGTAGTGAGAGAGTGGTGGGCCAAGCTGCCACAACATCACCATGTTACCTGTCTTCGTACTTCAGGTACACTTTACTCATTGATCGTATAGTATTGTTGATCCACACAGTAACTATCTACCCTGGTCGTATGTGTACTTTTCTCTAAGGTATTGCGAAAAATTACCCAATTAGGCAATGCAATTAGATGTGCCAGAGATGAACGATAGGCGATTAAGGCAATAATGAATTAGGTTAGAATAGGTGAATTGAATACACGAAGAAATGAATTAATTGCTCCCCCTAGATACAAGGGGCAAGACAAGGAAGAGATGTCGTAACTAAGCTATAACTTATTTAATTTATTATTGAGAGGGTGGGGAAAAAGGAAATGGGTTCGTTATCTAATGCCATGTCTCTATTATTCCCCCGATGTTTGTTTCCTGTTTCTCAAACACCGCCCATATTTATTGTTATTGTTAAATTTTGATCGTATCTCCAAACTGCATATTTAACAATTAAATGTCCTCTGGCTGGTTGGGTGCCGGAAGGAGATATCAGACCACCAATATTGCCTACAAAGGAAGTTTGTAAAACACAAAACAGAGCAAACAAGTGGATAGGGATGTGTTGATGGTAACAATTTTCTCTTTGTATGAGCAATTTACCCACCAATGTTGACGGGACAACTAATGAACATGAAGAGTGTTATCAGATAAAATACCTGCAGAACTTCCACTACGCCCGTGAATGCCCATGAAATTATTGTATAATTTTTCGGTCATTCTTGAAAAAGCCAGTGGATGCATCGTTACTAATAGAATTCTTCATGCTAATAATTATACGGAATATGCAACTAGGGTGCTTACGTACGCGGCCGATGACAAACCGATTATGTAAGCAGGCCGAAGGTTGATGTAGCGTCAGGGCTCACATTTCGGCACCCACGGCTAGTGAGGGTGCTGCACCAGACCAGACACAATAAGGTGACAAAATGCACATGACCGCAACAACGTGACTTACATCAGGTGAGGGAAGCCGTCGCCAAAAATTCAAATATCAATGTCGATACACTATTTACTTACTGATTGATTCTCAAGAAGAAATTGACACACACCGCAATAAACAAAAAGAAACACAACATCGTCGGCCCGAACCGATCGTCATAGGGACCAGTCCCCCGCAATCTGATGGCCTTAGCTCTCCAGTGGTAAGTCACAAGAGCATAGATCATGGTCAACATGGCAATGAACGTAAACAACCCCGCCAGAACCCGGCCAATGGCATCACCAAAGTTGAGCAACCCGACCCCGAGCGACCCCAAAATCACGGTGAAATTGAGCCAGGAAAGAAAAGTTCTTTCGTTAGCAAAAAACACCTTAGGTTCCACTCTGGCAGGCAACGCAATCCGCTTGTTTTGAGACGACATGGTGGAGATTTGGTGGGTGATTAAACCTGAACAACAAAGTACGGTGTTTTCAAAGTGAGTGAGATTGTATGCAAGTGCGTGGATTAGAGCACGTGGGGGCAACCCAGCCTCGAGATAGAGAGCAGGCGATGGCACTGTGCAGGAACAGCTTCGATTACGAGATGGAAACCAAGAAAACAAGACCCCAAGAAAACAGGCCGCTTATGAAGATTGCCGGAAAAATACCAGGTATGGTCGGAATAATCCAAAATTCTCACCCCCATTCATTGTAAACAATTCCCAGATTACACTACCCACATTAACAATAGTCGCTCACTTCTCCAGGTACTCGCAAGTATGTCAGTAGAGGTGAGCGCATTCCTTTTTACCAATTCCACCAGGGGGATAATATTTCGCAAATTATAATATCGGTAGGAAATTAGTGATTACCGATTGATCAGGTTTATCGTCGTGTAAAACCAAACCCTCCAGCGCAAAAAAAGAGGCGGCATCTCGGCTCGAGCAAAAAATGGGGAGTTCGCAATTTGTGTGCCGGAAAAGCGCAAATATAGAGGCGGAAAAATCAGGCTTGTGAAATGAGAATAGCGCAAGGTAAATGTGGAGACGGGGACAAATGGTGAGATTGTGGGCGGAAACAGAGCTGGGACCACGCCAAATACCCCCAATTTCGTCATCTACAAACAGTGAGTTTAAGAGCTGTCACCAAACCCCCCTTCCAGTTTTTCCGAGGTGATCCCGCACACTCAGAAGGTGACCTTGTGTGTAAGATAAATAAAGTTGCGCTAACGTAAGGTGTAATTTCCAATGAAGATCGACAGCGGTAATTTGCTCGCAGGGTCCTTTATTGTTGGTGACGTTGTAGTGGCGTCGCTCCACATTATCGGATATCGGGCAGTAGGCTATGGTTGTCAGGGAAGTTGCTAATCAGGGAGTGACGGCTGGCACCCTGGCTCGGTAAATGATATCCGAGTGGGCTAAAGACAGCCACGGAACCCCAGGGGCTCGTAAACACTGCTGGATCTAGTATGGCTCATATTATTTTATCGTTGGCGTCACTGGTTTCACCTGGAATAGGGATCCTGCGGGCAGCGTCGGTGGGTGACTAGGCACCGGACGGGGGAGTATCGGACCGATGGTGGTCCGATGGCGTGCTAAAGCATCATGGCCCTGTTTGTGGTTATGTATTGCAACGGTTTGTTTCAGGAGGTCGTGGAATCCGCATAAAATTGGCGATCGGGATGGTGACGATTATTATTGTTCGCACGATAATCACCCAGAAAGATCTTAGGCATGGTGATCTCCATTGATTGATGCTGGTTTTTCGCTGTTGTCTGCCCCGTTGTCTTTGTTTTGTTGTTCCGCCGTTTGGTGTGGGGTTTACTGTGATTCGCACCATCCACTCTCATCGCATGCTGTTTCGCAAAAATCGGGTTCTTCTCCCGTTTGGTCTTGATTACTCTGATATCCAAACCAATGCCACCAACCAGGCACAGATTGCTCTCCCTGTGAACGGCCCCCTTTCCCTGGCGGAAATCGCCCCTGCCCAGCAACAGATCGCGTTCACTCAGATGATGGCCACGGGGCAATTTTTCACCACCACTGCCACCTCCACCAAGGTTGCCACTGCTTACCCTACCCAGGAGGACGGGATCGAGCGGTACCTGGATCGCTACACCAAGGCCAGACGGGTGGCGCGGACCATCGACGACCACCCGTTCGTGGTGAGCATGTTCCCCGAAGAGTTGTACTCGGTGATGGGGGTGAGCAAAAAGAAGTTGTTGCATCTTAGTAAATACGTCGATAACGGTGGGTTGCGGGAGTACCTGGCGCTGGCTGAAGACGACGCCGCCGTGATATTGGAAAGATTAAAGAACATGGCCGAGAATAACGACGACGACGACGAGGCCGAAGAGGAAGAGGAGGACGTGGATGACGAGTTTGACGACGACGACGACGAGGACGATTATAATGCCGAAAAATACTTTGATGACGGCGATGAAGAAAGAGACGACGGCGGCGACGAAGCGGCGTTCTAATCTCCCCCCTGTATAACCATGCATTCACGGCCAGCGTCCGTGTCCCTATCGATATATCCTCCAGCGAAACATGGAGATTTCCATCGGAGTTCATAATAAACGCTATTGTTTCTATTTAGATCGAGCTTAGTCGGATAGCCAATGTTATTGTTGATTCTATTATGTACTAATTCAGGGTAGCCGCAACCTCTTCCACTGCCTGATTTACTCTGTGCTTCTCCTCTTCTTCTAAGGTATTCACATATCCCTCGAACTCTCTCGTCGCGCTAACCACCTTCAGCCGTACCACTGCCGCCACCGCCAGCAGCGGCGGAAGACGACCAAACGTGTCCTTAATGGCCAAAAACGTGCCAACGATCCGCTGGTGGTCACCGCTAGTAAGCAACTCCTCGAAAGTGGCGGCCAAATCCCCCACAATCAACCCGAGCTTGGCCTCAGTCTTCAACGCCACCAACAGCCGCCTGTGCTCAACCACCGCCATACCAATATCATTGGACCCCGCCACCGCCGCCTCGTTGTCGGCCACCACCTTCTGGTACTGAGCCAACTGCGAAGTAATCCCGGTGACGTGATCGTCATCGATAACAATGCTATTGCCGAGACGGACAAAATCATCAAACGAGTCATTCACCACCTCCCGGAGCTGGGCCCCCAATTGCTGTCTCTGCTTCGCCAAGTCCCGCGTGAGCACGTCCAACTGAACATATCGACAGTGGTCATAAAGAAGAGTGTCCACCACCATGGACTCGCACGGCGAACTTTTTGCGGTTTTTACCAAATTTACCCGATGGAGCTTGCAATCGAAACCAACCACCAACAATAGATGATGACAATGTCTCGAGACGAAAATGACTTGGGAAACAATATTTTCGTTGGAGCAACACGCATTTTTACTTAATCGGACGTGGCTAGTTAAAAAATATGCGGAAATTCAGCGGTTGATACCGGGAGAGGATTTGGCCACGGCAGGGGGATTATAGCCGGGGTTAGTTGGCGGGAGAGGTGTGAGATTGATTTTTAGATATTTTTATGGGCTGGAAAATAATTTGGGGGTAATGAAGGATGGTTTGTCACCCCCAACCCAGAAAATATTATTGCGAGTTATGTATCGCGTCAAAATAATAGCTTATGCATATACGCCCGAATAAAAAATACCCCAGCAGTCAATCGTTCTGCTGTGGCTCTTAATCGGGAGCCATCCTATTTATATACCACTCACCACCCAGCTTTTCATCCAAGGTGCAAAATGTCAACGGCGGTGTTCTCCATTGACGATCAGCAAAAACTCCCTTCGCTAGCTCAAATCATTCCTGGTCAGCAACAGCCTTCGCAACAACAGATGTATTCTCCCCAGCCGCCCCATCAGCCCTACCCGTACCAGGGCAACCCGGAATACTATTACCAGATGCCCCAGCAGCCCGGAGGCTACTCGGCCCCGGTGATGGCCCCGGTGCAGCCGCCACCTCCCCAGCCGCAAATGTTGGTGGCGGAAAAGTGTACCTGCAAGCTGAACGCCAACCGCATCCCCCGTCCCCGTAACGCGTTCATTCTCTTCCGGCAAAAGCATCACCAGCTGGTGCTTGACGAATCGCTGGTGATTCGCACCAATCCCGAGGTGTCGCGGGAGTTGGGCCGGCGATGGAAGGAGTTGCCGCCCGACGAAAAGGAAATGTGGAACCAATTGGCGGAAGAGGAAAAGAAGAATCACGCGAAAAAGTACCCCGGCTACCGCTACACCCCGAGAAGAAATGGCAAGCTGAAGAACTGCCATGTGTGCAGACGATCGGCGATGCGGGCACTGGTGTCGTCGGTGCTGTCGCCCATGGTGATGGACTACGTTAGCTACCAGCAGCCGATGCCGCCGCAGATGCTGGCCGACCAGTTTACCAACCCCTTCCCCAGCTATAACCAATACGTTGGCTACGACCAGATGCATTCGCAGATTCCCCAGGTGCCGGCGCCCCAAGTGGGGCAGATGGCTCAGGTGGCCCACCAGGGCCAAACTCATCCCCTGGCGCTGCCGATGTACGACAAGTTGTCGCCGTTACTGCTGGGTCCCGTGATGCCTGCCGCCGGTTCGGTGGGCGATTACCTGATACCTCCTGAGCAACCGGTGGCGGCGCCAGTGAGATTTAACCTGTTACCGCTGACCAACTTTTTTGGCGAGTACTAGTGCCAGTGTGAGTTTATGAGGGAACAACGATATATCATATTTACCTAAAAGATAATTAGAGCGACCGCGGTTAGCGTGTTAGCACCTATTAAATATATATCATTAATGTCATCTCGCCTCCGTCGCCAATGTAACTCCCTGATCTCGGTTGGCGCAATTATCTTTGCCGCTTTCCTAATCAGTCAGTTCCTCCGTGCCGTATTTGTTACACATAACCAATTATTATCTGGTTACGTCAAACCTGTCATAGGGTGTCCGCCGGGTACGCAATTCCGCCTCCTTCTTAAGCCCGTGTTATTGATGTGGAATGGATACCGCCACTGTTATCTTTACGTACCACCGACACCGTTCTCGTAGTTGGCCCCGAATGTACCCGACGTCACTTGTCTTCCTGTATGACACCCAATCGGTGGTTGTTGTGCTCGTATTCCCGGGCTACCATGGCAATTAGACTAACTAGTTAACCTTCTAAGATTGGCGTCGTATCTATTATTTCTCGTGTATGTCGTTTGTTATATCCGTTTATCCAACCAATCATGTGAAAAACACCCCTTCTCCACTAATCAAAGTTAATTTTGATTGCCTCCCCGGGCTTGAACGGGGGTAATCCCAAAAAGGGACATCCGTCACACCTGAACGCATCCCCCAAAGCACACAGGCCACACCCGCCCGTCTTGCCGGGCACGGTAAAGTCCACTTCCGCCAACTCGTCGGCGGAAAACTTGACTTCTCTGGCCTTGATTCGCGACTCGATCGCCTCCGCCTCGGCATTGGCACTCCGTGCCATTTGCAGCAACACTCGCAGTTGCGCCAGCTGTTGATTGGCGAGTTCGGCTTCTTCAATCTCCTTGAGCCCACACGTGCAATCCTTACACGCCTTCCGCCGCTTTTTAAACGTGCACCCGTTGGGCAAAGAGATGACATCTCCTCCCACACTCACGGTATCGTCAATGAGGTCGTTTTCCGCCACCAACTTGTATTCGCTCTCATTAGTCAGCAAAAACAGAAGTTTGCTGGCAGTTTTATCCGGCGTCTTCCGCTTCAACAGCACCGTGGCCATAGGCGCCGGCTTGACCCACTTGTTGCCGTATTTTTCATCCACTTCCGCCACAAACCCCGCCATAATCACCGCAATGCCATCTTCTGCGGGCAAATCGCCACAGACGAACCCGCCAGGGGCAGTGATGGAAAACAAGAACAGAAGAACCAGCTCGGGGAATGGTTGGCCCACCTCGGGCGCAATATAATAGACAATGTCGTAATCGGTGCCCACGTCCACGGCGCCGGTGGTGACCCGGTCAAACACCTGCTGGTGAAAGTCGGTATGCACGGGAAGCCTTGATTTGACCAATGCCACGTATTCGGGGTCGGATACCGCCGTTGGGTGTAGTAGTAAAAGACACTTCATGATGATGAGTCAGCGATGGTAGTGCGAAATGGATAAATGGCGGTGCGAAGAGGTTGTATGATTATGTGAAAAAACGTGAGGGGGAAGATGAGAACGTGATTTGAACGTGATCAAGACCGTGGTGGGAAAAAGAAAGGTATATTTCATGACCGGCACTGTCGAACGGCAAAAGCAACTGTGGTTTTTGCAAGCGGCAGCCGTGTCATTTGGCTGATGGTGACGTAAACAGTGACATGCCATGTTGCTTGCCATTATCGATTATCCGAGTCATTTTGACTCGCCTCCTCACCTTGCTGCTGCTACATTTTGTCACGTGCTGTTAGTGCCGGGCATAAACTAAATTATAGTTTGGTCACCTCCCATAATTACGTAACCTTCGTACATCCGCGAGGGAGTGTCCTCGGACCAGTAGAAAATATCAACGCCATTCCCGAAACGGAACAGCCACGTGATTGTCCCCCATTCCAGTTGTGATTACGATGTTCCAGTTGCTCCAATGTCATTTCATCCTCTGTTTCATCTGTGAGGGGAGGCACGGCCGCCCAGTGACGACGATTTCTTGAGAGCCACAAACCGCCCCCCGTAAACCCCGGGATAATTTTCCGCCGCTCATAATCTGCCGGAATTTTACTTCCGTGATACAATAACGAGTTTTTTTTTTTTTTTTTGGCTTCCGAAAAAGACCCAACCAACATATTCTACACCACCTTCGTCTGAGTCTCACATGCCTTCTGTAGACGTAATGACGTCGGCTAGGGGTACTCGCACCGCACCCACATTTGAAATTTCCGCGACTGGTAATTTATTTTTCATTGATGATCCGGGTTTATTACAGGTTGGCAAAATAAGCTTTTAGTTAAAAACAAAACGGTGGCCATCGAGATTGTGTGGAGGCTATTTATTGGGGCTGGGGAAAACGGTTGTGTTTGACCGCCCGCTGTGTCATTGCCGTCATGCTGTCGGCAGCAGACTGCACCTTTTATCGTAAGCCTCGCTTTCCCGCAGTTTTGACGATAAGCAGCGATCTGAAAAGGCAGCAGGAACCAGGTACGACGAGGTGGGTGGGTGGGAAAAGGGGCAAGAAGAGTAGGGGGAGATCAGGTGGAGCATGGACAACAGGGAAAGTAGGGAAATTAGGGGGAGGTTAGGGAAATCTGGGGAGACTATTGTTAGTGGTTAAGTGTGGAGAAGGTCTATTACTAAATACGGCTGGTAATGTGTTTATTCCGCACCCGGCGGTCATTATCCTTCGTCATCCTTCATCATCCTTCATCATTCATCCCTCATCGCCATCCCTCATCGTCATCCCTCATCGTCATCCCTCATCATCATCTTCAGAGGCACCCCTCATCCCTCATCCTCATCTTCAGTAGCATCGTCGTCAACGTCAGTGGCATCGTCATCGCCTCCAGGCGGCACCCGTATTGGCGGTAGCCGTGGCCCCTTGGTCAGCTGTGGAGATTGATCAAGACGATCAACCTGACGGTGGGTGGTGGCCCGTGGCAGTGACAATTGCATTAGCAGCAACACCGCATCCTGTTCTTGGTGCTTTGAGTCGAGAGACGCTGTCAACGGGGGTAATCGGAGACTGGGGCGCCCATTCGGGGAAAGGGGCGGTTGTAATTTAAACTGGGGCGACTGGAGCGGCCGAGGGAGACCCTTGCCGCTGCGAATCACCTCGTCAAGCGAGGTGGTGCGTTTATGGCTGAACGAGCGCCGTTTTCTTCGCTGGCGAGATATTGTCGCCATTAACGCCTGGTGGGCCAGCGCGTCATCCGCCACCAGCAAGTATGGCATCAGTGTGCTTTTCAGAATTCCGTCACCGGTTCCGCTGCCGGCCCCTCCAAATTTAAACCCCACCGGCTGCTGGTCGTTGTTATCGGCCAAATTAACATTCACCACGTTCAGCCCCGGGTGCCACAGCACCCGCTTGGTGCGGGTGGGCAGGGTTTCGCCCCAAGGAGTGGTGTCAAGGCTGAAATGATGGGGAGCGTCGGTAGGTAACTGGCTAAACGCATTCGATAGCCGCAGCTTTAGTTTTTGCGATATCTCGTTGAAATCGTCATTATCTTCAACAAAAAGACGGCGACCGCCGCCCAAGTACTGAGGAGTCCGGGGTTTTTTGCTTGTGTCCGGGTGCGGAGTCTCTAGCCCCGCTAGAGCGTCGTCCTCGTCCTCGTCATCAAACATGCCTCTTTTTGTGCCTGGAGAAAACGGGACCCGGGCCAGGGGCTTGGTGGGACTAGTGATGGGCGGCCGCAGCTGCCGCCGCCTCCTCCCTGGCTGAGGCAGGTGTGGAGGGGTCAGTGGTTCAGTCATTGCTAGTGGGGCAACGCGGTTGGATAAAAGTGCGCGCGGTTATCCAAACATAGCAACCATAGAAAGATGCGGATACTTCGGGGTGAGTAAAGTGGGTATTGTAGTCGAGTTATTCAGTATGATTTAGTATTGTTGGTGAAGTGTTGATTTTAATTTTTTTTTCTTCTCTTTTACTATTTTACTGTGTTGTTCTTTTTCTGTTTCTTTTTCTATTTTCATTTTATTCTCTCTTTTTCCTCCATGTCTTCTCTTTGCTCTCATTTTTTTTTCTCTCTTTTTTGTCTCTCTTTCTTTATATTTTATCTTTCCCAATTTTCCTATTTTCTTATTTTCCTGTTTTATGTTTGCATGTTTTTACTCCTTCCGTCATCATCATCTTTTCTCTATTTATTTCATATTCAATTGTGTTTTCCTCTTTCTCATTTTGTCTTACTCTTCCTCTTCTCACCTTCTTTTCCTCGTCTCACTCTCTTTTCCTCCTCTGTTCTCTTACTAATTCCTCCTAATCTCCCTCTCGGTATTATCCTCTTCTGCATCCCTCCCTCTATGTAGTAACCAAGCAGGTGGCTGCCGCCCGAAGCCACTCACTTGAGGCTGTAGTTCAGATGTTCTATTTTGACGTCATTGCCACTGCCCCTTCCTGTGGATTATCCCGATTAGTACGTTCTTAATTGGGGCTTATCAGCGATGCGAGCACCAGCCTCCTGCATAGTCGGGTTGACCGCTTTCATTGCCGAAAGGCTACCATGGTCGGCAATTTGGGAAAACCTCATCTCCCAATTGTCCCCATCACTGGGTATTGTTGTTTGCAAGTATATGTATATTTCTTTTGTCTCGCTGCTCGAACACTAGTTACCCCCGCATTGTTGACGTCAAAAAATTGCGAAATAATTACAGGATATGTACCATGTTCTGCACTAGTTTGGCTGTAGCGGCGATCCTCAATCTTGATCAAGAAATACATACGGATGGCTGACGTGGGGGAAAATGACAAAGCTCCCAACCTTACCTGAAATTGTCATTGCGTGTTGCCGAGTGTCGGTACCATCAATAAGACATATTTAAGAGGCGGTTGTGGTGGTGGCAGTGGCGTATCTACAGGGGGAGGCACCAACCGCTTTATTGGTGGCCTTGGATGGAGTTTCCCCGCTCGTTGACCGCCAGATACCACGTCGTGGCCATCAAGCGAACGCTATATAAAATAAACACCTAATCCATATTGTCATTGCAGGGGCATGGATGCCTGTCCATCGCGCGCTAGATCCATTCGGGGCTTGGCATCACTCTCATGAAACTAGCTATTGTTTAGTAAAGAATCGGTGATGACAATACAATAGCATTCATATCAAGCGAATACAATGGAAACTCATCGTCTACGCCAGAAAATAAAGCGCGGAACCCTCCGAAACAATAGACGCATCAAATGCTAGAAAATTGGCAGGCAATCAATTGACAAGGGCGTCTATTGTTACGAGATCGATCGAATCGGAGAAAATGACAATAGATAGGTGAGGGCCGATGGAGCTTTGGCGGCTAGGGGGCAGAAATGGGTTTTGTGGGTGGTGGAGGTGGTGGTGGTGACGCCGTGTTGTCATGTTTACTGCTGGTGCCTATTCCAAATGTCTACTCCTGATGCCTACTCCTGATGCCGACTGCTGTGGCCTCCTGACGTCTGTATACCACAGGTTACACTATATTTTTAGGATTTGCTTGTAAGAAACACGTGCCGGAGTGCATATAGTAGTGAGGCTGGTGAACAACTTGCGATATTGGTTACCCGTAATATCCGCTTACCAAAAAGGTGTAAATCCGAAGTGGTCCCCTGGTCACGTGACCGGGGCCCCCCGGAGTTAGTAATTTTGGACTCAGTGGGGGCACTAGTGGTTGTTCGTCCGTTGTTCGTAGGTGTCGTAATCGTAGTGGTGTTATCTCGTAGTCTCATCTCATTGCACCATCCATCCATCCTCATCGCATGCCGCCTCGTCCTCCGCCGACCCAAGAAGAAATCGAAAGACTAAGACAACTAAAACAAGATGAAGTGATTCCCGACGGCATGCTGAGGAGCGAGTTTAAAAGACTCAAGCGCCAACAGCAATGGCAGGAGCTGAAAGAAGAGTACCGCAAAGCCAAGAGAGAAAAGAAAAAGGCGGTGATTGCCCGGCAACGGAAAGACGGCACCTTGACGAAGAAGAAATGGCCGCCCAAGCACAAGACGCCCGTGGACATTGGATTTATGTTTGATTGTGAGTTTGATGATCTTATGAACCACCGCGAAGTGGTGCTGTTGCTGAGTCAAGTTGCCCGGGCGTATAATGTAATTCGCTATTCTCCGTTGGAAACGAGGTTTCTGGTGGTGCTGTACAACAAACGGTTGAAGCACCGGTTTGAAGACGTGATCAAGGATCATATCCACTGGAAGGGCATTGAGTTTGATGAACGGCCGTTGCTGGAGGTTTTCCCCGAGGACCAGCGGGACAAGGTGGTTTACTTTTCTGCGGATACTGACGAGGTGATTGAAGAGCTTGAGCCAGGGCATACCTATATTATTGGTGGCATTGTTGATAAAAACAGACACAAGAATTTGTGTGTGGACAAGGCGAAGGCCATGGGCATTCGGGTGGGGCGGCTTCCTTTGGATAAGTATATTGCAATCAATGGTCGTCTGGTATTGGCTACCAGTCATGTGTATGAGATTTGTACAAAGTGGTTGGAGTACCGGGATTGGGAAAAGGCGTTCAATGAGGTGTTACCTCCTAGAAAGTTAAAGGGGGAAGGAGATGAGGAGGGAGATGAGGAGGGAGATGAGGAAAAACAACTGGTGGAGGAAAATAAACTGGTGGAGCAAAGTGAATCGCTGGAAGAAAAACAACTGGTATAACTAAACAATCAAGAATTGGTCAATTAAACCATACAAACCCATATTTTATATAGTCCTTATCATCCTACATAAACAATAACCAACTCGTCTTACCATACCTAATTATTGTCGGCTATTGCTTCCCCGGTAGTTATGCGTCAAAATGCAAGCACCAATCGTTGACAAGTGCAGGAATGAATACGCTAATCTCCAAGCGAACGATGAGCGTTGAAAAGCTGTCAATGTGTCAATAGATATAGGCGACACTGATAATAGAAACAAACGACAATAATAGAATTTTCCATCCAGACACTTGCCCTCACCACCCGTCCACCCTCAATCAAACCATCATACCCATTTCGCTATTGATGATTTCCGGGGTAGGTTTGGGTATTTTGAGTAATTTTGGCCACGGCAAAATCTCAACGGCTGCATTATTGTGATTCATTTTACATCTCACTGTATTGTTAACCGAATCTTTGCCCCCTTATTGTACACTGCATATTTCTTCATCTAGGGATACGAGTTGGTGCATGGTCACTAAAAGGTTACAGGCGGTATTATTTAGAAGAATAATTATCGAGCATAGAAACAGGCGATGAATGGTACAAGGTTTAGAGTGAATACAAAGGGGGGGGATTTTCGGTGCATGATTAGGAAACCAACAGACTATTATTCCGAGTGATATTGAAAATACTCGTTTGCACTTTGTTCACCAATTGAACATCATGTCCATACGCGATGTTTTTCCGATACACTTATGGCCCGCAAACTTTATAGCTTAGATACCGATGCCCGATATTCGTCCGTTTCATTTAAAACCTTATTTTCAAAACGGTGCCAACTGCTAACGATATGCGTAAACTCTATCTCTCACAAAGGATATGATTCGCACGGAATTTTTTCCCGGAGTTATAACACCGCACAACAATTCGTTGGTGAGGCATCAGTATACGTGCCAAGCCTTCAATAGCGGGAGTACTTGCTACAATACCCTACTGAAGTGGTATTGTTTAGTAACAATGTGGTTACAATCTGTCACTGTGGAGGTTTAGCCCAACGTGGCTACCATTATTCGGCGCAGCTTTACCCGATTGGGGCCACTACAATAGAGGGAATTACGCATGTCCCTGACCAATGGTGGGTGCCGTGGCTATTATGCGGGGGGAAGGAATGGGGGGGAAATACAATAGCAACGGTTGATATCAAATCGGTATTGCCAGTGAGTTTTAAGTGTTGTTTGCTATTGTATGTTTATTCCTATTGAGCCACCTACCACATGATGAACTATGCAATTACCATTGGTAACGGTCTAGTATACCTGACCATTCTAATCACCCTACTAACTAGCCCAATTGGAACCCATCTTCTTTTTTCTAATACTTTTCTATTTTCCCTGTCGATCTTCTCTGTCAATCTTCTCTTTATCCATTTCCCTGTCTCCCCACTTCTCCTTCCTCGCACTCTGCGACCGATATCTATTATCCGCCGCACTCTCCTATTATCCTAACCTATTTCCCTCACCCATTCCCTCAATCACTATGAGTTACACTCCTGCAAAAGTGGTGGCTGTGTTTCTAGCACAATTTGACACCAAAAAAGGTTACACCATGGTATGGCAGAAATCTCGGGATCCAGACCTCAACATGGACGGACTCGACTACAAAGCCCTCCCTTCCGGAATCCATGACTTTAAACAGACCACGGTGGTGGTTTCCGCAGCGAAAAAAACCGGGGGGTTTTATTACGGCGTGGCTCGGTTCAAGCAATTGATCATTGGTGACGACGCCTCCAACAGAGATAACGTGCTCATGTACCTGTTGGGGGTGGTTTGTGACCCCCACCCATCCCAATGGCGTCCAAACCAATTTGTAGAAGTGGGCTGGGAATATGTCAATGAATTAGACGACGCAGTGTCCAAATTCGAGGCCACTAATGACCACGCGATTTTGGGGAAATTATACGATAAACTCACAGGATTGGCATTGCCGGGCCAATTGACCCAAGTGGCAAAATCCGCAGCTCAACATCATTTGTTATCACAATTACCCAATTTCATAACAAAGGTGGGTCCATTGGTTTTTCCTCTTGTCAAACAAGCGCTTCTACGCCAGCGGATTCTTTTTTTCAATAACGATAACCATCACGCTGGCAATGACTACTATTCCATCTACGCCTACGATTACTTGTTGTCGATGCTCAGTGTTGTACCCAATGACATCAATGCGGCGGGAAGGCCGGTTTCCGACTACTACTCCACCCCTATTTATAATGTTGGCCTTGTAGATGAGTTCTGGCACCTTCCGGGGTATATTGGTACCACCAACGATGACATTTTGATGTATAATAAACACGCCAGTGACGTCGAGGTGATGTTGAACGGGGCGGAGCCAGCGCAGGTGTTTTTGACGGCAGAGGTGTCGACAAACCAGTTGGGGCCCCCCCACCGGGCTCTGCGGCGTGACCGTCGTCGGTTGCGTCGTCTTTTGTCCACTTTGGAGCCGGCGGAACAGTCGGTGTCCTGTACCGACGACATGCGGCTGATCCATTCGCTTGTGAGCTCCTATGATGATGACGATTTGTGGCGGGTCCACGGAAAGTTCCCCTGTCATGATATGACCGAGCCCACTTGGTGGCAACTAGAAGCTTGTCAGCCAATGCTGTGGAGAGAGCTGTTGTGGTTGGCGTGGTCGTGGTTTGCTCTGGCGGGTTCGGTAGAAGAGGAGGAAGAGTTGCCCATGGGGGACACTCCTGTGGACTTTTTGCTGTTGGTGACTGTTGTAGGCTATTTCCATGGTCTTACCAGGAGGTATTTTGCTTTGATTAATGAGCTCGTCGAAGAACAACGCCACGGCGACGGAAAAGTCGATATCGAAGTTACCTATCAGGATTTAGTTGATATGGACCTTGATCCTTATTCCAGTGATGACCATGAGTTTATCCGGAAGTTTGTCCTCAAGTACTATGCCGATGATGTTAACGAGGTTGAAGTTGGTATGGGATTGGCCAGTATATGTTGTTGATTGATGATGGCGTTCCTTTTGAATGATTAGTTGTTGGGCTTGGTGGTCAGATGGTAGCGCCGTCTTGCCGTCTATCATAGGAGTTTTAGAACATTGATGATAAATACAACCAACAAAGCCTAGTTTTCTGTAAATGCTAATTTAGATAACGTTCTCATAACTCACAAACATTCATTAAAGTATAAAAATCAAGGTACCTTGTTTGTTCTTTCCTAGCAAACTGATTTTGAATACCATAAATATTCAAACCGCAATTATCTAAGCAGCAGTGGGAATAATAGCAGCGGCAGAAGCAAGAGCTCCAACACCACCGACAGCCTCGAGAGCAGCAGCAGCGGAATCGGGGGCTAACTTGGCGGCAGATTCGGGAGCGGTGACCGAGTCGTCTGTTTGAATTTGGAACCCAGCACCTTGCAATTCGTTGGCTTGGTTTTCATCAATCTGGTAGTAGCCATCATCATCACATCCACAAGGGCTGTAGTTGTAGGGGAACGAGTAGTAGTGCTTGTTTTGGTAAGAGTCGTGGATCACAGTGACCTTTCTGTAGTACCAGCTCGAGCTACCGCCCCAGCTGCCACCCCATCTTCCACCAAACAAGCCACCCACGATACCACCAAGGCCACCAAACAAGCCGAAAGTGGCTTCAGCATTGGCTTCAGCAATGGGAGCAGCGGCAACAGAGCCGGCAACAGCGACAACAGACAAGACAGAGGAGAACTTCATAGTGAATTGAATAATGAAACTGTTGTTAATTACTCTTGTATTTATACCAATTCCTCGATTTTCTTCAATTGCCGTTTCTTATGAAACTGGTATTTTTATTGATAATTCCGGCGGATAAAATTAAGGTTCAAAAACTAGGCAACATAGTACCGAGAAGGAAAGGAGAAGCTATAGCTTTTTGGTTTGACAAAGTGGTAACAACGTGCCAGTTTATTTCAATTCCCTGGTTTCCCTTGCTACTTTCTAGCCTTCCTAGCCAATGGTAGATTGGTCTATCCGTACCTACAGTTAGTGAGGTACGCGAGCCGCAATAACGTACCTCATTTGGAAAAGTCTGTTCTCAATTAGGGTTATGGAAAACGTCATCAACGGATTTGAAAACATCCAAATTTGCTCTTATCTTTTCTATCCAGGATTAGACCTCAGTCGAATTTGCTGGATACCCGTGCGGTGAATCGCTTTAACAAAACTCACCGGTAACTGATAATACTGGGGGAGGATATAAAGGAATGATAGGTAAGTTGAGGTTTTGTGTAGATCTTTCGATGAGGTAATGACTTATGACATGTTATTAGGAGGATGTTTCGGGCTAAATTGTTGACAAAAAGGGAAGTTTAAAGTTATTGCATAACAAAACCAGGTGATAAAAATTAAAAGTAAATGAAAATCTAAACTGTAAGGGGTATGTTATATGATGTAAAATAGCCGGGTTTATAAAGTGAAATGGGGGACTTCATGGGGCACAATTGGGATGAAATTGATGTCGAATCTATTATTTGATAAAGAATTTGTGGTTTTGATTAATCTTTGGGTAGTGTTCTGTGGTTTATGTTTCACAGCTAATCTTCTATTGTAGACCTTACCAGCGGTTCCTAATTAATTGCTGTAATTGTTGTTATCACAGCCTTAAGGGGCTAAATCTGTTTTGCTCGCTTCTGTTTCCGATTTCTGCTTTACTGGTGTAGCAATACAGATGACTACAAGGGGTATTCATATTGCAATAAATTCTGGCTTGTATATAGTTTATATTCGTGCAGCTGGCTTCAAAATTAAATTTGTTATTTTTCTTTTGCCTTGGATGGAAATTGATGAATCTTGAAGCCCCGGGGCCGGTTTAATTTTTAGCTTTCAAATTTTGAATACTTTGTGTTTATCGTAGAATTTTTCACAGAGCGTGATCACAAATTTATACCAAAAACCTTGATATCCATTGGGCTTCCTTTTATCGGCATTTGATTGGGGTTTAGGTATGCCAGGTTTTCTTTGCTTACTATTCTGTTTTGGATGACTTGAAGTTTTGTGAAAATTTATTTGTTTTCGATACCAAATAATCAATCACAGTTCTTCTATCATTATCAGAGTATTGTTAGAACTTGCAAGGTTACACCGTATGCAATTTTTAAAGGGAAGAAATCCGCTTACTTTGTATTTCTCCAAATTTACTTTCTGATATCATCGGTTTGTTTTTCATTAAGGCATATCAATACCCTTAAACTGAGATGGCATGTTTATCCTTTTGAAATTTGTGACTTTTATTTCCATTTAATTGACCATCTTGTGTCCTTTTACACACTTGCCCGTCTTCTGAATGTTGCCCAAGTCATGTTTTCATCGATGAATTGGAAATTTGTTGGGATTCACCAATATATACTGATATTGAATGCAGTAAAAGAGACACTAAATACATTGGGTTTCTTGCTGAATATTCCAAAGCCTTTTTCTTTTATTATTGAAGGTCTACTGGTTGTCCCGCCTCTCAGCGTCAATTCGTACAACACTTTGTTCTGACCATGCCAAAATATAAGGAAACCTGTTAATGGTTAAATTGAAAACACATTGAAATTATAAATTTGCGATGTAATGAAATCTTTTTCAATCTCTTTTCCTTTTTACACCCCAAACCGCAATGGTTAAATGCAACCCTCACACGCAGTGATAAATTGTAATATTGATATATAGCCATATTAAAAAGAAAATATAAAAAGAAAGCGATTTCTTTATTTACAAATATTTTCTCTTTGTTTGAATTGAACACCGTCAAAATAAACACTGTTACCCGTTATAAGGAATATAATTGATGCTAAATCTCAAAAAGTCCCAAATTAGCCATGTAAATAAATGCCTTAGATTTAATGAAGGTATTCTATGTTTTAAAATCCATATACCAACGAGTTTAATCATATATTGGTATCCTATTGTGAATCAAGTATAATTGATGTAAACTTTGTTAATCTACTTTTATTACGTCCTAAACAAGTTTACTTTGTGATTGGTGTCTTTTAATAGGTGATATACATCATGGCTATCAAAGATCACGTTGGTGGAAACCCACCAATAACGATATGTATGCCAACTATGACACAAATTCAAGCTGGAATTACAATACTTGACAGAACCCCCTATCCCTACCGTAATCCACAGAACAGCAGCAATATTTCTTCAATAAACTGTTTTCTCCCCTAGACCGCACGTTCTGATCAACCACATTTGGTCCTGTTCTATCAAGTCGAAGATCGTCAAAGATCAAAGCCACACATAACGGGTACAAAACCATCAAAGAATGTTTCCAAAAAATTATGAATGCCTGTGATATCTTTGAAAGCACGGAAATTTACAGGTTAGCCAACTTTTTAGTCCCAGCATTTCTGTTGACATGTATAATCTGGGTTGAGTACCCTGTACATCCATAATTCCCGGTTCTCCCAATAATATCCTGAAAGCCCATGAAATGAATGCTAGCAGGTGAAAATGCTTGATATAATTTTGTTGTTCTAGGATTTTGATCCTAATGACTCTAGCATTCTTCATCCAACTCCACTATTTCAAGTAATTTCTTTTCCACTTCGTCAGAGGTGAGGACAGACCTCTGGAGATAATGGCCAAACACAATTTTATCACACTGCTGACATTACTGTGAAGTATTTTCAAACAAATACTCCAAATTAGAGCAGAATTAATTTTACTATGGTGTTATTGTTTCGGTTGATCGGAAAAAATGTGCGATCTCCGGCGCAAGTACTGAGCCAACTTCTTTAAAGCGCAATTGCCGCAATTGCTCTTATTATGCTGGCCTGTAAGGCCCTAATCATGTCTATCCATTACTGTCTCAAGTATCAGCAGGGTGACATGCTAGGGTGCCATGTTTGGCTGCAATTTTTGCCATGACCAGAGCGTTAACCAAAAATTTTGGACTTTGGTGATCCTTAAGATTATTACAGTAACCCAATGGAACAGTAACAATCCTCTTGAATTATTATGCTGACTACCTAATTAGTACCCTAACCAATTAATTAACTGAACAGAATAAGCATGTGTGAACAGAACAGGGCGTTGACTTGAAGGAATTGAGAAAATGCATGTGCTAACAAGTACATCCATTCAAATTATATTGACTCAACACATCACCATCAGACAATAACCTGAGGATACTGAAAAGCAATAACAGACAGTTCTTTGCAAGAATATTATAGGAAAACCAAAACGGAAATGTAACGAAGAGAATTGAATTAGGCTGTATGCTACATAGGTATTTCTTTAATACTCGGTGAGGAATTTTTTCATAAAAATTAATTATGTATCATTGCTTATATTTTGTGTCAGACATCAACAATTTTCGCTGCTACAGGAATTCCAGCTGTACCTTCACCGCATAAACGCAGGCGTTAATGTAAAATTCCCATTACGGAAATTCCAATGCGATGTATTCATGCAATTTTTACCCTCGTTGCAAGCCAAGAGATATAGCCTGAGATAGAAGGTAAAACATCTTGCAGTAATTAAGAGGCGGAGTGATATCGTATTTGCTACAATTTTCGTCATGGAGGTTGAATTGGGGAAATCACGTGCAATTTCATTTACTTAATCGGTTGTGGAGAATGAGATTTTTTCTTCTTTGCATATGTAAATTCCTAGAAATTATACAAATTTTAAAACCGTCTCAAAAGTCCTCCCCAACACGGCCCCCCCAAAATCATAAATTGAACAATTTCTCCAATTGGATCCAATTAGCCAAAATCAACTACAATTGAACTCACTGTTTTTACTACTGCCGTTTCTTTTTACCCCTTTTTCCTATCCCGGAGTTGCCACTGGACGGACGGACTGTCACCACTGTGCGAACATCTGTCTACACCGTATGAGTTTATATCAACAAGTATTACAGGCACTTGGTCAATTGGGGGCGGAAGAAAAGCTGAAGGATGCATCTGTGGCGAAATTTAGTCTCGACAAGCTAGAGATTATTGTCACCAATGCTGGCGACATTGTGATTGTTAATGCGATTTCTCAGGGGCAAGTCAATTCTGTCCAAATCAAGTCGGGAGATGACGTTGCCAACAAGCTTAAAGAGGCCATACACCCTAATAATAAGACCCCCATAGTTGTCCAGCAAGGAGACTCTAGAAGAGAACCACGAGAACCTCACCCTCACCAACATCAGCAACAACGAGAAAAAGAGCTGGCCACAAACACAGGCGCCGAAGTGCCATTCCCGGGGAGGGCCCCAGAATACCCCTCCGCAGCCCATGCTCGCCGGCCCAACGATATGCCCGATTTTGATGACGAATACGATCTACAAAGACAAGCCCACGGATCGAATCCTCTAACCAACCCATTCCCAAATCTTGGAAGGGACGATCTCAACCCACCAATGACGTTTCCTGGACCTAGTTTCGGTGGTGCCCCCGGAGGGGGAGGCATGTTTCCCCTGTTAGGAGGAATGAGAAGTAACCGCAACCGAGCGCCGCCTGGTGCCCGGTTCGACGATCCGTATGACCCCAGTCTGGGAGCGTTTGACGGAGTTCCTGGTGGCCCTGGCGGGCTAGGAGGAATTGGCGGAGGTGGTCCTCCCGGCGGATTTGGCGGTGGTGGTGGATTTGGTGGCAGCGGTGGCTTTGGTGGTGGAGCCAACGGTCCAAACTTTTTATAGTCTAGTAATATAGTAGTATAAAAAGCCGTTTATCGATTGTTCTAGGTGAGCGACATCTACATCCCCATACCTTCTGGTCTCTCTTGTTTATTACAACTCACTTCTTCTTTGTTATCGTTCTATTGTTTCCGGTCTATTTTTATTTCAACGTTCGTTACCCCACCACGCAGTCGGGGCTTTGCCCGATTTAGAAGTGGCACTCAGAGCCATACCACTTTTTTCACAAAAAAGACAAGCGGCTACGTAGTAACCATTTACGAATAGGGGTTTTCACCATTCGCCTGAGGTGTATCGCCTCCTTCTGCTACTATAACCGGTCCATGACGTAACTTGGACCATGGCCAATCTATTACCGAATCGGGAAGTATTCTCTTTTGGCATATAAAACGAAAAACATTGCCGTCACCAAATAATTTTTCCGTCGGCAATGGCATACTACCTGTCATCCTCCGAACTGCTGTCTTTACGTGAATCAAAGCACTCCTCCGTGCTTGAAGTCGACAGGGTGCTTCTGGGCCTGACTGGAGGTGATGGGGGCCATCAACCGCCAGTTCTTAGTGAATTGCCTCCAGTACCTACAGTGCCTAGCAAGGAGCGCCATCATCATAAGAGCAAGAGACACCACCACCGTCGTCACTCCAGCCGAACCAAAACCCCCGGCGAACTGTACCATTCCATTGAAGAGATCCAATCACCTCTGCCAACATATACCCTGGTGGAAGACTTAATGGAACAGGAAGAATACCAAGCTGATCACCAACCGTATCCCCAACAACCCCCCAATGGTGCTGGCACCACTGGCCATCCTAAAAAGGAAAAACGGTTATTTTCGTTTTTGTTCCCAGGTGCCCCGCCCCCGCCCGCTAAAGAAGAAGACCGGACTGAATACCCCTTCCCTAGTCCTCCGTTTTGGAAACGGACCTGGTTTTGGTGGATTTATCCCATTATGAAAAAGGGCTACTACAGAACCCTTACAATGACTGATTTGTGGACATTGCCAGAGCTGCTAACCGTGGAAGTCATGCATGCCCGCTTTGATGCCATTCTCCAACACCAGGTCACCAAGCAAGAAGAAAAGCATCTTGCTAAATACCCCGACCTTTCCACCTTTCACTGGCCGGGGTGGTTGTTGCCATGGTGTGTGTTTTTGACGTTCAAATGGCAATACATTCGTTCCTGTCTCTGGTTACTGTTGGCATTTGCTGTGCAAACCACGTCTGCATTTATCACCAAGGCGCTCATTGAGTTTGTGCAATACCGGTCGTTTGGTGCCTACAAAACCGTCAACCGGGGGGTAGGGCTTGTGATTGGGGTGGTGATCTTGATTGTACTTAACGGCATCTTTTTCAACCATTTTATGCACGACTCGATGATGGTGGGCGCCCAGACCAAGGCCATTCTCACCAAACTGGTGCTTCTCAAGCTGTTTCGGTTGCTGGCTCGACTGAGATATACTTTTCCCCGTGGCCGGATCACGTCATTGATGTCGACTGATTTGGCCAAGATCGACCTTGCCCTTGGCTGGCAGCCAATGTTGATCTGTATCCCCGTGCCAATCATCATCTCCATCATCATTCTTGTCATTTTCATCGGTGTTCCTGCCGTGGCCGGGTTCGGCTTGTTTTTGGTATCGCTTGCCATTTGTGTGATATTGCTGAAGCGGTTATACACCTTGCGGCAAAAGGCGGTGGTTCACACCGACTCCCGGATCAATATGATCAGAGAGGTAATTTCCAACATTAAGATTATCAAGTTTTACGCCTGGGAAATGGCCTACAAGTACATGCTCAACAGCGTGCGGGACCAGGAGATGCACCAGGTGTTTAAAATCAAGCTGTTGCGGAACATCATTGCTGCCTACGCCGTTTCATTGCCTGGGTTGACGCTGATGTTGTCGTTTGTAGTGATGTGGAAGACCCACAAGATGAAAGCCCCTGGTTATGTCTTTTCTGCGTTGTCGTTATTTACAATCTTATCCCAGGCGATCATGATGGTTCCCTACGCTCTTGCTACAGGTGCTGACGCCATGATTGGCTTTAAGAGATGTACCGACTTTTTATCCGCCGAAGAAGAGGATCCTTCCCGTCTTGATGTTGAGCATTTTCCCCAATCGGTGGCGGGAGACAACATGATTGTCATCCGCAACGCCAACTTTGTGTGGGAACAATTCCACGACAGTTTGGACATGGACTTGTGGGCCAATTCCGATACTTACGAGGGCCGCAAGGAGCTCCAGCGGCTTGAGCGGGAACGGCGCCAGTTTGCCCGCAAGGAGCTGCGGAAACTCGAAAAACGCCGCCGCCGCAACATCTACGACGACAAGTACGAGCTGGATCTGTTGGAGCTGACGCCAGTTCTGCAAGGAGGCCCCAATTTTAACGGGCTTCTTGATGTTAATCTCCAAGTCAAGAGAGGCGAGTTCTTGATGGTTTGTGGGTCGATCGGGCTGGGGAAATCGCTGTTGCTTAACGCCATTGCTGGTTCAATGAAGCTAGAAAATCCCCTGACGGCCACCGTTGCCGTCAATGCCCCCAGCATCTTTTGTCTGGAAGCGTGGATCCAAAATGCCACTATTCGTGACAATATTTTGTTTGGCCGGGACTACGACGAGGATCTCTACAAGGAGGTGATTTTTGCCTGTGCTCTTGAAGAAGACATTTTGAACATGCCTGGGGGCGATAAAACCGAAATTGGCGAGCGGGGGGTAACTCTCTCGGGTGGCCAACGGGCGCGGGTGTCCTTGGCCCGGGCTTGCTACTCTCAGGCACCAATCTTGTTGTTTGACGACGTGTTACTGGCGGTGGACTCGAGAGTGGCCAAGCACATTATCACCTATCTTTTCCAGGGGTTGTTGATCAACCAAACGGTGGTGCTTGCCACCCACCAGTTGCTGGTGCTTGAAGCGGCAGACAGGGTAGCATTCCTCAATGGCCACGGCCACGTTGCCGTGGGGCTGGTGGATGATTTGATGCAGACTCAGCCGGGGTTTGCCTCGCTTATGGAGACTATCAATGACGGGCGCGACGTGTGGACCGCCGGCACCACCAGAAACAATCTGAGACAAAACCTTAATGCCGTGGAGTTACCTCCGGATAACTCCGATGCCATTGCCCGGGTTTTGAGTGACGACAATCGGGACTTTCTCGGAAAGCTGACGCGGGAAGAAGAAAAGGCTGTCAATGCTATTGGCTGGATGATCTACCGCAAGTACCTCGCGTTGGGACTGGGCCGGTTTGGCTGGTTGGCGGTGCCGTTGTTCTTGTTCTTGACTGCGCTCGCTACGTTCTTTCAACTTTTCACAAACACCTGGTTGTCGTTTTGGACGGAAAAAAAGTACCCCACTTTGCTGGATAACGTTTATGTGGGGTTGTACGTGATGTTTGCGTTTTTGACGGTGATTTTCAATGCGTTGGAATTTACAATGTTGACGTATATCGAAAACAAGGCCGCCCAGTTTCTTAACATCGGGGCTACAAATCGGGTGATGCATGCTCCCATGAGCTACATGGACACCACCCCAGTGGGGCGGATTCTTAACCGGTTCACCAAAGACACCGATTCTTTGGATAACGAATTGGGCGAACAAACCCAATACTTTGTGTTTCCCATGGCGCTGATCATTGGCATTATCATTTTATGCATTTGCTATCTTCCGTGGTTTGCCATAGCCGTGCCGTTCTTGGTGTTTTTCTTTTTGCTAATGGCAAACTTCTACCAAGGGCTGGCGCGTGAAGTGAAGCGGTTGGAAGCGGTACAACGGTCGTTGGTGTTTAACAACTTTAATGAAACGTTGACGGGGATGGCCACCATTCAACTGTACCAACAGCAGGCACGGTTTGTCCATCGCAATGACTATTTTATCAACATGCAAAACGAAGCCTACTACGTCACCATCTCCACCCAGCGGTGGTTGGCGGTGAACTTGGACTTGATGGGAGGCGCTTTTGCCTTGATCATCGGCATCTTGTGTGTCACTGGTCAGTTCCACATTTCTCCGTCGCTGACTGGGTTGTTACTCTCGTACGTGGTGCAAATTGTCGGCTTGTTGTCGTTGACGGTGAGAGCAATGACCCAGGTGGAAAACGAAATGAACTCCGCGGAAAGATTGCACTACTATGCGGTTGATTTGCCGCAAGAACGGGAGTACATCGGTGCCAACCGTCCTCCCCACAATTGGCCTCCCCTGGGCTACATCTCGTTTAAGGACGTGACTCTCCGCTACCGCCCGGAACTCCCGAGAGTATTGGATGACTTTAATCTTAATGTGTACCCCGGAGAAAAGGTAGGAATTTGTGGCCGTACCGGTGCCGGTAAGTCGTCGATTATGAATGCTTTGTACCGGTTAACCGAATTGGAAGACGGTATGATAACCATCGATGGCTTGGACATTGCCAATATTGGGTTGTTTGACTTGAGACTGAGATTGCTGATTATTCCTCAAGACCCGGTAATTTTCCAGGGCACTATTCGCAAGAATTTGGACCCGTTTTCACAATACAACGACGACACCCTTTGGGACGCATTGAGACGTCTGGGGTTGTTGGATGAAGACACGATGATTCGCATCCGGAACTCTCATTATGACCCCAATTCCATGGGTTATGAAGATTTGCACAAATTCCACTTGGATCAATTGGTGGACGAGGAAGGGTCCAACTTTTCCTTGGGGGAAAAGCAGCTTCTTGCCCTTGCACGGGCGTTGGTTCGAAATCTGAAGATCTTGATTTTGGATGAAGCCACGTCGCTGGTTGATTTTGAAACCGACAAGCGGATCCAGGAAACCATTTCCAATGAGTTCAGCCAGTGTACCATTTTGTGTATTGCTCACCGGTTAAAAACCATTTTACATTATGATCGGATTGTGGTGATGGATAAGGGGCAGGTGGCAGAAAAGGGTACCCCATGGGGTTTGTATAAGCGGGATGGTGCTTTTAAAGCCATGTGTGATAAAGCTAGTATCAAACCTGAAGATTTTGCATAGCCGGAGAGGTGGTGTATATTAATACATACAAAATAGAAGTGGATGGTATTGTTTATGTAGGAATTCGTGGCGCAGTGACCACCTAGGCTTGTTACCCCGATAGAGGTCAATGGTCATAATTGTGTATGGTTAGTTTTGGGTGTCCAGCTCATTAACACCAGAGAGATGTAATATGAAGTTAAATGTGAATGGGTAGTGTATAGTTCAGATGATTAAAAGAAAGTTTATCCAAATTTCCATAAGATTAAAGCTATCTTAGGGATGAACCTGACAACATGGGTCGACAGTAGGGCTTTGTGGACTGGAAACGAATGTTTACGTGCTTCAAATGCCAACTTCTCCAATGTATGATTGACGTATTTTACCCGTACTTAGCCGCCACTTCTATTTAGGTTCGAACTTTAGTTAAAATCTTGATTCATGCGGTTATGATTTTATTCATATTTAGGAAGTGGTTGAATTGTTACTCGTATTGGAGTGAAAGCTACGTTCTACGGTACTCAAACAATGTTTGGATCAGCTAATTTATCATTCATAATGTAGTGCACGCCAGTGTATTATTAGTTATTTCTAGAAATGACTGAGGGGTGGCGACGAATATGCATTGAGAGGATTTAGCCGTGCGAAGAATTGGCCAAAACGTGGCAGAACGAATGGTGCGGTTTCAAAATAATTTGTCTTTTAGCTTCTTCACCTGGTTGGAATTAATTGATTTAATATGCCGGTATGGTATTACTTAGTGATTTATTACATACCGATTTATAGGATGTGCCTCATGTAGATATGAGTTTAAAATTCATGATGACGGATTTTCTCAATATCCGCCACTTCTTGGTCATGAAGGGCACAATTTTCTCACTTACATACCACAATAATGTTCCAATGCAACAATTGTAGCGTTCAACTAGAGAAAATCACAGCAGCGAAACAAAAGTGTCAATATAAAAGGTAATAGACTGTAGCAATGTGTTATCTGTGTTCTGCTTACACTCGTAGTACTGGGTCGATACTTCTGTATGTTACTAAATACTTGGATGAGTTCTTTACGCCGTTACTAATAAACTATGGCGTGAGTTCATTTCGCCGATGCTGACCAACATTGGAGTGAGTTTTTATCGCTGCTGTTATTTCCTGATCAGAAAGAAACAAGAAATTGATATATAAACTCCACTTAATCCCACTTGTAAAACATCTATATGAGAACCGAAATGATTAACTACGTGTGTGACCCCTCTTGCAAGTCTGCTTGTGGTAATGGATGCAGCTGTAAGTCTGACTGTGCCACCCAGTGTTTGTGTGCTTGCTCTTCTGGTTGCAAGTGTGGGGGTGGTTGCTCTTGTCTTCAATAGATGAGGCCAATGATGATGTCTGATGTTTTAATTATTTGTGTACTGAATGAACGCTTGCAAGCTTAGCTTTTACAAAATCTACAGAGTCGGATAATTCAAAATAAAAGCGTTTTGTATCCTCCTTATAGTACTTTTTATCTTGATAGCCTCTTCCAAGGGACCCATCTTCGTTAATCTTTATTTCCCGGTCACAGTGATTTGTTATGGGCGTACTATATACACTAATTATCTCTACGGTCAATAATCTTTTCCTTATTAACCCGCTTATGAGTTCTCGTCTTGGCAAACTTCTTAATCCCCCACATCGATTGCGAAACCTTGTTCGACTTGGATTTACCTCTCCCACCACCATGAGGGTGATCGTGGGCATTCATAGCCACCCCCCGGGTCTGAGGACGGAACCCTCTGTGACGAGATCTCCCAGCCTTACCCCATTGCACGGCTTGATGTTCCTTGTTCAGAACAACCCCCAAAGTGGCAGCACAGTCTTCATGAACATACCGCACTTCTCCCGAACTCAATTTGATCGCCACCCGGTGGCTTTCAGGATGCTTGGAAAGCAACCGGGCAAACGTCCCCGCCAGCTTCACCAAAATCCCCCGGCCCTTGGGGTTTAAACCGATATTGTGGATGATCGACCCCACCGGCATCATCGTGAGCGGCAAACAGTTGCCTCTTTGGATAATACGCGCATTCAACAATGCGTCATCAATTTCCCCGTTGTTGTTTTCTCTCATTTCGGCCAAAAAGTCATCAGGCAACCCGTTCCGGTACAGTTCCACAACATCGCCTTCCCGCAACCCCAGAGGTGCCAAGATGTAAGTCAAATCCCCCGATTGTTCGTGCTTGACAAGAGCAATGTGTGCCAGTCTGTTGGGATCATATTCAATCCGAACCACCGTCTGCTTACCCTTTTGCCATCTAAACCCGTCCACAAGTCTCACTCTTTGCTTGTGACCACCCCCACGGCCTCTGACGGTGATCTTCCCGGTATTATTCCGCCCACCAGTCTTTTTCTTGGCCACAGTCAACTCTCTGACCGGCTTTCCCTTCCACAAGTATTCGTGGACGGGTTTCTTGTAATGGGTGGACCCTGGTTGGAGGTGGCCATTAGCATGCAGTTTAATCACAGTGGCAGCACCTGCGAGTTTTTGTTGACGTTGGTAAAGGATATCCTTTTCTTCCAAGTCGGTCAACCCAGACGATTGGAACCTCACTGGGTTGATAAGGAGCGACACGGGCTTCCGGAGGGAAGAAACGGTCCTGATCATTGGTGAAAATTTGCGATGCGACCGAACGAAGTGTGCGAGAGAACCAAGGGGAGTGAGTAGGAGGGAAAAGATAAAGGTGAGAGATGATAAGTAGTTTCGCGTAGTTGAATTGATTCGTGTTTGGTTTAGATAATGTGGTACGGTAGTAAAATGGATTAGATGGTGCGGTTGGAAATTGGTGGTATGATTGAAATTTAAAAGGGAAAATTTGAGGAAATTGTTGATTGTGAAAAACTGTGTTAATTTCGCTATCAATTTTGCCCAGGAGTTGAAAATTTGTGTTAAGGAATGAAGAAGAAATTACGGTAATGACCATAAAAGGGATTGAATTCAGATTGTATCCCAGGTCAGTAGAAACAGAACGGTTTGTGTGCTGACTGTGCAGGGTTGGATATTGTTATAAATATAGTAGAAAGCACTAGCTATACAATCAAAATGCGGGATAACATCGAAACAATTGCTGGAATAAACTAAACAGATGTCGGTGGTTCTGTCTGGTAAATGATACTAAAAATTCAAAAAGAAATGCCGGCCCCAGGAATCGAACCTGGGTTTGTTCGGGGTTGTGTTTCCACAACGAACCGTACTAACCACTATACTAGACCGGCTTCGATGATGGCGATGAAAAGTGAAATTCCTAACATAGTTGATTTAAATGGAAATCATCGATAATCTTGATTCTTCACTGATGCCACAAAACTATTCAAAATCTCAGAAAGAATTCTACAACATTTATTACAATATCTCAACAACTCAACGGTTTTTGCTAAACAGGACAGGTAAGAGAGCCTGAGGTGAAAACACAGGTATCCATTGCCACAAGCCATTAAAGGCTCTAACGATATCCAAAGTCGACTCGGTGAAGAATATGTGTATAACAGAGATTTTTGTGAATTAGTTTAATTAAACTACTCAGCCATATATTTAGTCTCAATTTCCTTTCCCATTATTTTTTTGAATTTTATAATAAATACAAAATAAAAGGTTTGCCAATCAATAAACGCATACATCAACCCAATAACCCTTTTTATCTTGACACAGTTCTACTTCTATTAATACCGTTCTCGCGCCTATCAAGATCGGTACCGATTCGCATAACCCCGGAAAATGAAAAATCACTCGTAGTTTCTTACACTTGGCATCAATGCAATTGATTCAAGCCATTGCCCCACTATTCCCCTACCTTCTTTTCTAACCCCTACCCTCTATGTGTCGAGCCACGTTTACAACCACTACATGTAACTACTTTGAGGGTGGGTCCAACCTGCATACTAGCCATCCAATCGCACACTCCCATTCGCATAAAATTCTCTCTGAAAAAACCACCACTAACGATGTTGTCTTCGAAGTTGTTCATCAGATCCATGGCCAGCGCCGCCAAGGCCAAGCCCCCGGTGCAATTGTTCGGTGTGGACGGTACCTACGCTTCCGCCCTCTACCTGGCTGCCGCCGAAGATTCGTCTGTGGAAAAGGCATTCACTCAATTGGGGCAAATTGAAAACCTCGTCAAGAACGACGCCAAGGTGCAACTGTACTTCACCAACCCCGTGCTCACCCAAGACGACCGGGAAATCGTTGTCAAGACCGTCGGCTCTGCCCTCAACTTGGACCCCACCGTCACCAACTTCTTGAAGGTGTTGGCTGACAACAACCGGTTGGCCAACTTCGGTGGTATCTACAAGCAATTCACCGTGTTGAACGACGCCCACTCTGGCATTGTTATTGCCAACATCACCTCGGCTAAGCCCCTTGACTCCAAGATCCTCAAGAGATTGCAACAATCGATCGCCAAGTCCAAGTACGTCGGTGCCAACAAGACTCTCCAAGTCAAGAACCAAGTCAACCCCGACATTTTGGGTGGTTTGATTGTCGAAGTTGCCGACCAAACTGTGGATTTGTCCATCTCTTCGAAGGTGTCGAAGTTGAACCAAGCGTTGTCGGAAGCGGTGTAAATATCGCTCGCATTATTTAACGAATAAACCATTAGTCAGTGCATGACCTCGTAAACATGACAACCAAGATATATATATGGTACGATTGATCGCCCGATGTGGCTATGGATCGGCATTTCCAGTTTTTACAACTATTGAAGCGGGAGGGGTTTGCTTCAATTCTGGAGTACGCGTTGGATTGTAAGCAAAAGGAGTGGTTATTGGATCATATGGATCCGGTACTGTTTGAGGAGTATATCAAGTGGACTCACAAGTGGCAGTCGTGTGTTGATCGATAGATTAATAAATGCAACGAAAAGGGGATATGTTTATGACGTAATGGCAGTTGGCGGCGTAGATATGGTTTGATCTGGAGTTGGTGGGGTGACAATAGGACATTCCATTGATGGTGCGTGGATTCTTGATGGGCGTTTCTTGTTGTATATAATGGGGTATTGCATAGTCTCAACCGTTATTGTCTAGGCGATTGTATGACCACTGATGCAATGCTAAATGTTGGCGATATCGACTTGGGAATACGACAGACATTGTAATTTTTAATTCCTTTTTAGCAGTAAATCAGCCACCGATAAAATCCGTCGCCTGATGGATACGCATAACGATGCATAGCAACACTACAACGTCCAGCTATCACCCATAGCTAATGTTGGTAGCCAAACGCGACTTGGCTGTACCCACTACAAACACGCGCACAATAACCCTTAGACGCAGTACCAACCATCCACTTGTCTACCACAGACCATGAAAGCATTTGCCAATTTTGTCACCGTGGTGGCGTTGGCACTTAACATATTTGTCTACTTCTACCCAGACTTTATCAACAGAAACGGTCAATGTGATTGGCACGATTTCGGCACCACCAAACCCCTCACCCTGACCACGCCGTTGGTGTCGGCCCTCCCCGACCACTTGCAACAGTTGGTATTGAAAAACTTTCCCAGTCTCCGCAAACAAGAAAATGACACTCTGCCAGTGTCCGACATTCACTTGTTGACATTTGGTGATCCCCAGATCAACGGGAATTGGCCGCTGACTCCATACATCAAACGGTTGGATAACTTTGGTAACGATTACTATTTGGGCCATATATATGCAACCATGAAGCTGCGGCTTAGCCCCCACCATGTGGCGGTGATGGGGGATCAATTTTCCTCCCAGTGGATCTATGACTCCGAGTTCTACAACCGGACGTACCGGTTCGTGGAACGTCTTTTCCCCAGAAACCAGGAACAAAAGCAAACAGTGTTGGATTTCTATGATCACCAACAGAATTTCAATTGGCAACTGTGGATGGATAAGGAAAAAGAATTGGACCCAAGTCACCGGTTTCAACTGCGCGTTTATGAAGATGTATGGGATTGGGTGAACAAGGACGACAAGCAAGCCAACTACGACCAACCTCTTTTTATAAACTTGACTGGCAATCATGATATTGGCTATTCTGGTGATGCCACTTGGCAACACATGGCGAGATTCCACCAGTTATTTGGCCAAAACAATTATGTCATTACCTACGATAAGGGAACCCCTCAAGAATGGCGGATCGTGGTGTTGGACTCGCTCACTCTCGAAGGCCCTGCTCTTCAAGATGAGTTTCTTAACTATACATGGTCATTCCTTGAAAACATCCAAGAAAAGTTGAACCCCACCTTCCAGGGACCCACCCTTTTGTTTACCCATATTCCTTTTTATAAAAAAGACGGCCTCTGTGCTGACGGCCCTGAACACAAGTTCTACGTTACCAACGAAAAGGAGCCATACAAGATTGGCAAGTTGAGACTGCAAAACCATTTGTGGTACAACACCACTCAACAGGTGTTGGATATTGTATTTCCCAATCCTGATCAGAACGGGGTGATTTTGACTGGCCATGACCATGTTGGGTGTGATGATTGGTACAATTGGGAAAATGGTGAATGGGTGGCATCCAAGGACCGTCATGACACTTCCAAAACGGCAATTCGGGAAATTGTTGTGCGGGCGATGATGGGGGACTTTGAAGGACAGACAGGGGTGTTTACTGGCCATTTTGATCAAAGGGAGAAGAAATGGTTGTTCAACTTCTCATACTGTTCGTTTGTAGTTCAGCATTGGTGGTGGGCGTCCAAGGTGACGGCTTTGTTGGCGATATTGTTGCAATCTATTCTGGTGTTACTTGGGTAAGTTAACGAGAGGATCGCTTCGAAGATATTCATAGTGTAATAAAAAGAAGTCCTGCTAAATATTCTCTATGTATCATTGACTTACTAACATTCTCTCCGACTCGTTATACGTCAGTTGGAGTTTTTTGCCGTTTGTTCAACCTCTTATCTCTCTTTGCTTCTTGTTTCTCCTTTCTCTTCTGATCAATCTTTTCGGCCTTTTCTTCATCAATTTCTTCCAGGTTAAGAAGCTTAACCAAATCACCGTAAATCGGCCTCTGACATCCCATTTCATCCAAGTACAAGGTAAGAGTATCAAAAGCAAAGCAGATTTCAACATCCTCCACCGGTCTCATCGGTTTGTCACTGTCAAAAATGTTCACCACCCCCTTTTGCGCCAGACTTTTCAAATACTGCAGAAGTTCATCCGCCAATCTTTTCATTTCTAAGGATCCAGCAATGTTCCCAACCCCTGCATACCTCGTCAGGAAATGGGTCAACATGAGTTTGGGACAGTCCATCAACTGACACACTGCCACCGCTTCAATCATGGTGGAGTGTTTCTTTGCAATCGCCTCTTCAATGAGATCATTATCCAAAGAACTTTCATGGATAAGCAAATTGGAGTTTTTCCCAATCTCAACAAAGCTCGGGTTGGGACGGGTATCTCCGGAATAGGCCACCTTGAACACTTGGTTGTCACCTAAGTCAAATGTCATGGCAATCAGATATGCCCACGGGCAGTGGATGGCCCGCACCGTGTCCACCTTGGTTAAATGAACATCTTCCATCATCTTGGAAATGCCATGTTCATCCACCGGTTCCAACTTCCGTCGGGTGGGCAGTTGGCCGTTGAACTGTTCAAGAGGCGTTTGAATAAATTGAGGTTTGCGGGCCAGGTCAAGGAAATCCTCACATGAAATGTAAACCAATCTCGAAAGGTCAATTTGGGAATCTTGCTTTTCAAGAGCGTACCATTCCCGTAAGAAAATGTCAAATTGCCATGGAAGCACCAAGTATAAAGTTCCCTCAGGGTTAAGATCAAACCACCGGGAGATCACGGAAACAAGCCCAAGGTGGTGATCGGCGTGAAGATGGGACAAATGAATAAGTTTGAGCTCACGAAGAATGGTATCTAGTTGGGCATTATTATTATGGCCAAACGTCCGGAGCATCGTCCCAAACGTGTTTTCCCCACCATCCAATAACACCAGGGTGTGGGAAATATCCCCATTCTCCTTTTGGTGAGGAACTCTCACAAGGGTCAGGGTAACGTTTCTGTAAAGAGAAGGTAACGCCGACCCAGTTCCGAGGGTAACCACTTGTACAAGGTCTGAAAGGGTAGTGGTAGAAGTAATAGCCCGATCAATAGGGATTGGAGTGGGGTCAATCACTTTTTCGCGGTCATCTTGGGGGGTTTCGATGACTTCATTATAATGGTGGTTCCAATCACCAGAAACCACTTCATTGTGATTAATTTCCACCACATCAGGACTAATCATCACCTCCTGAAGCAGCTGGAGCTTATGGAACCGATCGCCAGCCAAAGGACTAAAGTTTTCAATATAGGGAAGAGTGATGTTATGGGGCAAAAGATGACGTAACTTAAGCACATTCCCAGCGCTCAGTTTAAAAACCAAGGTATTGTCAGACAACTTGGGATGACTAATAAAGTGGTTTGTGTCAGAGGCAAATTTCCCCAAGAATTGCTGATAAGGTTGTGACTCATAATCCACATCTTCTCCCAAAAAGTGGTACACGACCTTAATCGGTTCGGGCAGGTCTTTGCTCACTTCGAACCACCGACGGTCATTAATGGTAGCGCCAAGGTATGCAGAATTAGGTATATCAATCACCGCCACTTTTGGAAAAGTCATCGGAGCACTCATCACCTGATGGGGATAAATCAAGTCTCCATTTTCATTAGGAATCGCCTCTCCCTGTTCAAGTCTCTTGAACTCTTTACTTGGTTTAAGCCCCAATTCCTTCGCCTTTTTCATATCAAACTTACCTCTCATCGGAAGAAGGCGTATAATATATGACACCAGTGGTTGGTGATCAGTAGCTACAATTTCCATTGGGTTGGGAAGGCCAATATGAGTGTGGTGTTCCCTTTCCGAATAGTCCACTTTGTACAGTTCCGGGTCATCCAGGTTAACTCCCAGAGTATCCTTGGGAAACATCCGGGTGGCCACCCCTTCGAGGCCCTTGGCCCACACGTCAGATACGGGGGTAGCATGTTCGGGAACCACCTTAATCGTAGTTACACTAATGTTATTATCCCCCAATAGAACATCTTTTTTCGACCCCACCTCTTCGATCTCCAAATCGATCCCCTTACGAAACACAAAATACCGCCAATTGGAAATGATATAATGGAAAAGAGTCAGCGAGCCAACAAACAATTGAATGCCTTTTTTGGTGGCATCACTGAGAGTCAATAAAAACCCCGGTAACCCGCCAATATCATGCCATTTGGTAAATATCCCCGTAAAAAATACCAGTTTCATGCGGCCAAATTTGGCCTTGTTTTCATTAAGCACTCTTTGGGTTCCCTCTGGTATTTTACCAAACAAGTAGGTGTTACCATCGCGGTTAGTTAACTGGAGAAGAGGCCCTTGGGTGTCATGGTTGAGGTGGCAGATGGTTTTAAACTTATACATAGTTGTGGGTGGTTTGTAATCCAGAAAATAGGCTGCCCTTGCAGTTTCAGAAGGGAAAAACCGGAACTTGGATCGAGGAGGGATTTGTAATGAAGGTGGCTTCACCTTTAATTTCCTCTTTGCAACCACTTTGGATGAAATGCGATAATGCGATGAGATGAGAAATGTGGAGAATGTGTCAACAACAAATGATATGAATAGAAAGTAGTAGTATATAGTTGCTATTTTGTGTTAGTGGTTGGTTGTTCAATTTTTCATTTACATGCTAACAAGTCGTTCGTATGTCTAAATAACGTTATAAATAGCCAATCCTGGTACAAAGGAGGATAAATCGCCCACATCAAAATGGTCCATGTCGTAATGGTAGCGATACGACCATACCTCAGTAATATTTCCGTTGATTTTATCCCTGATTGCTGGTAAGGATGCCAGAGGCATCACCATATTCACCGGTTTGTATTTGTCGATCAACGCCACCACTTCTGAAACATCCATTCCCATACAGTCGACCACAACTGGAGCAAGTACGGAGGAGTAGTCACGAGAATACTCGTAAGTACCGTTATCAGCTAACATCCATGTCGGTGGCGAGTAGGTCCGCCACCACACTTGGGTTTGTGGTGGCTGTTGACGAAGATGATCTAATGCTGGTACCACCCCACCCTGGTGGAACACGCCCATGAGCACAGACATTGCCACGTTAAACACGTACCAGGCGTTGATTAACCATGGGGTGATCCATCCAAGCTCAAGGTTAAAACAACAACAGGCTAATGGCACAGCAGGGATAAGAAACCGGGCTTCTTGGTGGGGAAAAAACGAAAGCACAAAAATTCCCAGCACAATTGCAAGAAACGGGACTGTTTGTTTATAGCGACTTCCCCACATAAACACCAACCCCGGACCTAAAAGCTGGGGAAAATTAACCACGGTATGGGTCCACCAGGGATGGAGTCCGTGGGCGGCAAGATTATCGACGTTTAGGTTATATAAAAAGTTATTCCACGGGGCAATCGTCCATTCCCCGTACAAGTGGCTATCTCCAGCGATGATCGCCGCCAGTACTGCCAAAAATACCACAAGCGATATCGCCGCCAGACTCCAGTGCCGCCACCAGTGGTTAACAACAAACCACCCAGGAAGGAGTAGAAACGCCCCAAACGTTATACGAGTAAATACCCCCAATGCCACCACCACCGCTAACACCACCTGGTTTCCCCACTGGCGTGATTCTGCGTCCACACGCAACTCATTGATTATGTAAACAGCCACCATAAGTAGCACCAGTTCAACACAATTGGAGAACAAGTGAGACTGGTGGGCCAATGTGACATACAGGGTGGCTACAAACATGATGCCTTTCACCCGTTCGGGTCGGGTGGGCATCATTTTATAGATACACCAATCAATAACCATCCACAGCACCACCACTTGAACTAAACGAACCGCATACCAAAGTTGGATAGGAGTTAGGTCCATCCACCGATTTAACCATATCAATGGTCCATAACATAGGTAAAGCGGAACCAATGACCGTGCGCCGGAGGAAAACTCCCATGCCTCGGTAGTGTTATATCCAAGTAGGCGATTTGTAAGTAATTCCATCAGTTGGAAGTGTTCATCCGGGTGGATATAGGAATCAGAGACGCCAAAGAAGAAGCGTAGGGCCACCAGGGAAAGATAGATGGCGCGCCAATTCATCATCTCGTATGGCCAACAAATGCGTGGTGAGATCCGGGGAAATTAAAGGAGGGAGGATTTGATAATGAAAAGTTGAACTTTGAATGGTAGAATGTTGTTGGTATTGATCATTAGGATTGGAAATGAACATTTATCATGATTGCGATTCATGTCTAACATATTTCACGCGCCCTCTCTGGACCCATTTTGTATTGATAGCTAATTATTGGCACCATTATTAGGCCAACTCGCACAAAGCTAGAAAATTTACCACAGAAGAACTTTCTATTTCGCACTGGACCATAACCCATATCCATTCAATTCGCACTGAGCCGCACGATCCTCATCTCCACCACTATTTCAATTATCCCCCTTTCTTCATCCCAAACCCACTTTTATGGACTTTGATTGGACTCGACTAGACGGTGCTCTACTTGGAGATGTTATCACCAAAGTAGCCAATCTGCTTGAATGTACGGTGTGCCTGGACTCAATGGTGGCCCCAGTCACTTGCGAATGTGGTCACTCGTTTTGCTACGAATGCATACACCAATGGTTCCACAACAAACTCCTGTGTCCTACGTGTCGTGCTGAAATCAACACCAAACCAAAACTCTCGGTTCTGTTACGGGATATAGGAAAACATCTCCATGACATCGCGGTGGAAACCACCATGGATGAAAGCAAACAAAAGCAATTACAAAGAAGTTATAATACCCGGATGGAAATATACGATCGAGACGCTAAGAACGAATGTTTGTTTGGCGATTTGTTTGATAACGCTGTCACTATCATCGACAACAGTGATGGGGTGCCCCGGTGCGGCCAGTGCGGATGGGAAGTACACGGTGATACCTGTGACCACTGTGGGGTGGCTCTCCGCCACCCCGTCGATGAATACGACGAAGATGAACGTGCTGCGTACGAAGAAGGCGAGTCTATAGATGACGATGATGTTGTTCTCAACTATCACGGCGATTACGAAAGTGACGACGGGTTTGTGGTGCTGGATGAAGAGGTTTTAGAAACCCACACCGGCGAGGCCATCTCCATATCAGACCAGCTGCTGTGGAACGGCCTTCTGGAAAGGGAATTTTCCGACGACGACGAACGGCCAATCGACCCAGGCGAGGGCTTCCGCGAGGACGACTACGACGACGAGCTGGAGCACCCGCTTCTGGAAGACGACGAAGACTTGAATGACGCCCTCAATCGATTCCGTAGCCGCCGGGTCATCATCAGTGATAGTGATAGCGACTGAAGGTATCAGCCCACTCCCGCCGCACGCGCACGTGACTCTCAGCCAACCAAACAAAAGCTGTTTTAAAAATGTGCGAACTTTTCACACCTCACCATGGACCCTCAAAGAATTATCCAAAACCAAAGAAGATACCAAGCTTCTCACCAACCTTTGTGGTTGAGAGGTAAGTTTTCCAAGCCTTTGGTCTATCCTTTCTACGGGTTGTTTGCCGTTGCTACTGCCTTGCCTTTGTACTACACTGGTAGAGCTGTTCTTGGGATCAAGGATGAATAAATAATTTAGCATAATACATGAAGAAATGGAGCAGTGTAGGGGAGTTAAGTGGGGGTTATGAAGGGTGTATCACATCGAGGGTTGGCGAAAGAGTTGATCGTTGGAGTTTGCCAGTTGAGATGTGACTGGATGGATTGAGTGGGAGAGGAAATCGTAAATGGCATGCAATGCCAATGATTGTATGGCTTTTCATTCCAAATAGATACATGGAGATATTTTAGTTTTACGTTGTTTCAATCGAGACTTGCGACTTGCCTAATGCTAAAATTGATAATAATTCAGGATAATTAAAAAACAACATGCTTGAGTGTGTTTATATTTAAAATTTTAATCGATTTATTGTCACTGGTATTACAGCAATACCCTACTTTATGGTTCGATATTTTTCCCTCATAAGGCGGAAGACAACGGCAATTTAACATCTTGTTTAGATATTTAAAATGATTGGAATATTACCCTGATTGGTTTATTAAATCGAATGGTTTATTTTCTGGTTTATTTTCTGGTTTATTTAGTTTTGTATCTGACATATTCTTCCTCAATGCTTATTTGTTATTGACTGAGGTTGGACGGTATGAAAAATACGGCTACGGAAAGAAACATACGCTACGGGAAGAAATGCAGCTACGATATTAAGACTACGTTACGGTATAGGATATACAGTTACCTTAAATACAGTAATAAAGTATGAAATTACAGTATGAATACGTTGCAGTAAAAGATATACCCATTCATTCTTGCCATCCCAATTCAATCTATTTATTCATCACACTCCCTTCCCTTCTCCCTCCTACTTTATAAAAATCCCTCGGTCAATCGCAGTAGACTTCCTAGGCAGCCGGTCAGGATGATCCAATGCAATCAGCGTATGCTGGTAATCACGAAGCTTTCGCAACTCTTCATAAACCGCCGATTCATCGTTATCCAAATAAACCCCCTTGGTGCCATCCACTAGCGCCACCCGCACCTTGGAAAACGCGGTGGACGCCATCCCCAATCGAGCCTGAAGTCTTAGTTTGGTGTGTTCAAACACTTCACCCGGATACAACGGAAAGATAAACGGGGTGCCGTGGCTATAGGCCAAATTCTTGTAGAAATGGAACAACGGCAAGATATTAATATGGTTAATATGCCGTTTGGCCACCACCATCTCTTCAGCAACGGCTTCGGCATCGCCGTCGCCACAGACACCCTTGACCTCGGACTCGGGCCCAAACCGGGCGTACATGTCATTGGCAACAAGACAGTACACTTCCACAGGGAACATTCCTAGATATACCACATCGGAAGCTTCTTGGACCACCTCCACTGAATCATCAGGTTTGAGAAAATCATAAAAACGGTGGTCCCGGCCCACCCAAACCAACAATTCGCCTACATTCACCTCGCCCTCAATCTGGGGTAAAATCTGTTGGCTGACAATCTCGCCAATCGTCAGCTGCATCAGAGCCATCACCTCAAGCGGTTGGGAATGGGACAAATTCGTCACCCATTGCACTTTGAGGTGGCGCAAGTTTTCGTACTCGACAAATTTGATCGGCAAGACCTCATACTCAAATTGGACAATTTGATTCACTGGCATTTGTCGGTTAAACACCTGCGAAAGCACATACAGCGACTTGAGGTTAAACACCTGACCCCCTTGGTTGGCGGATAACCGAACGTATAGCCGCAAGTATTCCGGGTCGACATTGCCAATGGAATCAGCTATCACCCGGGCCACCGTGGCGTAGTCGTCGTTGGTCAGCACCCACAAGTCGATGGCGGATTCGTCATCGCCACTGCCTTCGTCGCCGTCAACGCCTTTGAATGACGTCACCACGATATGCATTCTAGTTAACATGAACCCATAGTAATCGCGGGCACTGGAAAACCGGCCGCCATTGGCAGAAGCAATGGTGTGTGCCGAAACCGGCTCCACGGTGATGATATCACCATTATCCAATTCCGCCTTTTCCAACGTTAATTCGGGAGAAAGCCGCTCGATTTTCAGAGGCGACAATTCCTCATAGGCCGCGAGGGGGGTATTCTCGTCGAACCCAAGCAACCGGTTGATGGCAGGAAACAACGACGCCACTGTCACGTCCCGAAGCACAGTGGCATGGGTAAGACCTCTTAGTTGTTGGGAAACGGGGTCAAAATACTTGACGAATACGAACCGGTGGCTCCCAAGCTCCAGAGTATCTGCGAGGGACGCTTCACCCCCCGCGTTGGCCACAGTGGTGGTGGGGATTGTCCAATCAAACGACTCCGGAGTTTGGCACGGTTTCCTGGCATTCTTGGTGACAAACGTCAACTCCTTGTTTGCCTCCTCGACAAAAAATGCCATGTTGTCATACTTTTTGATAAACGCCTGGGCGTACACCTGGGCCACCGTCCACAGAGTGGCGTCACTCGCCAACGGCCGGTCAACACGGTTGGTTTGGTTACACCGGTGGGCTACTGGCAATAATTGGAACTGGTCCGAATCGGGCAGGTACCCCATGGCCTCTGCCACCTGGGCGACGAATTGGGAAAAGGGCGCATCTTTACGAACTTTGACAACAGGCGGGTCCGCAAGCGTCCCCACCAATCGCTCGTCAAAAAGTTTCTGGCTGTTGTCGTCCACCGCGAGATCGAACCCGACGTGGGCCGCGGCCTGGGTGGTCAGTATATACTTGACGGGAAGATAGTACATTTCCTCCTGCCGCAATTGCTCTGCTTGTTGTTTCATGGAGATATCCCGTTCGATCTGTTGGGGAATCGCCTGGGGAATATCGACGTTTCTTTCGAGAATGGCGTCCAACTCCCCCTCCCGGTAGTACACCAACATGTACGCCAGCGTAACCCTGCGGATGAAGCTTTCCTGTTGTTCTGCCCGGGTCATTCTTTGTAGTTCAACGGGCGACGGCTCGTCGGCCCCAAAGTTCTCATTGAACACCTGATACGGCGTCACCTTGGTCACCTTGTCGTCGTCAAACTTGAGCCATCCTCCGTCGGCGTCGGGGCGGATCATGGCGTAGTAGTGGCCGTTGGAAATCAGCCCCTGGTGCACCAACACCCCATGCAATTTATAGGTGTTGTTTTCTTTTTTGTGAGGCAGGTCGTCGTCAAGGTACGGTGAGAGGTCGATTTCGTCGGGAAACTCGTAGAAATCGTCGATTTTCACCTGTTCATCGAGGATAAAGTCATATTTGAACCGCTTGAGCTGCAAATGGAGCACCAGGGGAAACAGCTCAAAAACTACCCCTTTCTTGGCGTCCTGGTAGCCGTACTCGTCGTTGGCTTGGTACTTATTTTCCCCATCTAACATTTCAATTTCAATGTAGTTCTGGAACAGCTGCTCCAAGTTCGCAAACCCCTGGACGTTGAGTTGGATGTCCCAAAACTCTTCGATCCGCAGTGACTCGTAGTCAACGTTGATACACTTGATATACAGTTTCATTTTGCCGACAAATACCAGATTGAGTTCCCCCTCAATGGTAGTGCCCTTCATCGCCGTTTCCAACTTGTCCATCAACACCCGGTTAAGCTCCTGGATGTCGTGTTGCATGAACGCGTCCAGGGTGTCCCAACCAAACGATCTTGTGAGCTCCATAGTCGAAACCGGCGACTGGGACGTCAGCATCATATAAAACATTCTTTGAAGGGCGCCGGGCACCGCCGTGCCGGACTCATCGCCTGGGATTTGGTACACCAATTTACGGAAATTGGCGGTGGCAAAGTAGGACTGTAATAACGAGTTGAGGTAACAGGTGGCGCCCTGGTTATTTAACCCCACGTACCCGGTGGCCTGTTTGGAATCGTAGTCGTCTTCCAACTTGTGCCACAACACCCCCGTTGCCAGGTCGTCCAAGATGCGAACATAGACAATCACCTCCAAGCCCGTTTGTAACACAGGAATCGTTTCCAGACCAAACCGTGCCTGGGGAGTACTGAGTCCTCGAAGGTCAATAAGACTGGAAAACCCCCAGTCGGTTTCCGACTTTGTGAACCGGTGATGGGACGGATTGGCTAGATAGACGTTGGGGTGGGTTTTATTGACCAACGCCAAACCAAATTGGGCACACACATACCAGTTGTCAGGGGCATTCTCGGGGGGCACTGGTTCAAGGTAAATCAGAATAAACCCCGAGTTCGAGGTGCCTCGGGGGAACAACAACACATTCCATTCAATTCCACCACAACTAAATCGCGGCCCTCTCACTTTATCTTGGCGCAATTCGCTCCAGTCGTCAATTGTCCACCGGGACGATTTTTGGTCGACCACGGGGTAATCCGCCACCGGTTTGAGAAGGCGAGACATCATTGCGTCATCGTCGTCGGCCAGGGGCCGGGATTCAGGGGTGGGATCCGAAAGAGGAGTGGTTTCGTACGACTCGTCCTCTTCTATGTCACTGTTCATGATAGGTAGTGGGATTGGGTATCGAGGTTCCAGTGAGGATCGAGAGGGAGGAAAAGAGAGCCACGAGGGAGACGGTAGGAAAGTCGGGAGAGAAGAGGGAGGAGGGGGAGAAGAAAAGAGAGTGCTAACTGATTATTAATATGGGTGAAAATGTGTGGTTTCGGGGTAGCGGGGGATTATGGAGTGGACGAATTGGTGGTAACTAGGGGGTCAATTGAGGGAGGTAGACAAGGAAATGTCGGTTCGAGGAGTGGGAGTGGTGTGGGGTGGTTGAATGTACAAATCCGGTGATTTGGTCCTTCCTGCCCCTCAATTGGAAAATTGACACTGGTCATGATTATGAGATTATACTTGCTGTATCGTTTGCAGCACTGATGTTTGTCGCTAGATGATCGGTGCGACAAGGTTAACCGAGGAGTGAGGAGATTAGTAGAGTAGGAAGTAGATGGGAATGGATATTGATAGGTAGGGTTTGATTATGGCTTATAATTATACAATGAGACACCAATTGTGTGCAGAGAAAATGTTTTGATTGCAAAAGTAATTGCTTAGTTACCTTTTAATTGATATGTATTCTAGGTTTCTTTTCCTTTGTTTCTTTCACCTTGTCTCTATCCCTCTTGTACTATCCCGTTCTCTCCTCTTTTTCTCCTTTTCTCTTCTTCTTCTCGCCTCCTCTTTCTCACTGCTCTCCCCTCCTCTTCTCTTCATCTCCCCTGCAAATGCAGATGATCAATGCAAATTTTCCAAATTTCTTCAATTAATATGCGATGCACCAATACCAATTACATCACAAAACATTAATCACACATGGCATTACACTATTCCATCTACTACCGCACCCCATCCTATTCTGTCTCTCCGACTCCGCTACACCTATCACTTAAACCACCCTCACACTAACCTATATTACTCACATTACCGACTGCATCGGTAAACCCCCGTCCTCTAAAGTCGTCCCAATCCGGACTTTCCACCCATTTGTGTCTTCTGTATGGCTGAAATATTCCTCTCGCATATTTTTCAACAGGCGATGACTTGCACCGTTCGCTCTTGATCGTTGTAAAGAACGGTTGGGGATGTGCCACTAAAGGGATGGCATACCCCTAGTTTACGCGAACCCACATCGTTACCACGTATGCCAGATGTTCAAGTGGTACAAATGTATTGGCCCCTACCCACCACCCACACCACATAATCTACTATGCCATGCAATGTACGGATCTAGCAGTATCTACTCCTTCCCCTTACAAGGTCAATGGTAAGCTCATGCCCATACCGAATGTTCTATTCTATCCCCTCCCCCGCTTTCTCCATTCTCTACAATGTTTGCATGGCATTCGTCAATCAATAATTCCATTCTCACCGTTTCATGTAAAATCTAATTCTCCATCGGAACCCTTCCTGGCAACTACCGGCGTAACAAACGCCGCATGTCAAGTGATCTAACCGGGACTGACATAAGATGTGCTGGTATCTTTATTGTTACGTCCTTTCTCTTCCTCTTCCCCAACGTCCCTTCCTCTTCCCTTTCCCCATACTCTCCCTCTCCCTCTTCCCTCCTTGCTCTCGTTTATTTATCCCGCAAAATACTCACAAACCTTTTTGTAAATCCACCTTCTCTTCTGGGGATAAATCTGGAATCGCGTAGTGTAAACAAGGCGGCATTTACCCGGTATCCAGTGGCCACCCTCCTAGCGCCACCTAAACTTTAGATCCAGAACCATCACCAGCACCACCATCGGCTATGGTGACAGTCCCTTTGTCAATGATATGCCCGTTCTGTGGGATTCCACCGACGGGTCTCGCCACGCCACTTTCCTACATATGTCGCGCCAAGGGAACTGAAAAAATATTTCCTACAATAGCGGTGTTGACGCAACCTACACATAACCATTTTTTATATAAACCACGGTGGCCCCCGACGCGGCCTTTTTTAATAGGTCAACAGAAGTTCTACCAGTCTTTCCTTTACCCCCCTTATCAAGTAGACCTTTCGTTTCCCCCATTCCCTTCGTTATGTTGTTTAAGAACGCTATCCTCGCTTCCTTGGCCGCCTCGGTGTTGGCTGTTCCCATGCACAAGCACCACGAACACAAGAGAGACATTACCACTGTCTACGTGACTGCCGGTGTTGACGCTGGAGTTCAAAAGGCTGCTGCCACCAGCGCCCCTGCCCCTGCCCCCGCTGCCTCTGCCGCTTCGTCGTTGGCTCCCTCTGCCTCGGCTTCTGCCCCTGCTCCTTCGTCGTCGTCGGTTGGTGCCGCTGGTGCCAAGGGTGTTACCTACACCCCCTACACCTCGGGCCCCTGTAAGACTGCCGAACAAGTTAAGCAAGAAATCTCGCAATTGTCGGGCTACGACGTGATTAGATTGTACGGTTGCGACTGTAACCAAGTCGAAAACGTGTTGGCTGCGTTGGCCCCCGGCCAAAAGGTCATCTTGGGTGTTTTCAACGTTGACAACCTCGCCTCGGAATTGCTGACCATCACCGGTGCCGTTAACGGTAAGTGGGATGTTGTCGACACCGTGACTATTGGTAACGAATTGGTCAACTCGGGCCAAAAGCTGGCTGCTGCCATTAAGGGCTACGTCGACCAAGCCCGTTCCACCTTGAAGGCCGCCGGCTTCTCCGGCCCCGTCACCACCGTGGACACCTTCATTGCTACCATCAACAACCCCGAATTGTGTGATGCTGGTGACTACGTTGCCATCAACGCTCACGCCTTCTTTGACGGTGGCTACGCCGCCGAAAACGCCGGTGACTGGTTGCAAGAACAAATCCAAAGAGTCACCACTGCCTGCCCCAACAAGAAGGTCGTTGTTACCGAATCGGGCTGGCCCTGGCAAGGGTCGGCCAACAAGTTGGCCGTTCCCTCTAAGGAAAACCAAGCTGCTGCCATTGCTTCCATCAAGAACAAGTGTGGTGCTGACACCATCTTGTTTGCTTCGTTTGACGAAGAATGGAAGCAAGACTCCGGGGCCACTTTCGGTGCTGAAAAGTACTGGGGTATTAACCACTAAGTGTGATTCTACTACAATGCAAGAATATCTGACGTTAACGTAACTGTTTTTGGCATTCTTTAATTCTCTTTTTTATAACTTTTTCTGGGTCTTAGGTTAGAGCACAATAAATACCAATTAGATGAAAATGAAACAGTGCAAGGAAATGCAATCTTGTTGATACCAGTGGTTACGCCGTGTGGCCGTCATTGTGTTTTGTCTATACTACATGTCGCTACGTCAAGGAGACGATGGCGTACTCACCCGCCATCATCTCCTGTTTAGTATACACGGGGATTTGCTTCTTTTATACTCGAGTTCACGCGATATTTCATGTTTGTTTACATGGGGTCTATTTCGGTAGAACGTAAACAATAATCGCGTAGATAATAAATATTCCCTGGAAATTTGCCGAAATCGTGATTGCAAGTTAATGAAGTTTACGGGAAAAGCAATCATCCTCGTTTAAAAGTTTATCTTGGTGGGCGTATGATGTTGAAGGGATTGACCACTAAGATAACTATATGCGAGCAATAGTTATTGTTTTTAATGAGGCTTTGTATTGTTTTGCTTGCTAATTTAACATTTGTGGTTGTCAGTTAGGGCTGAGGACTTTGGATTATATACGGGTCTATTTACTTTATTCGAAACCTTACTCCGGTAGCTAGCGAGGGGACATTCAAAAGATTTGTGGATGTTCTTGGTGGTCTTTAGTAGATGTTGCAAACCTTGTTCATGGGTATTTTATTGACAAGAAAAACCAGGTAGTACAAACCCGGCAACCATGTCCAATGACCGGGATTGTGGCTTTTGGTTATATTGAAAATAAACATATACAACATGGTAAACAAACATGCGTTTGTTTATATTTGAGTTGAAGGGAGTTGCTTACATGGAATACTTGGCGTGTGTTGAAATAGCAATATTGTGGTGTTTGTTTTTCTTGTCCAGTTTCTAGAGTCGGTGTTTTCTTTTCTACGGAATGCATCGTTAGTCGCACTGACGAAGAACACTATCATAGCAAAGGTTGCACAATCAGTTTCATGAACTCCTAACAACATCAAGAAATTTCCATTACATTTTACATACCCATCCCAAACGCTATATTCATTAATCATTACCATTACTACTCCAGCAAAATATCCGGATCTATCACGTCTCGATTCGCCAAAATGAACAGATGGCGGTCGGCTTCAAATGCATTCATCTCATCACCAAACCGTAGCAAACGATGATCCCGAGCCAACGTCCAAAACTCGGGGGCATCCCCGGGGGATATAAACGCCAATACTTGACTCATCAGTTGGTCCTGCTTGAAAACCATCACCGCCTCCGCTAGTTTAGGACCCACCTCACGTATGTACTTGACTATCGATGCCACCGCCATCAGACACGTCAAATAGACGTGATCAATAAACTTGGACATGAACCCAAGTTGCTTCAACCGCTTCCGCAACGTTATAATCGATAACTCCGCCAATTCGTCGGCTAATTCATCATAGTCATGGCCAAACATGTCAAATTGATTGACATCAACAAACTCACCCACCCCCAGGTTATCATTCATATACCGCAAGCGATGGTCTTCGATTTTCGCCCGTTTGGGCGCCGCCCCCGTAAGTTCCTCTTCGGTAGCCACATTATCCATCATCCACACTTGCCGCACCGCAGCCTCCGCCTCCGACTCCGTGAACCGTGCTTCCTGGGCCACTCGAGCCACATCCACAGTGTGAGATAAGTCCAGGTTGGCCGTCTGGCCAATCTCCTCATCCAATGGCGTTGACCGCGCCCGTTTTCTGTTGGCATTAATTTTTGCCGATTCGTATTGGTGCTTTCTTGGTAGCTTTTTCGGCACTTTGCCAAATTGCTGGCACGCGGCATAGTAGGCTAGATAATACGGTACTGCTTCCGGCAGCACATATTTCCGGTAGTGATCCCGCCATGAATTTTGCGAGTGATGACTACGAGTTTTTGCCAACTTGCCGTAAAATTGAAAGGGCATCATTTCCAGGTGACCGTCATTAATCCGAGGGGTGACTTCTGTGCGGTAAAACTCATCCAAGTTTGAGATTTCAACCTCCAACGAGGGAAAACTTTTATGTTCCGCCACCTGGCAACAAAGAAAGTAATCATCTTTATGATCAAACATCACCTTGCGCGTATCCGGAATATCGGTGGTACGAATTCGTTGCCCCTGAGCATCCAATTTGAATCCTTCTTCATCTTGTTCATATACCCACTGTAATTTCTGCGCCAAGTGATGATTAAACCGGGAACGAACCAGATTCCCGGTATGACCTCTAAGCTCGTCTGTCTGAGCCAATTTTTCATAAAATTGCAACAGTTTCCGCATGCGGGGATTTTCTCTTACCCGTTCAAGAATATACTCATCCTTAGCAGGATTGAACTTGATATGGCCCCTTCCCTTTTTCCGATTGACATTTTTAGGTTCCTCAAAGTAGCCATACTGTTCAAGAGGAAGAGCTTCCCCCGTTTCCAATGAATGGTCTACCCAAAGATTTCGGACACTTCCAGGCACTGGTGTCAGGGATACTATTATCTCCGCCAGATGGGGCTCGTGGGTAATTATCGCACCCCCTTGTTCAAGGACTTGTACAAGGTGGGCGTAGTTTTCATCTGAGGGAACGACATTGATTGATAACGGTCGGCCATTGCGAGAAAACACTGCCATTGATGCTAGGATGTTTATACCCACAAACTGCGATTAACGAAAAGCGAGCGAGGGAGTGAGAGTTTACAAGACAAAGGAGGAGAGTGGGAGAGGGGAGTAGAAATAGTTTAAGTCATAATCATTTCTACCAATGACTTACATTTGCAAAGTCAATAAATAAATACTTGTCTAGGTGGATTTCACTGGTCCCATGGCTGCCAAGTTTTTCTCAAGTGACTAGTTGATTATATTAGGCTTTTGTTTCAAATGATAAACACCAAATGCTTTTGCCAATTATGCTAGAAGCCGTGACACGTAAAATGTCAAGCGTACCCAAACGTTAACGGTACCCATGCCAAGGGTACACATGGGTACCTTTCAGATTTGCCACCATTTAGACGGGCTATTATAAATTTGTCATACCTTATACCAGCTGACATTACCAATAGGCCGTTACTTTTAAGATTTGTAAAATTTTAATCCCATCCTCACGGCCAAGGCTTATGTTACAACAGGTGAGATATTCTACTTAGACAATAAACTTAACGTTCAATTATATGTTCCTTGCACTCCGCTGGTTGTTCTATAATGACAAGTGGAAGTATTTTCTGGGCTGGTGGATCAAGTTATGGCGGGCTTGGTTTGAACGAGTGGCGGGTGGTTGATATCAAGCTACTTTCACCTTATTAGTACATAGTTAGGCGGTGGAGGGTGTGAAATATTGATTAGTGCTTGAATCGAAAACATTAAGGCAACCGGTAACGTAATAGAAATAATGAGAAATACTAGTTGAATGAATAAAATGATATGAAAGAATGGAGAGAGTAAGAAATCAAAGACTTTGAATTTGGCATTTTATTTCCCATTTATCTAACCCCCAATCATACTAAAATCAATATTGACGGTCATTGGCAAATATCAGGAATCATCTATATTATGAGCTCCCAGTTTACACCAGCCCCAAGACTTGCTATAACTTTTTCCAGTTAACTATACTTTCCCTCTATTTATCTTCGTCTTATTCCTCGTCTCTGTTCTTTCGTCTTTTTCCTCACTTCATTTTTCACTTGATTCCTCACTTGATCTCTCACCACCAGTCGCACACACACCATCTCATCATGTTTGGTAACACTGCTGGTGCCAATTCTGGCTTCAGCTTTGGCGGGAACAATACAAACACCACCAATAACAACAACTCGTCAGCGGGCGGTCTTTTTGGCCTGAAACCTGCTACATCAGGCGGTCTTTTTGGCACTAACCAACCGTCGTCCGCATCATCAGGGTTTGGGAATACAGCCAGCAATACCCAATCCGGAGGGCTCTTTGGAAACAACAACAACACTGCCAATAACACTGGTTCCGGCGGTCTTTTTGGCAACAACAATGCCAACAATAACACCGCAACTACCGCTACCAGTGGGGGTATGTTTGGGAACAACAACAATACCGCCAACACCGGTTCGGGAGGGCTTTTTGGAAACAACAACAATAATGGAAATTCCACCACCAACACCACCTCTGGGGGTTTATTTGGTTCGAAACCAGCCGCATCCACTGGCACCACTGGTGGTCTCTTTGGTAACAACACCAACACCGCGAACCCCACCACTTCAGGCGGTCTTTTTGGGAACAACACCAACACTACCAACAACACAGCCACCACCTCTGGTGGTCTATTTGGGTCTAAACCAGCCGCTACCACTGGCACCACTGGTGGTCTCTTTGGTAATACCGCCAGCTCCACCACCGGCACTTCTGGTGGTCTTTTTGGTTCGAAGCCCGCGACTACAGCCACCACCACCGGGGGCCTTTTTGGCGCAAAGCCTGCTGCTACCGGTGCCACCGGTGGTCTCTTTGGGCTGAATCAGCAACAACAACAACAGCCTCAGCAACAAATGTCGTCCGGGTTGTTTAACAATCAAAACAAAAATTCGGCGGCCCCGTCGTTCGCGTGGACCCAACCACCGGCAGCTACCCAGCCTACCGCCAACCCGTCCAACCCCACGGCCCCGGTGGTTAAAACATACGCCCCTGCCACCAAAGATCAATTGGAAAAGGTGTTTGAGCAATGGAACCCCAACCTGAACCAATGCCAACTTAAAGCCCATTTTTACAACCAGTTTAACGACCAACAGATGCACGAGCTCTTGCAACAGCAGCGGCCGGCCAACGAAACGCCCGACGATTGGGACGCCGCCATGCGGGCGCGGCCTCTGGCCAACTCGTACCCGTTTAAGGTCCAGTCGTTCACCGAAGTGGCACAACGGATCGAAACCCAATTGGACCATGTGGCCCGGCTGCGACTTGTGTTACAACAGTTGAATACCCAGCAGGAACAATTGCTGCTGAAACACGATTTGGACAACGCCACCCGTATCCAAAAGGCCAGAGCTAGACAAACGACGCTTTCGCGGCGGTTGTTGCGGTTGGCCACGGTGTTGGCATTACTTAAACTCAAGGGCTACCCGCTTTTGCCCGAAGAGGAGGAGATTTCCAAACAATTTGACTTGTTGAATGCCAAATTGACCAATCCCAATTCGCTGATGGCTAAGCTCTCGGATATGTATGCGAGATTGGCGTTGCTTAAGGACAAGGCTGAAGAGTTGAATGGCCAGTTGGATGCCCAGCTTAACGATACTCTGGGGAGATTGGCGGCCGATTCGGGGGTCAAGAATGAGGAGATGGCTACCGATGAGTGTATTACCAAGATTTCCAAGATTTTGCTTCAGCAACAAATCGGGCTAAATTATTTGAATGAGGTTGTGGAGAAGGATGTTGAGGTGGTGAATAAGAAGGTGCCTAACTAGGGTGGTACCTGAGATAGGAATAATATCACGAAAATGAAAATCAATCGCGGGTGACTACTGTAGATTAGTCAGCCACTTGTTCTGCTATGACAGTATCATTCCTACATATTTTCTTTTACTATTGATCCGTAGCCAAAATCACACGTCAATGCCGGAATAATAAATGGTGGAAGTATCTGATTCACCGTTACCACATTTGCTAAACAACTTTTCCCACAGAATATCTAAATCTATATCTACATCCCGTTGGGGGCCATTTTCATTTCCATTTTCGTCTCCTTGAGCGTCCTCACCAGCAACATCAGCTATTGGAGTCCGCACTAGGCGTAGACGTCGGCGACGCCGCTCGTTGGATACCCAATTGCGTATCTGTTTCACAGAAAGCCCTGTTTTATAGCATAAATATTCAAGATCGGTCTTGGTAAGATACACTTGTTGTTTGGTTTTGTGGTTTCCTCTAATATCATACCAGTGTTGAAGAATAATCAAATGGGTCGGTTGATGACGGGTCCGTTTTTTAGGCAGAAATACAGCATTCTCAGATGTCACCAAAACCGTATTAACCACCGGGGTCTGTTTAACAATCTCATCATATCGACGTTGCAACATATTCTCAAGTTTTTTCATTTTCAATACTATTGCCCGGTGGTAGTTGCTAAACAACCCTGGATAGATAGTGGTAATATTGGACGTAGCTTCAGTGAGTTCTCTAATTTGGAGTTGTACTTCTTCGGGATCGAATGCCTCATTGATGACCACATGGTTAACAAGCATACAAAGGCGTTGTTCGATTTGCTTCAATTGAATATCCGGGGATGGAGGTGGTTGATTGAACACGATAGGTGTAATCATAGTAGGTAGGAAAGCACATAGGCGCCAGGGATCACCGACAAGAAATATCGACCGATGTTACCTATTTTGGATACCTATGAATCCACCACCTTAACATATTGACAACTACACATTGACCTACTACACATTAAGGAAATTATACACCCACACCAAGGTGGCCTATATTGTCATGGGTATATTATAATCTAATCAAACGGAATCGCCTTTTTCATCGATTCACTAGCAGCATAGGCACTAGGGATCTTAATCCCACAACAGTCGCCCCAAGTGTTATGGGCAGGGGAGTGTACATGTCCGCACTCATCCTCTTCGCCATGATGGTGGTCCTCGTTAATTCCCTCAGGACAGGTGATGATATCACCAAACATGAAATGTTGAATAATGGGAAGTTTAGCCAACACCTCCGCCAGGTACATTTTTACCATGCCATCTTTAATCTTTTGCCACAGCTTAGCCCCACTTATATCATCAAGCATGGGCAGGTGCCATCTCAACAGCAATTGGCCCTGGTGATTGGGGATGGTCTTGATCTGATTAACAAAGTTGATGCACTCAAAATACATGTACTTGGGAGCATACATCGCCACCAATTCCTGGTTGTGGATCAGTTTCGGCTTCATGTGGGGGTGGGTAGCCAATTGAGAGGCTCCCAATAAAAACGGCAAGAAGTGATAATCGTCCAACCCCCACACCCCGTGGGAGCCAGCAGGCTCCAACCAGTACACTTTTTGGATATGTCTCATCACCTCCATGTATTTGGGAAACACCACCACCGCCAAATACAGAAGGTTCTCGGAAGTGATCCGCTGCAAGCGAGACATGCAATACAACACGGATAGAAAGTTGAGTTCGTGGCCGGACCCGTAGTCGATCCGGGTGCGGTTTCCGAAAGATTCGGTAAAGTAAACCGCCACCTCTTCGGCGGCGTCTTCTCCGACTACCCCCACCATCCATTCGCGACTATGGGCGGCTATATCATCGTAGACGTCGCGAAACTCGGGCTTACCGAATCGCAGTACCTCTTTATCCTTTTCTATGGGATGGTTTTCCCCCACCTTTTCCACGTTGTCCAATGCCGTCACCAACTGGAGGCAACTATCGTTGGCTACGCACGAGGGATCGTTATTAACCAAGCCGGTGGCCAGGTTCTGGAGCTCGGTGATAAAATCCACCAATTGGGCATGTGTCGGCGACTCTATCCATTTGTTAAGATCTTCTGGAGACACGATTCGACGGGAGGGAATCATGAGTGGATATAGGAACGTGAGATTGAGTGAGAAAAGACGACGAAGCTATTGGAAACAAAAGGAACGGAGTGTGCACCTACCGCGGTTGGTGAAAATTCTACTCTACAATAATATACATTCCTGCCAACCGTAGTTCTCTCACGTTTCCAGTGCGGTAGTTCGATTTTCTTCTCACTCGCTCTTTGTTCTCACTAGCTACCATGGCCAATGAATATTTAGCCCCTCGGCGAAGCGCCCGCAACAAGCCGTCTGCCCAGCAATTCCAGTTGTTCAAGAGCAAAGGTAAGACAGTGCTGAATGTATATGACCTTCTCCCCGGGCTCAACGATATAAGTGACGCATTCGAAGCGTTACCGATCGATATCGTGAAATACTTTACCCTACTCAAAGAAATCGACGCCAAGTGCATCAGCACCACTCCCCAAATTAACATGTTGATTGAACGGTATATCAAGAATCTTCACCGAGATGAACAGGCGGCGCCGGCGCCGCAACCGGAGGCGATGGCGCTGCGGCAGAAACAACGGCTTTCGGCGATCAAAACAAAGATTCAGGAGGTGATTCCGTGTCTCGAGGAAAAGATGCACGTCACTAGTGTGGCCAAGGATCTTATTAACAAGCATATGGTGAGAATTAACGGCGATTACAAGGTGATTGTTTCCAATAATGAAATCCCCGAGCTGATACGGATTGGGCCGTTGAACCACCCGGCGATGACCAACGATACCACATCACAGGTGATAACCACCACCGGCGGTCGTCTGGAGCTGCGACGGGAAGCATTGGCGGCGCGGAAGGCGGCCAAGGAGGACGATACCAAGGTGGCGGGTGTTGGTGGCCGACGGGGAGGATTTGAAAAGCTTCCGCCGCCACCAAGAAAGGAAAAACCCACTCGTCCCGGGACCCCTACAAATGGAAAGAAGAGACGGCGTAGAGATGATGAGACTGACGACGAGGTGGTAGCAAAACCGGCGACTGGAAATGAGCCGACCTATTGTTATTGTAACCAGGTGTCTTTTGGTAAGATGGTGGGGTGTGATGGAGACGATTGTAAGCGGGAATGGTTCCATCTTTCATGTATTGGCTTTAGTAATCCTCCCAAAGGCAAGTGGTATTGTGATGAGTGTCTGGTGAAGAGAAAGGTGAGAAGGGTATAAGAATGAAACGAGAGTAAAGAATGAGTGAGAGTAAAAGTAGAAATGGAAACAGGCCAAACAATAAACAATATCTCAAATAATTAAAATAAAAATCATCACCTGGTGGCGCAGTGATTTTAAGGGCCACCACCCGTTGGCACAGTTATTCCAAAGCCATCACCTACTGGCACAAAACCCGAAATCGACCACCATTACATTTACCACATTCCACGGTAATAAAATGGATAACAACCCAATACCAACACAAAAAGTACCCATTGAAAACCACGTCACGCCCATCTTCAAAGCCCCATTCATATTCTTCCACTTTCTCCAATTTCTACTTTCCGATCACCACACTTATTCTATCATGTTATAAAGGCACTACCTGCCGCTAATAACAAACCTATCGACACCACGTCACAATCATCAACAATACATTACAATAAGCCTCAGACAATCACCACCTTTCATAGGCCTAATCTCACCTCATAAAACTGAGCTGTCGCCCCGCCTTCACATGCTTTTGTGCCCCACCCAACCCCCTCCCCCAACTCACGCCTCTAGACACTGATATCAATATTTACGATGGCGCGTGTTAATAAGGTTTGACCGTTATGCCAATGCAGTGCAAGGCTATCCCCACTCACTGCTTTCACCACCCCGGTTCCATGCAGTGCTGGTACAAGGTGGTTGCGGCGAGGATGCGTCAGGCGACAGGAAAATGGAACTGAGATATCCTCGGAATGGTAAGGTAGAAAAAGGGCCTTGTAATTGAGGCGGCGACGGGCGAGTTGACGACACACCCGACCCAACCACTACCCGATAAATTCGCTACCCACCACCACCACCACCGCCTACTGGCAATTCCATCGCCTGCTCCATCGGCAGTTTTTCGCCATTTTCGGGTGGACGTCGCGCCGTCCCCACGATTATTTTCTGCACATAAAATTTCGCACTTTATAAACCAAGTTCACCCAACCCTTATTGCCATGTTTAAGGAATACAAACTCGTGGTTGTTGGCGGTGGTGGTGTAGGTAAATCTGCTCTCACCATCCAGCTTATTCAATCGCATTTTGTTGATGAATATGACCCCACCATCGAGGATTCATACCGCAAGCAGTGTACCATTGATGACGAACAAGTGTTGTTGGACGTGTTGGACACCGCAGGGCAAGAAGAGTATCTGGCAATGCGAGAACAGTACATGAGAACTGGCGAGGGTTTTTTGCTTGTGTATTCGATCAATCTGCGCAACTCGTTGGAAGAATTGACTGGGTTTTACGAGCAAATTTTGCGGGTCAAGGACTCGGACCTGGTGCCGGTGATGGTGGTGGGGAACAAGTGTGATTTGGAGATTGAGCGCCAGGTGCTGTTTGAGGAGGGCCAGGCGCTTGCAAACCAGTTTGGCTGCAAGTTTTTGGAGACGAGTGCCAAGCAACGAATCAACGTCGAAGAGGCGTTCTACGACCTTGTGCGGAGTATAAGGGACAAGAACGAAGCCCAGGAGGAGCCGGTGGCGGCGGTGGCGGTGGCGGCCCCCCAGCAGCAGCTGTCACTGCAACCGCTGGCGCCTGCCCCGGTGGTGGATGCCCTGGAACCAGCGGCGGTGGCACCAGCCGAGCCGTCGGCGGTTCCTGAACAACGGGAGTCGAAGAGCCAACTGGCTCCCAAGCGTGAACAGGCCAAGCAGCTGCCGGTCGAGCTGAAGGAAAAGTCGGGGTGTTGTGTTATTGTGTAAAAAGTAAAGACGTAAGTAATCGATTAGTTAATAAAGTGGAACACCATAAAGTGTAAAATCACCAGGGCAAATATATACTCGCCAAACACATGGCTGTTGGCGTTGGCACTGGTGTCGTTGATCTCTAGTCTCAAACTCACGGTAAGGACAAACTGAGCAACACAGGAAATGAACCCCCCCAAAAAGGCGTTGAAGGGAAAATCGCCAACAACAATGACGTACACGAATTGAAGAATCCCAAGCAACACCAAAAACCCGAGGAACATGTCGATAAGCTTTAGCCTCGGCGTCAAGGTGGCGATGTAGTTGTTGTAGGTTTTGGAAATGGCCAGCGAAAGATCGCCATAGTTAATTGAGGTAGTTTTGGTCTTGGTGTTGGCTGCAGCAGCAGCAGCTTTGGCAGCGCCGGGGGCCACGGTTTTCTTGGACTTGGTGGACATGACAGGTGTGCGCGAGCGAACGAGGGCCGAACGAGTAACGAAAACGAGAGTGAGGGTGAAAAATAGCGGTGGGGAAAAAGATGTAGACATGGGAGACATCGGAGACATAGGAATACAGGAAAATAACTTGCAATTCCGTTAGAATTGACAAACATATTTATTTTCCGTTTTCTTGGACTCGATTGATGATTTACTTCCAATCTTCTGATTGCATGTACCGACCAAAGATGGGAGGAATGGAAATGTGACAATATGAAAGAAAATACAACTGGGGCGTATTGTTTTATTCGTTTACAATTGGATCTCTTCATGACGATTGCACGATTATTAAGTACACTATTTCCTACGGTAACCAGCTGTTAACGTTCATTGCGGGCTGGTGAAAGGGGCGCGGTTGGTGAGCGAGTGATTATTGCTTTGAAAACGACGAGTAGAACAGTGAGAAATATTTGGTAAATGGTAAACAACAATGAATGATTACCTTGGTTTTATCTCTAGGTTCTGTTTTGATTGGTGAGCCAGCCACGTATGCTTGGTATTGTGCTATTCATAAGCAGCTAACAATATGGTTTAGTCATTGTGCCATTGATAAGCAGCAAAAAAACAGTTTGGTTATTACTATTTTGGTTGAAAGCACTGTATGTACCAATTATGATACCCAGAACGTTACACCAGTTGATTTTTTGACGATGTTTGTAATGAATACCCAAGATTGGTGAAATTTATGGAAATGAAGATTGACTAATTTTTAAAACACGAAAATTTTTAGGGATGTAGTAGTGAATTGCTGTTGGTTAGTGGAGTAGAAAAAACACCGAGCCTCTTACTTCCATAATAGTACTTGAAAATTGGGGATTAATGGCGGGTTAAAATTTTCGCTTCGGTTTCCCGCGGCTACATGTTTTTACCCAGTAAATCTTGGTGCAAGGAGCCACCGTTGGTAGTTTACTTTCTATTGGCTCACCAATAAGCTTAGTTAGAATTGTTTACCCCAATCCGTTCTTACCCAATAATAGTATTAGTTACCCCAACAAGCCGATTCTCGTTATTATCCACATTTACCATCCTGTAATTGCACTTTGCAGCATTTCATCTCGGTATAGCCGTACATATCATCGCGTACCTCGGCAATCGAAGCGTTATACCAAGCATACCAGGTAAAGCAGCCATTTGAACCACCAATCAAAGTATCCAATTTTAATTAAACCGCAAATCATCGTAAATCACCCCATCGAAATCATACATTACCCAACACCGTTCCATATTTCCTTGAGTCACGTAATGTAATCACGCACGGCTGAGTGACATTAATGAGAAAATCCCTCAAAATACTCACATCATAAAGACAATAACGCAATAATTAATGATGAGCCCGTTATCTTGTTACTCCACGTTGAGAATGCCAAGATCCGAGACATAACAATCTAGATCTTGTCCTCGATCCCCTCAATTTCTATTGTTCCTATCCTAGCGATGTAATTGATGGAACGACTTTAAGCCTCTTTAGCCTTGTTAGCCCCATTGCATCATTCCCCCCTCTATTTTCCGTTTTTCTGGTAATGATTCCTATTTGGTAAAATTCGTTTGGAGCCATACCCCACTATTTTGTAAGTCAAAGGGGCGTCCATCTCCCTTTGAATCAACACAATCAATCGCAATTTACCCATAGCTTCCCTGACCACATCTCGTCCCCATTTATCGTATATCTAGATATTTACGCTCCACCCCACATTTAACCCCCGCGAAATTGTCGTAAAATGAGTTTACGCCTCTTATCTGTAACCGTTTTAGGAAATCATTCCGGATCAAATGCAACATTGCATTTTTTTACTCCCCACAAAATGACGTTTTCTGGGGTAAAAAAAAACAGAATAGTAATAAACTCAAACCAAACAATTTCGTGTAGTACCCCGTTTTCCGGATATCGCAAGACGGCTAGATACGCAATTATAACATGATAAATTTGCGAAATGCACCTAAACTCTGACAATGTACACGCCATGTCCAGCTAAACGCGGGGTATTACCGCACCAACAAATGAATTGAAGGGTCCCCTTAGAGAAACTCAATCAGATTAAAAAGATGGCCCCAGAAAACCGACAATACAGTGGTACGTAAGCCAACACCACCAGATATTGTAATCGCTGGTTTAGCGATTGGATCTGAAAAGCAGTACAGGAACTTATACTATTGCGTAGTGGCTTAGCCATGAATATCGGGAATAATTTACGCCTCAAGTTCACATCTTGTCTATTCTACCACCGATCTTCCTCTATAACCTCTACACTACCATTGCCTAGATCAGCTAGTGATACACCCTATTAGGTGATGGTTTCCTTCCCCGCAAGTTAGTCTCCCTGGAAACAAAGCAACATGAGACGTGATAAAAAATTATTCTGTTCGTACCTGTAACGTTGCAATCCATCAAATGGGGCTGCAGAATATTTTCTGTCCCCAACCAATATAAATATCCCCCCAATATCCCCAGAAAAGCATGTCTGAACAAGATAAAGACAAGGTGATTAGCGTGGTCCACGCCGAGGACATTAGTGATCCTAATTCCGACCAGGAAAAGATCAGTAATGTTGATTCCAACCCCAATTCCTTGATCGGCCAGGAGCCGCCGAAATCTCCGCCGTATTTTTCCAAGGCTATGATGCCACTTATGCTCTCAGTGTGGTTGGTTTACTTGGCTTCCACCTCCAACGGGTTTGATGGGTCTTTGATGCTGAGTATTTACACTCAAGAGGATTACGTGAAATTCTTCAAACCCACCAACGATGGGGGTCTGAACTCGGTGTCGTTGGTGTTCTCCATCTACAACATTGCAATTCTTTGTTCTGCTCCTTTCAGTCCTCTTTGTGACGTGCTTGGTCGGAAAAAGTTCCTCTTCCTTGGTTCCTTGGGGACCGTGGTTGGCGGGATCATCACCGCTGTAGCTAAGAACACTGCCACTATTATTGGTGGTCGGTTTATTCTTTCATTCTTTACCGCTTGGGCCTCGAACGCTGCTGCCATGTACGTGACTGAATCTGCTCCTACTGATAAGCGGTCGTTAATTGCTGGGATGTACAACACCTTGTGGTATGTGGGGTCGTTGGTAGCGGCTTTTTCTGCCTACGGTGCCAATATCCATCTCGGTGGTAGCCAAACGGCATTCAGATTGCCATTGGCTTTGCAATGTATGTTCCCTGGTCTTGTGTGTCTTGGTACCTGGTTCATCCCTGAACTGCCCCGGTGGTTAGTTGGTAGCGGAAAGAAAGAAAAGGCAAGAGAAATTATTATCAAGTACCACTGTGGTGGTGACCCTAACCACCCATTGGTGGATTTTGAGATGGCTGAAATGGAAAACTCCTTTGCTGAAGCACCCTTGGCAACCTTTGGCTGGAAGACCTTCGACATGAGACCTTTGTTCCAAAACAACAATGCCTACAGAACGTGCTTGTGTATGTTCATGGGTTTCTTTGGTCAATTCTCCGGGAATAATGTTTGTTCTTACTACTTGCCCACTATGCTTGAAGCTGTAGGGATGACGCTGCAGCTGACCAATGTATTGATGAATGCTATCTACTCAATTACCTCGTGGATTGCTTCTCTCGCTGGGTCCTACTTCCATGGCGTTGTAGGCCGGAGAAAGATGTTCATGGGTTCTACTCTTGGTGCTTCTCTCTGTTTAACCGGGTTGGCGGTGGCTACTGCTCGTTATATGGTCAACCCCGTGACTGCTGCTTCTAATGCTACTTTGGTGTTTATCTACTTGTTTGGTGTGGTGTTCTCGTTTGCTTTCACCCCTATGCAACCGATTTACCCTGCTGAAGTGTCTTCGAATCTGTTGCGGGCCAAGTCGTTTATGATGGTTAATGTCTCGCAAGCTGTTGCTTCGTTTATTAACCAATATGCTGCCCCTATTGCCATGCAAAACATTCACTACTGGTTTTACGTGTTTTATGCGCTTTGGGATGTAGTTGAATTTTTTATTGTCTACTTCTTCTTTGTGGAAACCATGGGTATGTCTTTGGAAGAAATGGATGAAATCTTTGCTGCCAAGAACCCTAGAAAGGCGAGTACCAATATGGAAAAGGTCAAGGATGAAGAATATTAATAATTGAAAGTAATTTGATATGAATGTATGATATAAAAGATATGACAAGGAAAATGGACAGGCGTTGACAACGTAATGATTGTATCAAACAAAGTACCACATTTAGTGATTTCATCATATCGTATTTCCTTTATAACAAATTACATAAGCCTTTTTAAACAATAGATCGCACATATTTATCCGTGAAACAGGATATTAATGTACGGAGATGTTCCGAGTATCGCCATACAATTCTTGGAGGGGAGGACCTAAAAATAATAGAGATTACCATTATCAATGGCAATTATTTTACGACCCAATATTTCTATTCTTTGTCAACTTCCCCACAGCAACAGAGTGGTAGAACCCATACTCAAGTCCAAGCTCAAGATCAGCTGATATACCGTAACTTATTACAGAAGCGTAGAATAGTACAATTCGCACGTAAAAACGGATGTTCCTTTAATATAGTGACACAAAGATATTGATCTGCTAGAAGAATTACAGCCAATTATTGTCTAAAATCGTGCAACCAAAACAAACTAAGATACTAAGTTCATAATCCACACTGCCCCTCATAAAGCTACCCGAATCATTCATCAACCTATGGGTTTTAACACGATACTCTCGTAAAAATAATTCGTTAGATTCTATTTTCTCCAATTCGCAGATGAGCACGTTCGCAGATGAGCACGTGGGTCGTTCCTATTCGAGTCACCTAACTAAAGGACACCCACTTAACCACTCGGACTAAGTCACCCACACCTACATACCAATATCTTATGAAGCATGCTTAATAACACTTTATTCATCACCCGTTTTCCTTCACCAAACCAGTCCGAGCATTCGATAATGCGCGTTGCTCTGGATAATAAAGTTAGTAAACTTCCATTCCATTAGAAAGTGTACCCGTTTAATATTAAGCAAGAATTATACCACTCTCCCCTGACCGCCTCGCCCTTCTTTTTCCCCTGATTTTCTTCTTCCTCCCACCTAGATTTTTGCTCGCCCGCCATTCACCTCACTCGCTCCGTTCGTTCGACTCACGACCACAGTCCAATGTCTAGGACAATTACCCAACCCCCTATGGAAAGAATCATTCCTCCGCAAAACTTTTGTCCCGTGGAAAGGCGAATTTATCGTCTGGGCCAGCCGTCTACAATCAACTTTTCCTTCCTTCGCCAGCTCAATCTAAAAACAATCATCTGGTTGGCTTCCGAAGAACCGGCGGATGAGGTTCTAGATTTCTGCCACGAACAAGGGATTAGCATTGAGTTTTTGGGGTTGAATGATTTCCTGGGGGAGAGTATGAATCCGTGGGATTCGCTTAACGAGCCTACCATTAAAAAGGCGCTTGAATATATTGTCAATAACGACTACTATCCGGTATTGGTGTGTTGTGGCATGGGCCGTCATCGGACAGGCACTGTAATTGGGTGTTTACGTCGGCTAGAGGGATGGAATTTGGCGCTGGTGCTGGAAGAGTACCGGCGATTTACAGGCGCCCGAGGAGGGCGGCTTGCGGTGGAATTGTTGATTGAAAACTTTGACATTTCGACGGTATCAATTGATCGGACGAAGGCTCCAAATTGGCTTCGAATGTAGGCGGACGAGATGTGAAGATATGATGAGGATTCACTAGATTTATAGGATACCGTGGACAATAGTTGTCCATAGTCACAGATTGATTACCAATGGCGTTATGATAAAATACAGATAAATGGATCGGATATCATGGTTAGTTCTAACCATGGTGTTGTGAGTACTAGCTAAGAATACTAGCTAACAACAGCTAAGAATACTAACTAAGGAATGAGAAAACTAGCTAAGGGTATGCATACAATTAAAGGTACAATGCCGATCAATTGGCCACACCATCTTGTTAACCTGACCCCCCGCATCCTTCTCTTTTCCCCGCCAAACATACGTGCTCCAAACTAATCAATCACCTCACTCTATTCATTGGCCCATCGCACCGAATGACCAAGCGAACATCCTTGCTTCAGTAACCGAAAATCAGCAACAAGTCTTTCAAAACCATCTGCATTTTATTAACCCATCAGTTGATTACAATTTATTTTTAATGCCCCTCCCCTCTCTCTAAATCCGTCATATTGATGATCATTCCATTTCCTCGATAGGTGCGATAACATCAATGGTATTGTAGACGGTGATTTCCAAAGACTGCTTAGTCAGACGTTGCGTGGCAGTACTAGGAGCCCCCTTAAACTCTGTCGCTAAACTTCCATGTTATACCCATTTTGTTGGTTTCTTTGTGTCTCTCGTTTTACTGTGTTTTCTTATTGCTGCCGTGACCGCACTCCTTAATCTTCGCATCCGATCACAATGGCTGGAACGTGTATTACCACGATAAAGTATCTTGGGGTGGGGGTTCTTGGGCTTACCCTGCTGCTGATTATCTACCAAACCTATGAGATTATCCCCCGGCTTATCCGTGAGGTTCTGGTGCTGCTGGACGTGGTGGCAATCAAGAAGAAGGTCACCATCAGTCTGATTATCCATACCCTTGCCGGGGCGGCGGCATCGCTGTTGTTTTACACTGCCTACAAGTATTCTCCTTCTTTTGAAAAGCACCCCTATCTTATTTACTCCGGGTTGTGTCTGGTGGCGGTGGCGATTGGCGTTTGGTATGGTTACCCCGTGACCCGCTCCGCCAAGCCGGCGGCCAAGCCGGTGGTGGCGAAAAAGGCGGTCAAGCACGACGAGCCCTTGGATAAACTGTATGTACACGTTTCCGATGAGGATCTGAGTGTGATTTCCACTCCGTCCAGCACCTCTCCCAATTCGCCCCAATTGGACTCTGTTGAAGATACCAAGGAAATCGATGATGTGGTGGCACTGTCTGTGGCTAAACATGAGGCTGTGGTTACCATGGAGTCGATTTCGCTGGGTTATTTGTTTGCTGGCATTGTTGGCGCCGTAGGTACTGTTTTGGGGTTGATTGGGATTGCTGGGGATGCTTTCGCAAAGTGACGTCGATAATGAACTGAAAGGAGAATGATGTTGCAAAGTTATATATCAATAAACAAGAATAAAAGAGGGAGGGATAAGGTGTGTTTGCTGGCTCAATCCCGCTATTTACGCCTTTTATTTTCTCAAATTATGTTTCTCTAGTTTTGCGACTGTGATTCCTAGTTATGCTGTCAACGTCTAGTTTGATGTAAGCGGCATGAGCAATACCCAGCTTCAGATTTAGTACAATGTCAGTTTTGCTGATGTGATTTTCCGCCATTTTATCATTTTTATTTCATCGTTTGTTTTTTGTATACTCTTGCTACTTTAGTTTCGCTGCTGTGATTTTCTCTAGTTCATTTCTTTTTACGATAGTCTCCCAGTTCGTTTCGCTGCTTCAGGTTCCACTATTGTAAGTAGGTCACCAAGTGGTAGACTACCATATAGGAGGGTACCCATAGTGCCATCATGCCCTTAAAAGTAAGTAGAGTTGAAAGTGACACCTCCATTATATCATGACATCTATTATCGCCAATATGGGTTCAATAATGTTCTCAAAAAAAGGCATGCTTTTGAGGTTGATAGGTGGATCTAGAAGAACAGTAATTCTGATGTAATTCAATTAAAAAGAGCTAATACTCCTTTTATCTACCCCCCCTAGACATTTTCACTTTATTTATTTACATCTACCACTAATATCCAAGCTCGCTGACAATCTCTTGCTTCACTCTTTCAACAGTAGCTTCATCTACCAACTTAATCCGCTTAGGTTGAGAAGACAACGCCTTAAGCTCAGCAGGAAGCACATCTCTATCAAACGAATAGTTGGGGTCCAGGTCCAAAGCTTTATTCACAACTTCAGAAAACTTGGCCGGATGAGCAGTCGACAACGAGATATAAGTGGCCCCTTCGCCATCCTTCAAGCACTTTTGCGCCGTCTTCACGCCGATAGCAGTGTGGGGGTCAATGACATAGTTATAAGCATCGTACACTTGTTTGATCGTTTCAACAGTTTCATCATTGGAAACCCGGTTGGAATCAAACAACTGGCGAGCATCAGCAACTACTTCTTGAGGCACAGTCACCAGGCCGGTTTGCTTGAGTTGGTCCATCCACGACTTGAGAGTGGCCCCCGCCTTGTCGTCATCACCACCACCAACAGTTTCCCGGGCAAGATACCACAACAATCTTTCAAAATTCGAAGAAATCAAAATGTCCATCGCGGGGGAAAAGGTGGCCGAAACATCGCCACCCTTTTCATAAACACCAGTCTTCATGAACCGGTCCAAAATGTCGTTTTCATTAGTGGCAATCACCAACTTGTCAGCAGGCAACCCCATCTTGGTGGCGTAGTAACCAGCCAAGATATCGCCAAAGTTACCCGAAGGCACCACAAATCTCACCTTGGCATTGGCGTTCTTCTTGAGCAATTGGAAGTATGAGTAAAAGTAGTAGGTTTGTTGCGCCAAAATCCGGGCCCAGTTGATGGAGTTGACGGCACCTACGTGGTACTTTTCGTTAAATTCAACGTCGCCAAAGATTTGCTTGACAATGTCTTGACAATCATCAAAAGTACCCTTGACAGAAAAGGTGTGGACATTGGCATCGGGAACGGTGGTCATTTGTTCTTCTTGGATGGGGGAGATCCGGCCGGTGGGATAGAGAATGAACACCAGCACATCCTTTTTCCCTCTCAACCCGTAGATGGCGGCGGAACCGGTGTCACCCGAAGTGGCACCAACCACGGTGATTTGTTCCCGTCCTTCGGTCTTGTCGCCGTTTTGGCGAGTCAAGAAGAATTCAAAGAGGTTGCCAACAAATTGAAGGGCCACATCCTTGAACGCATAGGTGGGGCCGTGGAAAAGCTCAAGAAGATAGAGATCATCCGACAATTTGCGAATGGGAGTGACGTCTTCAGCACGAAAAGTGGAGTAGGACTTGTTGACAAGGGTGTGGAGATCAGCGTCACCAATTTCGTTGGGGTTGATGTAGAGGCGGAGCACTTCAAACGCCAAATCAGTAAACGAAAGTTCCGACCATTTGGAGAGAGTTTCGTTAGAAACGGAAGGAATTTGCGAAGGAAGGAAAAGACCGCCATCTTTGGCAAGACCAGTCATAACAACATCTTCAAACAGAAGGGCTTGAGGGGAGTCACTTCTGGTGGAGCGATAAGTGGTGGAGGACATGGTAGTTGGTGAGTCAGAAGAAACGTGAGAAAAAGGGAAAAGGAAAAGTGAAAAGTTACCGATAGGTAATGAGAGGGAACACGGGGTCCACTGGGGAGAGTAGGATTAAAAAAAAAGGCGCTTACATAGTGATATAGGAGTGAGGTGTTAATGCTGGTTTGGTGGGGGTAGGAGGAGATGGTCTGAATATCGTTATTCGGATGAATGGAAGCAACCAAGTGAAAAAATGAAAAATTGTCATTTTCGAAACAACGGCATTTTTGTACGTTTTTTTAAATTCTAGCATTTGGCTGTTCTCGAATTCCGGGGAAGGTTGGGACCGGTACCGGCGTGGACGTACCCCATTATTGGTGATGACTCAGTGAGGCAAGAAAACCGCTTCAGGGTGAAATTTGGGAGGAGTCGCGGTATGAAAAATACAATAACGTGATAAAAATTACGCTGATGTCGCCAGGGAAAACCATTGACGAAAAGAGGGTACAATTTGGTTAAAAAATGTAGGTTTTCACGGAGGGAATTATAGTCCGAAACCTTTAATTTTCTTATAATCATGTCGTCTTGATCAATTCCCCATTCCCATTCCCATTCTAATATGATATTGTTTCATTTCATCTCCAATAATCCCTCACGGCACATGTTGTAAGTTACATGTAAGTCATTTCAGTGACTGACACTCGCCTTTAAACACTTGTCACTCATTTGTTATCCACCTTTATTCCTTGTCACTCACTCTCACTCACTTTTTATTGCAAATGTGACTCACCAACTACACCCAACAGCAGTCAAACTACCCAACAACCACCATGCCATTATCACTAACGTCAACCAATTGGATAACAATAGCCACTTTCGAAATAAATTCGCCACCACAACGACCTCCATCTACACCACTACCGTTCCAGCACGCCAACCTCCCCCGTCTCTTCTCTCTTTCCTTTCTCTTCTCGCTTTTCTCTCTCTTCTCTCTTTTCTCTTTCCTCTCTCTCCTCTCTCTACTCGCCCTCCTCTCTTCCCTACAATCTCGGTTAAGCCTTGTACATTCCTATCTCTTGTTTGTTCGCGATCCAATTCGGGGTTATCCGGCATAGTGCGGTCACTATTAGGCAATCACGACATTTATTAACGACCATTATTGATGCATTGATCAAGTAGATTATTGTGATATCTGCACTCTAGGGAGGCAGTCTCGCAATAGAGGCAACAGCACCACACTAAAGCACAAGACCTTCTCCTCGATTTACTTCAACATTCCTAATATAGACATTAGGTTAAATCACATCTCTCTACCATACCCTTCTACACCGTCTCGTCTACATCATTCATATCTACATCTCCCCTCTTTCCCCTCCCTCCTCGTCCTCCTCTTTCCCCCACTCACCTTTTTATCGTCATCCTCCATATACGCCATCCCCCCTCCTGTTGTTGTACCTCTTTCTCACCCCGCTATCTCCACGCGCGACTAATCAGTGTGGCCATGGATAGAGCGGACGTGCCACGCAAACACCAGACCAAGCTAGCGCTGGTGGTGCATAATTTCTTTGTCAAGGTGGCCGGGGAAATCGCCCTTGCCCGGGTACCACCCGGCGCCAGTGCCACCGCCACCGCCAAGCAAAACAGATGGTTCAATTTGATTGACACCAGTGCCGCCACCACTACCATTGGCGGCGCCGACTTGGCCAGGTGGAAGGAAGGCCCTCCTGACCAGCAGCCGCCGTTGATTCTTGAGGTGTGTCTTGATTTGCGCAAATTGGCCCTGGGGGACATGTTGGTGGTGTATGACGATGACGGCGCCCCATGGGAGGTTCTGCGAAAACAAAAGCAGGAGGTTGTGCTAGAGCGGTGGCTAGTGGAATTTGATGTGTCCGAGCTGGAAGACGTAGAGCTTCCCGTTGTTTATAAGCAGGCAATTGTCTTGTTTCGGCTGTTGTACCTGTTGTTGCGATTAATGCCTACCGCCTCGCTTGTACGTCGTGGAAAGGTCGACATCACTGTTAAGGTGATCGACGGCCGTAGCCCCATCTCGTCCAAGGGGCGCATTGGCCTTCTGAAACCCATCATGGTGCCGCTGGCGGCACCCAAGAGCCAACACCACATTTCCCACAAGACGTTCCGAGCAATCATGACCCCCGCAGGCACCTTACGTGTGAGTGCCGCCTACCGCAACCTGGCTCGGTTTGATGTCGTGTCCAACACTTCTTTTTCTGCGTCTTTTAGTGTGAGTCCGTGTACTCTGGAACGGAGACTGCGTCCTGAAGCCACCAAGGAGGAGCCACACGTGTCTGACCTCCCCCCTCCCACGCCCCCGCAGCCGATCGTCAAGCTGGCCATCCAGCCGTTCCGTATTGGCAGTTTATCGACGCTGCCGCCAACGCTGTCGAGTGCCACCCCCCCGGCAGTGGAACGGAGAGTACTGATTGCCCTGAACCGGTCCAACGCGCTGTTGGCGGCCATGCTTCGCCAGCAGCGCAATCTGATGCTGCTGATCCAGCTGGCAGTTCCCATCACCACTACCATCTCCATTCCCCGGCTGGTATCTCTGCAACACCCCGAGGCCACCCCGGACTCGCTGGCAAACAACACTCCCCGGTTTCTGTCGCTGTTTGGACTGCGTAACCGGCGGCTTTCCACCACTCGCCCCCAGGATTCGCTAATTCTAGGCACCAGCGCCGGTCTGGCGTTGTCCACCACGGGGCTGGGAATCGAAGCAGACTCGGATGACATTTCTGGGTTTGTTCGCATGATTGATTCCAAGCTGGACCTCCGTTTCGGCTCCACCACTACCACTACCGACCCCCTCAACAAATACGCGCTGTTGAGGGTCCATCATCAGCAGTTCGGAGACTCTGTGAATGCCCTGTTCTACCTGCTGAGTCTGAGAAAGCTCTCGGCTCACTCGGGCCATTCTTATTCTCCTCCAGGAAGTTATCCTGAACCATCACAGTTTCCCAGTATATCCACCAGATTAGATGAACGGCCTCATCTGGCGGCGTCTGTGACCGGAATGGCCACCACGCCATCCCGCTATCAAGATATCCATTACGAGAATGTTTTTGATGATGACGATGACGAAGAAGCAGAAGAAGAAGAAGGAGAAGAAGAAGAAGAAGCAGAAGCAGAAGAAGGAGAAGAAGACACCACTCTGCAAGGGAGTAAACTTCAACACGAAGAAGAAGAAGATGATGATTTGTTGTTCACCATGAGTGACATGAATATTAACAAACACTAGAGCATACTTAATAGACAGGAAAGGATAGATCCAGAGGTGCAGTAATGGGTAAATGATAAGAGTTGGAAAACTCAAGAATTAAGGATGTGAATTATAAACAATGAATATCGTGTAACAGTAAATGAGTTAGGAGGAAGTGTATGGTGCTGGCGGTGGGTACTTGCTGACTAATGTATGACAAATACAAGATTGATGACTAAGCAGCTTTCGGCTAATTTCGTTTGCTGGTGGTAATAGAAAACAGATCCCCATGGGTATTCGAAGATCGTCACTGCAATTCGGGAAAAGTGGCGGTTACACAAATGCGCTATAGTAATGGTCACGAGCCACTTTTCCTCTTACAATTCCGATGTTGAAGTTACCTGAGCTCGTTAGCGGCTAGCAGCCGTTTGTCCTTTCGACTAGTCGCAATGATATTCTATGCATTTCCGGAACTCTGAATCGACGAAAATACATGTTATAATTGGTTAAAATAATCACTCAAATAGCAATAGGATGCAAGCTCATGAAACATCTTCTAATTGGTAAACAATAAGATGATCGAAAAAGAAAAATGCAATCAAAACAGTTGCTAGCAAATGACCACAACCAAACAATCAAATCTGGTTTTTGTTGTACTCCATCTAAACACGCTCTCAATTGGCATCTGTCAGTATTCCTTTTTCCGTGTTCATTATGAAACATTGGCACAAGAACTAGATAATTCAGGTGTGGGCATGCCAAAATTTCTCCATGTCTCCGTTTCCTCGTTTGCCAGACCCCAAAGCGTGCTTTTATGGCTTCTTCCCACCCAAAGCATTGCGAAAAATAATAAAAATCCGTGCTGCAGGAAATGGAACCTTTCGTGAATACGCCAACCCCGACCACTAGCAAATATTTTATAGATTATTCGAGAATTCGTGTTAATAAACTAGTCACAGACTGTATACATCACCAACTGTTGAAACCACACCAACCAACCCCGCGCCGTAATTTGTTATTGTGATCATGTTTACGGCTGCTTGCATGAGTTCGGGCGGCACTTGACGCCGTGTACGACGCAAGAAATTCAATTTACCGCGTTTCTTGTTAAACGACGATGATTCAAACGACTCCACTTTCCTAATTACAATAAATAGACTCTATCAAACACCCATAACCCTTCAGGGGTGGCTAGTTTTTCTTTTACTTTCTTCATCATCCATGTAGCCAAATAGTATCCTGCATACCATAGGCGATGGCACCAATAAAGCCTCCCGCTATATATAATCAAGCCGACGCCCCACAATATCTTCAAAATGTTGAGAATTGCTGCCCTTGGTGCCATTGTTGCTGTTGTTGCTGCTGACTCGCTGGTCGATGCCGCCGTTGCTTCCGTCACTGAATCTGTGGATTCGGCCTTGATTGCCTCGTTCACCGAAGCTGCTGGTGATGTTTTGGCCACTTCCGATTCTGGAATTTACCTTACCATGGCTCCCGATGTGTTCTCGGGCTACCTTGAAACCAACCACGATTTCCCTGCTGACAAGATTCCTGCCCAAGTTGAATTGTACTCCTCGATGTACGACCAATACCAAGGTAGCATCCCTTGGTCTTTGTACTACTCGCAAACCATTGGTACCGATGTTGTTGCTTCTACTTCTGCCGCTTCTGCTTCTGCTTCTGCTTCTGTTGAAGACAAGGAAGACAAGTCGAGCGCTGAATCCAAGTCTGCTGACTCTAAGTCTGCTGAATCTGCCCAATCCACCGAATCTGCTTCTGCTGCTTCTGAAACCGCTTCTGAATCTGCTTCTGCCGCTTCTGAATCCGCTTCCGAATCCGCTTCCGCTACTGCTGCTTCCGAATCCGTTTCTGAATCTGCCGAAGCCAAGTCTTCTGGTGAATCTTCGGCCGCTGCTTCTTCTGAAGCTTCTGCCACCAACTCGGAAACCGAACAATCCTCCAAGGCTTCCGAACTGGCCAAGGAATCGTCTCTGGCTACCGGCAAGTCCGACTCGTCGTCCTCGACCGACAACATGGGTGCTATCGCCACCGGTGCTGGTTCCGCTATCATCGCTGCTATTGCCTTGGCGATTTTCTAATTAAGCGTAAAACTAATGGTATACCTAATTATGATGAAAAACAATATACGGATTTAACGCTATCTTTGGTTTAGAAGCTTTTCATTCTGTGGTGGTAACATTACGAAACTATACGTATAAAAAATTGGTTGTATGAATGGGAGATTGACGAGTATCTTTGAAAGTCACAGAAGTTAGACGACGTGTCAAAACAATATAATATGATAGAATCTAAACTTTAATAAGACACAACGTTGCCTAGCAGTCACAAATAATACCATCAAACCGGGAAACCTGGTTCCAGGCTTTTTTTTGTGTTTAAACGTCTTAGTTGAGAACATACCATGTCTCATTAATATCTCCACCAACAACACTCAACGAAACCTGGGAACCACGTAGAAATGTAGGGTTACATACTTCTACTCCTTTCTACAGCCTTAATCCACCTCCACGTCCCCATTCCTCACCTTTATCATCATTAACGTAATACGCGTCCAATCCATCGTCCTCATCGGTGCGGCGTCCGCAATTGGCTACCACATGGACATTACCCAAGTCAAAAAAACAATCAAGCAGTGGGAAGCGCTGTTCTTAAAGAAAAACAATCGCCCCCCTACGAAATCAGACGTTCGAAAAGACCCCACCGTTCGTTTATTATACCAAACGTACAATGACCTAAAAAGGGGAACCACTAGTGTTCGTGCTGCGACCACTCCCCGCAAAGAGAAACCAAAAGAGATCCTTCTTCCCGACGAACTCGGGCCCACTCCCCAGGCCAATGGTCGGGTACTTTCGTTATTTGACCACCAATTGACCCCACCAAGATCATCACCACTTAAAACCCCCACCAAGAAAGACCCGTACCTTCCGCCCACTTCGACGACGTCGCTGTCACTAATGGATAAGCTTATGGCCGCAGCCCTGCCCCAGAAATCGCCGTTAAAACCTTTTGCCACCCCCACGAAGTCGCAACCGTCTTTGGCAGCGTCGCCGTCGCCATTCAAAGCCCAGAGGTTTGCAGGACGGCTAACGAAAGTGTTTATTGAAGCTACGGCACCTATCGTGGAAGAGATGGAAGACGAAGACCGTCTACTATTTGCAGAGGAAATAGACAGCGAGGAGGTCAAACAAGACGACGAGCCGCAATATCCTAGTAGGAAGGCAAAGACGCAAAAGAGAAGCACCCGCCACTGGAAAATCAAACCCAGAGGCGTCGATCAAGGCCCAGATCGTGTGGCGGGGAAAAATTTGCAAGCAGAATTGCGCCGGTTGGCCGAAACCACCGCCCCCACCTTCGCGGATGGCAATTCCACTCTCCTTGGTGAGCATCGTCAAGTACGCGATAGTGATGACGATGAATCCGATTCTGAACCCGAAGATACCACCTACAAACGCCCCAAGGTGGTCAACGGCGTGGCCCCCATCGGGCAAAACTTCCAGCGGGCACGAATCAATGACCCCCGGATCGCAAAGTTTAAACGGCGGGTCAAGCGCTAGCACGCAAGGAGACGCTTTAGATCGTCATGGTTACCGACGCCCAGGTTCCTGTCACGGCGCCAAAGATGCCAATGACGATCGCTGCCTGAGCGCCAATGCGTTGGAGAGGAGAGGGTTCGAAGAAGCGAAGATAGCATAAAAATGGAAGCACGATGCAGATGGTGAAACAAATGCCCAGTCCCAAGAAGGACACCACTTTACCAAACAGGGTAACAAACAATGATATCGTGTAGAGCACGCCACAAAACACCACCCGCGCGACCACCCGTTTGGTGTTGCCGGCCACTCCCACCAGCTTGCGGCGGCCAAGCCCGAGATGGCCTTCATAGACAGTAATCAACGGACGAGTTACTAACGGAAGTTTAGAAAACGGTAAAAGCCCCATGAGCACACAAAGAGTGGGGTTGACAAAACCGGGGTATCGGGTGTTTGCCATAAGGTTTTTCACAATCAGATCTTGACACCCGGTGCCATACATGGCAAAGCCAACAATGGCAATGCTGGCGTCGACAACGTAAGTGACGGAAAACAGCTGCTTAGTGGTCTTGTTAAACTTATGGGGGTGGCGCATATCTCTATATAGTTCTGGGAACACTGGATGACCCCCCCAAACACTCAATATCAACCCCAACGAGAGAAACACCAGCTTGGTATCGACGGGCCACATGTTGGTGGGGGCCCACACGATGAGCGAGCCCGGAGACGTCGACACCATAAACCCACACGAAACAATTACGGTGATGATGGCCAATGTACACACGATTCCCACCGCCGAAAGCATCAGCAACAAGTGGAGGGGCACGAACGAAAGAATAAATACCGTCACCACAATCACCGCCTTCCACAATTGGTCGTATCCTCCAAGAACCGTCCGAAACGAGTCGGAAAATAAAATCATAAGTGAAAGAGTGGCCCCCAATAGATCAACTACAAAAAGGCCCGTGACGCCTATTCCCACCCACTTGCCGCCGTAGGCAGTGGCGATATCGCCATACGTAGATAAATTAGGGTACTTCCGAATCACCCCCGCCAAAATCATCGCGGTGATGGTGGTGATGATTGCCGACACCGTAAGAAGGGCCAACCCCACCACCCAGCCGCAAAGATGAAGGGCAAACGGAAGTGAAAGCATGCCGATCCCAATCAAGGTGTTGACACTATTGAACAACGTATGCGGGGCCAGGGAGTTACCTGTCGGCAAGGCCACCAGGTACGAAGTGCGGACGCTCTCTGCATCACTCAATAATGGGTGTTCTTCTGTTGGAAGATCGGGGGAGGGGAAGGAAAATGTTCGGATATGATTATGGCCATGGTGGGGAACACTGGAACGGTCAATGTTAGTGGGCAGCGTCAGCAATGGACTCACACTGTCGTCATCATTTTCCATCACCCTGGCACCAAGGTAGCCCTGGGCCCGGGTATACAGCAGGGCAAGGTTATTAATCAGATTCACACCCCCCACATCAAGAAACAGCTTCCGTCGCGGCGTGGGAGCGGGCACCGGTTGGGGAAGAGACATGGTGAAAGCCGCACCCCAGAATGTCAGCGGGCATCGCACCAAATGTGGAGTGATCGACAGTGGGCATCGGACATCGGTCATCGGTCATCGCCGCTGACGATGGTAGAAGGATAGTGCCATGGTTCCATCCTGTGCTGTCATGCACGTTCACGCGAGATCAAGATGGTAACCACTCGGCACCAATTGGCACCGCCTGGGAGCCACGACGGAAATAGCCAGCGGTAATAACCTCTAACGAAATCGGGAAACCGCAGCTGGAGGAGGAAAAAAATATTCTTCCGTCCAGGGGCAAATATACTTTGGGTTGGCTGCCCCAATTATAAAGCTCTCGCTAATTGCCGACGGTTGGCCGATATGGACAAACAACTTTTACCAGAAGAGCTTTTAGATGACCTGTTTAAACACACGTTTGAGAGATATCCTCCCCCCGACACCTACCAGATTTTCTATCTGCAGCCGCCGCCATGGCCTGATCCCCAATACCAGATTCCCGGGCTGTCGCTGCTGCTGGTGCTGCTGACGATGCCTCCGCCACCGTTTGAGGCAATGCCGCCGCCGTCCATTTCCCAGCCGCCGCTTCTGCCATACCATCTGAGAACGCTGTCGTCGCTGGGAACGCTGGCGGCGCCGTTGACGTCTCCGCCTGCTCTCACCCAACCCCCAGTGTACCAGCAGTATGAATTGTTGAAGCCTAAGATTTGTACCACCTTTTGGGAAGATGCGGGCACCACTTGTTTTCAGATCCGCCACGAAGGGATTTTGGTATCTAGGCGGGAAGATAATAATTATATTAATGGTACGAAATTGTTGAATGTCATTGGCATGACCCGAGGAAAACGGGATGGTATTTTGAAGACGGAGAAAAAAAAAGATGTGGTCAAGGTGGGGCTGATTAATCTCAAGGGGGTGTGGATTCCTTTTGAACGAGCCTACGAATTGGCGAGGAACGAAGGGGTGGATGCGGTATTGCACCCATTGTTTGTGGGGGACATCCGGGGATACTATGAGACGGAGGGGAGGCAAATGAAGTGTGAGGAGACGGAAAAGCCTCCTCCACGGCGGCTGCCTGGGCGGCGAAAGCAACGAGACGAATATGGATGGTGACTGGATACTGGGATATATATAGATAATGATGATGACTAACGACGAGGATGATTTTAACATTCTAGACTTTGCACAGTTGTGAGAATTCTACAATACAGTGGTTTTATTGGTTTTATTTGTACAGCGGTTTCATTTTCACAGTGGTCTTATTATACAGTTGTCTCAGTATTCGCAAAGATTTACCGATTGTTACCAAGCTATAGCCAAAACGTTTTTGGAAATAAAATTAATAAATATCTTCACGGCTGAGAATTTTTCGACTCTAAATTTTAACTCAGAATTTTACGATTCAGAATTACTCTTCTTTTCCCATTGGTCATTGTTTTCTTGACCAGTGGAAACCTCCTCACTGTCTTCACTCTCCTGGCTATCACCTTCCCCTTCATCTTGATTCTGTTTAATAGTGGCCAACCGAACAACCTGTTTCGTCCCCAATAGCCATACAGGATGGAATGGCAAAAACACAAGGCCACAAATTGTAATCATCATCGCATCCAACACAAACAAAAACACTTCGTGAGTGATAAGATACCCGGAAAACCCCTGGGACAATTCCACTACCCGGTAGATACTCCGGATGTACACCGCCAACACCGCTACCGTCACCGCCAATGGTGCCCAATTGAAAAGTTTCCGGTGGCGAATGCCAGCAAATTTGTGATTGAAATGGGGCTCCAACTGTTGTTCGCGGTATGCCTGTACCAGCTTGGTGTTGAACATAAACCGCACAATATTTGTAAGCAGTCGCTTATGAAGAGGACCACTGCCATTTCTAAACCAAATGCGATGGAGAAACTCGAACCAAAATAAAAAAAACACCGTCATGGAAAACACCTGAAATACAATCCCCGCAAGCATGGTGTGGATGCCTGGTTTTTCGTCGGTACCATCAGATGATGCCATCGATGCCGAACCGCCGCCGCCCGCCTGGATGACGAGCGAGACAATATCACACGCTACAAAAAAATACAGGTACCATAACGGTTTAAGCACCGAGTAGCTTCTACCATGAATGACCACCAACTGAGCAAATAAAAAGTAAATGGCCCCCATAATAAACGCGGGGGCAATGGTAAGCGCCACGTATTGGAGAAGGTAGTATGGCATGTAGCTGTTGTCGGTGAACGAAAGCACCCGCCCCAAAAACCCCATCCATTCTAGAGAGTAACCACAAATCATGGTCACGTTAAACCACCAGTAGCGCGATTTCACCACCATCGCCATGAAATACACCATGATGATGGAGAAGATGGTGAGGTACCACACATTGCCGAAACGGTTGAGGTGGGTATTGTATAAATTGAGCGTGTTTTCCAAATCGATAAGATTCAATGTTGCGTTATAAATAGCAGCATTGGCCAGGGCTCGCACTCCCACATCAGTGGCCGTGGCCGCCACTTGTTCCGCTGAAACCACCAGCTGGGTGACTTGGGCACCTCTTAGGGAAAGCACAAGTTGGCGGAACTCTACCCGCTGAGTTTGCGTGGCCAACGCCTCCGATATCAGCGCCATATCCTGGGAGAGTTTGGAGATCACTGTGGTTGCAATGGAAGTGGCAGTGACTGTGGAAGGCAACGAGGCAGTGGATGGATCGTATTGGTATTGTGATACCATTTCAGCTATGAATGAGCTTCGGTCATCCATGGTGGTGGTGAAAAAGGCGTATGAAGATGGGCTGGCACTGTTAAAAAGTGAGAATGCGAAACAGGTATAAGCACGGAACAATTTTGAGACTTGTGGTACAAAAGCACGGGTGTAAGGGGCCGTTGGGTTTGTGCTTCTAGAAACCTACACAATACTCCGGTGGTGTGCAGGAATTATTGTAGTTTTAGCCATAGTACGACTTAATCGGACTAACCTGGTTACGTAATATGTGTCAAGATTAAAATACCGCAGCGATTGTCTCGATAAAGAAGTTATCGATTTAATTGGTGATTCAGACACGTAGGGAGTATTGTAGCGTGAAAGGTCTAGAATTAAACCATAGTTGGTTCTCTTGGTCTGTCGGTCATTATTTAAACCACAGATGGTACCACGGACATTTCTGTCATAACTACAATTACTCACAATTCACACATTTAATAAAATAGCTGTAGCGGGGGTATAATGATCAGAACCATTCCCATACCCCACCAACCCTATCAAAAGTAGAAAGCGTGGTTATTGGAAGGATGGTCATAGTTCCATCGCTGCCACTGGTAGTCAGATACGAAGGAAGGAGGGTGGGAGAAGGGAAGGAACTGAATGTAGGAAGAAGAGTTGAAGTGGTAGTTGACAGATCATCGAATGTTGGAAGTAAAGTTGGGTTGGTGGTGGACGGGTCATCATATGTTGGAAGAAGCGTGGGAGTGGTGGTGGACGGATCATCAAATGTTGGAAGAAGCGTGGGAGTGGTGGTGGACGGATCATCAAATGTTGGAAGAAGCGTGGGAGTGGTGGTAGACGGATCATCATATGTTGGAAGTATAGTCGGATCATCAAATGTTGGAAGAAGCGTCGGAGTGGTGGTCGATGGCTCTGAAATGGTCTTGTTCGTTGGCCATATTGTGGTGATGCTCGGAATCTCCGAAACACCAGTGGTCTTGGTTGTGGTGATTGGCAATATTGTATACGTATGATTGGGATAGCTTGGACCCGGGACGTTGGTTACAGTGCCAGTGTAACAGGGCCCTTTTTTAGGGGGACAAGTAATAATGGTAGTAGTTAAGCACCCATGCGGAGGAACGATTGTAGTGGTACAATAGCCATCCAAATGGCATTCAACCACGCCAGTTTTCTTGGGATGGGAAGGTTCCCAGGATGGAGGATACACTGTTGTAGTGCAAGGCTTGTGGTTTTCATCAGTATAGGTAATTGTATAAATACCGCCAAAAATATCACTAGGACCAGGAGCTTTGGTGCAGCACTTGTAAACTGTTACAGTTTTAGCAGAAACGGTAGCAGCAATAGCAATAATAGAAAACTTCATGGTATGAGAGATACCTGGCAAGTCATACGTTTAAATATTAGGAAATTGCTGGGTTTAGTACGTCTCGTATCTTGCTAAGTAAGAAGAAAAGATCACTTGGAGATTGAAATTTATAATAAAAATAAAAAGTGTTTAGTAGACATAAACGCTATTACTCTATTTATGACAGATGTTCATTTTTATCTTGTTCCATAGGTTTTTTTTATGCTAGATCGTTTGAGATGTAAACTTCACTTACTAGGGACAACCATGATCTATAAATAGGGTGAATAATTAAATGACCCAACAATAGAGGGGTTGTTATCATCAACTTTTAGGATAATGACCATGTACGCTTAACAAGTAATTTATTTTTATTCGGAAACAGGTTAATTAGGCGCGCTAATAGCTTGGTCGCTAAAATATACGACTTTAACGTGACGTGATTTTCGTTTCTAAATATAGTACATTTGGTAGACTACCAGGGGGATGATTGTATACTGGTGATAACAGAACACAATAGAAAGTGGGAGGGAATGGGGCGACTAAATGATCATGTTGACGTCATTCATTTTGCACGGTTATACCTCGTTTCTTTTCAATACAAGAATCACTAATTATTACCACCAAAACAATCCCACTGCCAAGTTTCAACTTATTAAAGAAAACTCTACTATTAATAGTTCAATCCTGTTTCTTTCATAAAAATCATCTAGATATAATTGTTGCAAACAATACCACCTCGTCACTTTAATTGCCAAATTCTTCATATATATAGCCTCCATTCATCACTAACTGTCTGTTGGCCATCTTTGCCAACTCACACGAATGGGTAATTGCCACAATGGTTAATTTCCCCGCCAACTTTTCCTTCAACAATAAAGATACCACATCAGCACTGATTGGATCCAATGCCGATGTACACTCGTCCAAAATAAGAATCTTTGGTTTGCGTAAAAGAGCTCTTGAAATTGCCAATCTTTGAAGCTGGCCACCAGAAAGTAATAATGACGTATTTGTTTCTCCTACTCGACAGAGAAGACCCCCCGCTTTTCTTACTGTAGCGGCCATTTCCACCAACTCAAGTGCTTCCCATATCTTTTCTTCACTTGGAACCACTTCCAAATACGCCACCAAGTTTTCAAAAATGGTTCCTTCAAAAAATTGGGGAGATTGACTCACCACCGCCACCTGGGAGTGGATCCACGTGGGGCATATCTTAGCGATGTCTATGCCAAACAATTGGACTTTTCCCACGTCGGGAACAACCAATCGACACATTAGCGAACAAATGGTAGATTTTCCACTTCCCAGAGGCCCAACAATCGCAACAAATTCATTGGCATGGATGGAAAAATCAACATCATGAAGAATAAGCGACGACTGGTGGGCAAACAGCACCGCACAAAATTGAATGGCAGGTAAAAATTCACCCTGCAAACCATCCACTACCGGGGTTTCGATACCACCAACTTGAATTGCCAGCGGCTCCAAGTTCAGATAATGAAAAAGAAGCCCACCACACCGTTTGCCCCTAGCAATCTTTGGGATCCCCTGCAAATACGCCATCGCCCCGGTAAGGGTAAATATAAACATGGTAATGGTTTGCACCATTTGGCGACTATTATACTCACCTGATGCCACAAGTTTCGACGCAAAATACAAAAGACAACTTTGAGCTATCGCTACAATCAACCCATTGACCAGCATAGCAAACCCCATCGCCACCGACCGCTTGAAGCCAACCGTTTCTAGTGAAATCTGGAGGTCCTCCCACAATTTTGCAAAGTATGGTTCCAGACCATTCACCTTGACGGTCTTAAGGCCAGTTGTGGTGATCCACAAGAGATTCTCCACCCGGGAAACCACATCCTTATAACATCGCTCAAACTTGCTCATGATTCTAGAGTATACCACGGTGATTGCAGCCACAAGCGGAATAAAGGCCACCCCCACCAACGCCAATTTCCACCCACAAACAAGCGCCCATATCATCCCCCCAGAAACCATTATCACCACGGAAACCACCACGGTAATAAATGTCGAAGTTAGCCCCCGAAGGTCCTTGGAATCATTCATGATCTGCGCAGTGACCTCAGCCACTTGGCTAGCTTTTAAGTACAGCACTGGCTGTTGGCATAGTTTGGTGGCCACCAGGATTCGAAGATCAACCAACCATTGTTCACTAGCCATCGCCAACAAAAATCCAGACAAAAACTGGGCGATGCCAGTGATTACGGCAATGCCAATCACTGCACATGACATCTGCATTAAATAATGTCCTGAAGACCCTGAAACCATGACTTGTAGGAGATTTGAAAAGTAAAACAGAAAAGCAGGATTGGCAATCCCCACCACCACTGCCCAAAAGATACCACCGATGAGGAATAGCTTGGATGGGCAGGTACACACAAACCAGCGCATGATTTGGAGTACCCCCAACTGACTGGGTTCTTCAGTCTCTACTATATCTCTATCAATCTGGTGGTGGCCAGTGGTGGTGATGACGGTGGTAGTGGAGGGTTGAGGGGACGGCACCAGGGCTCCTAATCCATCGTGTACGATTTTTCCGTCTCCTAGCTGAATAACACGATCGCTTGATCCTATTTCGGAATAATCGTGGGTGATAATCACCGTGATTTGATTTTGATCCCGCCATTTCCGCAAATTCGCCATCACTGCCTTCTTGGCTGTGGAATCAAGCGCCAGAAACGCCTCGTCCAAAATAAGCACCGGAGTATTGCGAAGATACGCTCGTGCAATCACAAGCCTCTGGTGTTGGCCACCCAGCAATTGACCAGACTCAAGCTTGGTGTCCATTCCGGAAGACAACCCCACAACCACCTCGTCAAGCACTGCCATTTTAACCGCGTCGTCTATTGCCGAATTGGGAACGTCCGATAATTGTCGGTATTGGCTGCCCACCACCAGCATGGCAATGTTATCGAATACCAGGAGCCCTGGGAAAATGGCTGCAAATTGTTCTACGAGGGTGATTTTAGCTAGGGGTGGGGTTCGAATCGTGCCACTCACTGGAAAATACAGCGCTACCATTAACTGGGCTATAGTGGACTTGCCACAACCCAGTTGGCCCACTATAAACGTAAACCCTGGAGTAATGGTAAACGATAGCTCTTCTAAAACGGTTTCTGTTAACCGTGATGGGTAAGCAAACGTGACGCCGTCAAAAACCACCGCCACCTTTTCTTCATCAATTGTGGTTATCACGTTTTCTCCCGTTAGGTCGTCCGCAAACTTTCGAATGTACTTTTCGGCCACTGCTGCCTTGAAAAGAAACGGGAATACTTTCAGAATAACCGATAATTGTTGGCCTAAAATAAGACACAGGGAAAAACAAGTGAATACCTGGGAAACCAGAAGTTTTCCCTGAGAAATCATCGAATTGCCAAACCAAAACCCCTGAGCAAATGCCAACATGGTTAAACACATGACAATTGCCATGTAACTCTGGCCATAGACGGTCACCATGGTAAAATTGAATTGCGAAATGTTCACCGACGCCTTGAATTTTGCCATTTCCCAGGAAAGGCCGTTGAAAAGCCTCACAAACGTGCTTCCAGCGCCAAAACACCAATCTAGCGTTTTTGACGCCATTTGTGAGCTTTTCATTTCTTGTTTTCCGTAGTGACGCTCACAGCCCCCAAGCCACCACGTAAATGCAGCCATCACCGGCGCCAGAGCTACAACTACCAACGTAAGTGACCACGAGTGTACCATTGCCGTAACAAACAGACCCACCACCACTGCCACCAGTTCCACCAAAATCGCCACCGAATCAGCATACCCAGCTCTAATCTCCTCAAAACACCGATTGACCTGGGAGATTTTGCCCATGACACCACAAACTTCGTCAAACCTTGCCATTGGCGCTCCTAGAATCCCATCAAAGTACACCAACGCCCTGGCTCTTGCTTGGATGCGTTCCCCAAACAGTAAGTAAAGAATCACCAGAATCCATGTTACCACCAATCTCCCAGCACTGACGGCTATAAGAATGGTACACTGGGACCATACCTTTTGAGTGAGCTCTTCACTAGTGTAGGTACCACTGGCAAATTTTGAAATTGCTTGGAAAACCTGGCCATAGATTATAGTATTGATTGGGGTAGCAGCCAGCGCCAAACACAGGCATAGCAATGCTGGAACCACTAACACCGAGTCACTACTACAAGCCAACATGATTTAAGGCTGGGGGCAGTGGCATTTATCTCATGCCACCACTATCCACCGGCTTCTCCACCGACTTCCCGATTAGGCGACGACAACCGCCTATATGCATGCCTAGTCCACCTTGACCAACTCCCGATCTAAGCTCCGTCGATACTGGAAAAACGCTAGGTTGGAAACTACCACCGTGCCCACCACCGCCATCACCAGCACCACCATTGCCTTCCACGATAAGGGCCCTACAAAACTATTGATTATGTCAGCGAGGGTGGCTGCCAACGTGCCAGAATACCCCATCACCTCGTCGTAGGGGTTTGTCTCCAGAATATGTTTCCATTGGAGACATTTGTTGGCGATGATCTGAGGCATGTCACTGGTGCCACATTTGTTTTGTTCGTAGTGGCGGCTCGCCACTAGCCGTTTTTGGAACAATTGGGCAATTTGCTGTTTCCGCTTGTGACGGACATCACTAGCCACGGTAGTACAAAACAAGTAGGTGAGCCAAAGGGTGACTCCCACAAGGATAATGTTAATAAATAATTGTAGCCATAAACTCACTAAGTAAGGTAGACGGGGGTCGGCCCAGGTTAACGGGGGAGCCGTACTTGGATTCATGGTTGGCGGGTGAGGAGAGGTATGGTGAGGATTGTCCACTACTTTGGTAATGGAAAGGCCAGGGGGGGGCGAGCAGAGCACTCGAGCACAATTGACTGGATTTAATTCCGATCCATTGTGGCGGGCGTATCCAAGACTGGGATGACTTTGGATGATTGAGGTGAGTTCATCAGCAGAATCGGTGATTGAATTGGAATCGGAATCGGAATCAAGAGGATCGACGGGGCCCCTGTTTGCATTAAGAGTGTAAGCTTGTTTTAGGGGGGTCAGTTCCGAACGGATATCATTTGGGTTAAACAGCCGGTCCATTGGATAGCGATGGCAGTGCGTGAGAGAACAAAGGGGTAAAGGAAGGGGATGATGGAGATGATTTTAAGGGTCCAGTTGGAGCCACTTGTTTGTATCTTTTGAAATGAATTAGTGGAAATAATCAGAAATAGCATGGCATTTCGATTAAAAAGGGGCAGTAACAACACTTCCGATCTCAAACAGAGTGTTCGGGTGAGGGCTATATAAAAGGATAGATACCTCATATTCAACTGGTACTACGGACTAATTCAAAAAATACCGATGTATTTAAAATAAATTTGGTAAACGAAATCGTTGCTGAAAAGTAACAGGTTTATGCTATTTTGTATTTTGTGCGACAGGTATTCACCTCTGTGCGATGAAGCACACTACTGTGCGATAAATACCCACTACTGTGCAATACACACAAGTGCAAAGTGCTAAGGAGACACTGTAACCAGTAAACTAGAAAAAATCACGGAAGCAAAACTAGAGTAAGCGGGGGAATAGAAGGCTATAAAAGAGTTAAATTAGTTACAATCGGAACAGCAAACTAACTTTGGAAGGATCTGAAGCGGCATATCTCTAATACCAGATAACTTCATTTAGTATGGGATTATTGAGATTACTAAATTAATCAATCAAAACCATAGCAACATGACTAGACAAAATGAAATGTACAGGACTGTTTAAAATTGGGCCTCTAGACTGGGATTGGATGAATCAGAAGCAATTTGAAAAGACGAGACAACGGACTATATTTGAGAGCAAAAGTGTACTGAATTTGAGAGTAAATAATTCAAAATTGTTATTGAATGAAATTCCCTGGGAAATCTTACATTTTCATACATTGATTGCCCTTTTTTTCCAAGATTGTTTTGGCATAGCATTTGAGATTTTCTATAATTTTACAAAATCTTATAAATTAATCGTTAAGTGAATAACTTTAAACCTCTCCAGTCGTGAAAGCTTTACGAAGATAATCAGAAATTCACAACCACCAACTAGTTAGTTCCAATTATTTAAACCCTATCTAATCACATCTTTTACACCCAACCTCCGGTGATAACGAAGGACTCACCCACCACATCTAGAATCAATCAAAATAGTCAAAACTAGAAAATATCAATACACCACAAACATATATCGATTCCACAATATTAAATAGACAATACTGCTGACAAAATACCTCGCCATCATCCATAACCCACTATTTTCAACTTCATCCATATAATCTCACCTTATCTCCTCTAGGTACATGCTTCACGATGGCTTTTCTTAATTTTACCCCTTTTAGAACCACTCTTTTCTTTTTCAACTACTCTTCTATTGTACGGCCTATTGTTCATCGATCTAGATAATTAGTCCCGTGCATAAAATATACAGGTTGGATAGCAAGAAGCAGTTTCATCTGTTATGATGACAGTCATCTCCGAATCGTACATATCAACTTCGTGCATAGGACTATAGTTGGATTGTACATGGTGATTATTCGAGAGACATTAAACTCCAATTCTGCGTCTATTGTTTTTAGAGACGATTATGTGGCCATGAATTAGTGCATTGTGGCGGAATAGGGAGAATAGGCAATCCCTTTTGAAGGACACCTTTTCTATCGGCTACGGTTGATTTTCAAATATCGGCTAATGTGACGCGATGAGAATTTTATGGTTGTAATTGGTGAATAGATTGTATGATTCAGGCTGACGTTGACAGGGCTACCGCTTGGCTACGCTTGTATTTAAGCGATATCAATGATGATGAAATCTACGTTGCTACTAGATTAAATCAAAGAATCCAATCACTTTTATGAGTAACTTCAGGATCTATACTCGATTGCTTTAAATCAATTGGTATCCAAGTAAGGTGACGGTCGTCAAGTGAGTTTATCCTACCAGCTTAATTAGCGGTGTTCGGTAGGTACTTCAGCTAAATTTCAACCCAAAGGCCAAGAAGATAACATTCTGTGATTACAGTAGTAATTAAATAGATCGGTACTATTTTCCTGTAGATTAGAGGACGATTGAACACGGAGAAATGCAAACTTCAGTCATTTTACAGTGTTATCGTGATCTGTGCATTTAGCTCCACCAAGCTCCCCATTACCTATAAATCAATCATTACTCCCCCACACTAAACCTCCTGCTCCTAATTACTCTTTCGACGTCTAATATACCCCAGTAAACCCAGGTACGTCATGCCAATCATTTAATATATCATCACCTCCTTCCCCTGTCAACCACGGGTGTTTCTGCAACAGAGCACAGTCATATCTCTCGCCAACTTCAAACGTCAAACACTTGCTAATAAAATCACTCATCAACGCCACCTCGTCGTCGCGGTCAAACTTATACTTTTCAACAAATACATCCTCCAACCCCCAATACTTGAGATCGTCGATATTCTTCAACACCGTGGAATCAGTGTTGGCGTCAATCTTAAAGTACTTCGAGGTGTACTTGCAATCCACCAAGTACTGGTCGCTGGGAAACTTTCCTACCAACTCGATAATCTGGGCAAGATGGTCTTCGTCCTTTTCGTAGCTCTTGCCGTCGTGCGGATCAAATAAATAGTCACCAGTGATCAATTCAAAAATAATACACCCCAACAGCCACACGTCGGTCAGAGCGCCCCATGTCTTGTACCGTAAGAGAATTTCCGGCAGCCGGTACTGGCGGGTCTGGATCTGGTTGGTAAAGTGGTTATTGGCAAAGGTGCCGTTGCCCAAATCGGCAATCTTCACCAGAATCGCCTCCAGTGGGTACTCGAAACTGGACGGTGCGGAATCCAGCGGGGCCAGCCCCGCTGGGGATTCGGAAAAGGGAAACTCGCGGAAAGTCGAGTCGCCTCCGGCAACCGACAGTTTACGAGATAATGGTTTCAGACACCGAACGGGACACACCCCCAGAGTTCCCACCAGATTTTTCGACAACCGGTAAGAGCCCACCTCCAGATAGGACGTCAGCAGGGTCCGCGGGCGTCGCATGTTCCGCACCAGCCGCAGTTCCAGCCGTTTCCGTTCGCACTCCTCCACCAGCACCCGCTCCAATTCGCGAATAAGGTCATTCACCCCCTTGATCTCAATAAGAATGTTTTCCGGCTTGAGGTCGGTGTGGATCACGCCACAGTGATGCATATAGTCCATGGCCTGTAACAATTGTTGGACAATCACTTTAACCACCGCCAAAGGAAGGCCGTTGGCGGTGCGCTTAAAGTGACCGAGCGCCGCCAGCAACGAAACCAGATCGTTGGTGGCCGCCGGCGCCACTGACATGAGGGTGTTGGTGGTGGCAATGCTCAGCTGCGCCAGCAGCCCCGCCAGTTTTTTGGGCAGTCGCAACCCGAGCGAAAGCATCAGCTTAGTCAGCTTTTTGAGCGGGTCGCCCCACTTGGAAAACTTGAACTGTTGCGAGGGCAGCAGCGACGCCAGCTGGTTGACAACCGGCGCCAGCGGCAACTGGCAATTCAACTGCTTGCACTTGTAGATGGTGTGGAGGATGTTTTCTCCTAAAAGCTCAAACACCATGCAGATATGTTGACCGTGGGGGCCCGTCACCTTGAAGTCGTCCAAGAGCTTCATCATGTGGTGGAACCCGGGGTGGCAATCGGGCATTCCCGATTGGGAATAGTATTGATCGAAATATTGGAGGTGGCACGGTTTGAGATGGGCGCCGTGGGCCTTAGGGTCCTGTAATGTTCGTAAAAGGCGGATCTCGTCTTCGGCCGCCTCGATATAATTCTTATTCAGTTTTACGAACTTGAGTGCGACATACTCTTCCACCGTCAGCGGTCCGTCGTCCACCACTTTGGCGAGCCACACGGTGGAAAAATGGCCCCAGCCGAGTTTGCGCATTATGATGTACTGTCTGCCAACAATCTTGTCCGAGTAGTAGACTTCGCCCTTCAGAACCGGATGGTACCCGCCATACTTGTAGTCGTGGGCCAGTTCTTCGTTTTTCGGGTCGAAATTAATGTCCAGCTCGGAATCGCTCAACCACGCAACCGGGTCCATGTCCGGGTCGTGCTCGTCGCTGTCCGAGTCCAGATCATGCACCACCACCGTGGACGCCCTCCGCTGGGGCTTGCGGAGAATGTTCCACACGTTCTGGTGCACGGCTGCCGCAAACTCCAGCTCCATGGTCATCTCCAGGTCCTGGAGGGAGACGCATTCGGTAATAAACTCGGAAGGAAATTCGGATTCCGCCAGCGTCACCACGGTAAGATTGCCGCCTTCCACCCCTTCGGTCATCAATGGCAGCTGATCACGGAGCGCTTGGCCCTGGCCCTGGCCCTGATGGCCAGAAAACTTTCTCAACAACCCCATCATCGAGAAGCGGCGGCGGTCCCCCACCGGTGGTTGGTCTCTACCATTCACCACAAGCATATTATATATTTAGCGACGTCAATTTAATGGAAATGCCGTATCAACGATATGGGCTAAATTTTAAGGAATTGGTGCGCGCGCATTCGTTTTTATTAATGTGGCTCGGCCGTGAGCACAGTATGCCGTGGGTGTCACGTGGAAAAAGAAACCCAGAAGTTAAATTAGAGCTTAGTGGCCACTTTCCGGGGGGTGTGAAGCCTTTCCCGAGTGTTTAATAGCCCATGTTTTTTTCCCCCCACTGCCATCCCAAATACATGTTTTTCGCCGTCTTCCCTCACACGGCAATTGATGAGAAAAGGATGCCTTGCGGGATGCGGGGAGAACATGGGGAAACATAACGCAACACAGGACCATGATAACCTTTTTCTGGGGAACGGAAAGGGATGGAATTGGCACGAGTGGAAAAGGTTTTTTTTTTCTATTCCATATCGTCTCTCTACTCTTCCATACGCTTCTATTATCACCGTAGGCTTATCTTTTTTTTTGTTGTTGGTTGCAGCATCGTCATGCACGATGATGCTAACATTTTTTATTGTGTCAACCAACAAAACACAACCGCTAACGGGGGATGCCAGGGTGTTGCGGGGAGAGAGGGGAGGGGATGTTTGTATTTAGAGGTGGGGGCAAAGAGGATGGGATATGGGAGGGGATATGGGAGGGCGTTGGAGCCACTGTGGTGGTGGGAATGGCATCATCTACCGATCCGGCCTACATACAGTGAGATCGATCGGTTATATCGGACAATAGAAACAATCGATATTGCATTAGCTGGATGGTTGGCTGTAAATAGGGTGGTTGTATAGGGGGGTTACGATGCTCGTTTTTCCCCATTGATGATTTAGCCTTTTGATTTTGTCGGGAGTTTGCCGGCGATGTGTGCATGATCCGATTGGTTGATGTGGGGAAGCGAAGGAGAGAAAGGAAAGGAACAATAAACGGGTGAATCGAGGAACCTAGATTTGACATGGTTAGGTGACTTCGGAGGTTTCCGGGCGAGACAAGAATAAGGTTGATGATAACACGTTTATAAAAGGAAATGGCAAACGAGAGAGAACAGAGGATAGACAATAGAAATAAAGGGGGAGCGTCGTAAAAAGAAAGAGAAAGGGAAGACGAAAAGTGGTCTTTTAAACTCATCTCATTATGAATTCAAATTAAGGTACCTGATTGGTATCGATCACAGATAACAACGTGATGATAAAGTTGTCAGGGGTAAGTTACACCCGTGGTAGGGCACAATAGTAGGGCACCTCCAAATGGGCAACAGGAAAACAAGTGATTTCTGTGAATTTTGAGTGTGGGGTTGAGGGGAAGGCAGGAAGGGGGTTGCTAGGGAAAATGAAATTAGATTCGGGAAATTTGGAAATTTCTTTCCCCACTTTTTGTGGTGTGGTTGGTTGTGATGAGTAACGTGTACTTGTATTTGTGGAGCAATGTTTAAGAGACTCAGATGGGAGTTGATTTGAATGGACTAAGAATGTAGAATTATTGGTATTCAATGGCACCCCGAATATAAGAACGTAAACCTTGGCTTAAAGAGATGAATGAATTAGAGTTAAAAAGAAATGTTCCTCCAAATTACACCGGTGGGAATTTCCTAGTTTTCTATGGCAGTTTTGTTACACTATTTTAGCTGTTGGTCATTTCTACTATCGAGATTGCTGCGGTGACGTTCTTTAAAGTCGGTGCTTGCTGTGGTGCCTCTTCTTGTTTCGTTGCTGTGACGTGGTTCTGTGTTTTGCTGCTGTTATTTGGTTCTGTGTATTGTTGCTGTGATGTCTGGTTCTGTATTTGGCTACTGTCAATTTCTCAAGTTCAGGGTCTAGTCTGGTAGTTTTCCGTTGATCAGAACTTTTGCTTTCTATTCTTCTGTTGCAGAATTTCGTAACTACAAATGTAAATGAATTGTTTGATTTTTCCTGTTCTATCTTTATATGACCATGTAGAGGATAACACCAGCAAAAATGTCTAACCAAGTCATTTTCTGTCTCCTAGTGGTTATTCTTACAGTAAAAAACACGGTACGACTAAAATTTCAAGACACACACACTTTGCTTTCATTTGAGCAAATATACTTTAATTCATTTTTGGGACTTTGTGGCTAGTTTCAAGCCTCCACCACATAGGCATTTATAAATCAAATACTAAACATATAATTACAATTGCCATCATCAAGTCGGGACTGAAACTGTACAATTTATGAGGATGTACATGTTTCCGCCTGATAGTCGTCAAGCACCCATTGCAAAGACATGATTGACCACACCGTTCCGTTACGAGCTTGAATCCTTAAACAACGGAAATCATTAGGATTGACTCTAGTAAAATACCTCCGCCCCCATTTTTTATAAACGGATCTATGTGTATAAAGCCATCATACACCCGGGTTTGTCAAACAGTAAACCCGCCTATGAAAATCCCAATCAAACAAATTTAAAATGTTGCCACAAAGAACCACCCGTGGAATATTCTCTCCACCACAAACACATCTTCTACACCGAGATCCCCCCCCTCCCCAAATAAATAAAATAGAGACAAAGGATAATAGCCACCATACAATTACAAGGCCCAACTGAGGATAAACATCAACAATAAACCTAGCCTGTTATCTGCTCCGGAACTTCCGCTCCATGATACTAGACCATAACCAAATAATGACGTTGTGATAGTAATGACCCTCGAGCGTAAATCAACAAAAGACTAATCAATCATTACTGTAATTACCAAACGTCATCAATACTTACCAATCTTCCTTTTTTGAAACAAACCGTCATCATAGAACCTCACTTTCCCCCAACTTCATTGGTTCCCCGCATGTCCGATGAACAACCTTCCCGACGATATCCTTGAAGAAATAATTGGTCATCTTTCTCTAAGGGACCGTCTTCACCTTGCAAATGTCACCAAGGGCACTTCGATCCACCGTCATTGTTGCAATCCAGTGATAGCACTCAAGTCACCGTTGGCTACGGGGAGAGGAGAAGTGGGGATCCAAGAAATTGCCGCACACTTACCTAGTCTATCTAACTGTACCGTTCAAGCGTTCATTGATAATGATACCGTCGACATTATCATTCCTTTATTAACAAAATTCAGCGGGGTTATCGGTGCAATTGAAGCGGAGATTCTGCTGACTGCCCGTAGCCATACTTTGGTGAAAAACATTGAATATAATGTGTTGGAACCTGTGAAACAGTTGGTAGTAGCTTTAGTCGTGCCAGTTCCTCCACCAGTGGGGTATTTTCCTCGGTTAACTCGGCTTCTGATAAACTCGGGGGAAATTGACCTCAAGTTGCCAGTAACTTCAGTTGGGCTAGGATATGGAAAGTCGGTGATACACCATCTCCCAAATTCGGTCAAGCTGGTATTTTCCCGGGATTTGGTGCTTCCACCCTGTTGCATTGAAGAGATAAATGCTAATAGTGTAGAGGGGATACTTCCTAAAACACTAAGACTGGTGATATTGAAAACAAGCAAACAGTGTCCCGACCTTCCCTGGGAATCTCTAATTACCCTAAAGCTTCCCCTTGTGGTGATGGGACCACTACCCCAATGTAATCTCCGTCACCTAGAAGTTCATCTGTTTTCGAGTGATCCGATCTCTTCACTGGTGATCCTGGTGACCATGGATAAATGTAATAGACTGTTAATCGGGTTAGAACTGGTGGAATTGGTGGACATCCGTGAGGTAGTGGCGGCTACAGCATTTCCACTGCTGGTGAGAGAATTAACCATTGGTAATGCCCACGATTTTATTTCGAGATTACCCCCCCAGTTGGTTAAATTACAGGTGGCTTCAATGTCATCCCCGGAAAAACTACTTCTTCCACCTTCCCTTCGATTATATGATGTGGGTGATACCAACCACAATATGGTGGAGGTTAACGGGGTGTGGCTGGCGAGAATAATTACCAACGCCTACACTGTTCATGTCAACGCCCTGGTGGTTGACATTTTTGGTGCTGAGGTCAATTATGCCTACATTGGTGACTGTCAGCGACTACGTATCAATGCGCCACGGATTGATTCCGTCCACCGTCTAGCGCTGTTGACCACCTCTCCCCATTGTTATCTCCAGTGGCGACACGTTTTCCCCTTGCCTTCAGTGACCGATTTGACATGGTACCTGGTTAGACTGCTTCAAAAGGTTCGATTTGAACATCTTCACCGGTTATACATTAAGATGGTGTCAGATGCGCCAGTGGAAATTGTAGTTCCTGCTCTAGTTGATTGTTTTATTCATGGAAATGGCACGATTTCGATCCTAGGCGCCAATAAGCTTGAAAAATTACACGTTGTGTCATCCAAGATGATACAATTTGCTACTACCATCCCAATACTGGTTAAAACGCTCCTTTTGGCACTGGAAACCAGCCAGGGGTTTAATTTGAATCACTACCTTTGCTTTGAGCGATTGACCCATCTAAAACAGCTTACGTTGAAACATATCAACTGGGAAATGACCATGGATAAGCCTTTGGTATTACCTGGATGTGTGGAATATTTAGAATTCGATGGAAATGTCCTGTCTATGATAAATATTGCCTGGACCACCGACCCCCAGTTGACGACGCTTTTGATGAAACAGTGTTCTGGAACATACCCGGAAATGTCATGGTGGCTGTGGCAGTCGATTGGTGGCCATGAGCTCGAGCGGTTGCAATTTGTTGAAGCCCTGTGCCCTCCCCTGACACAAAAGTGGCCACACATGATGGAGAATTACTGTCTCCTGGTGGCCGAAGGGGTGCCTTGGACAATGACATCTCTCCAAATCCAGCAAATGTTCGACGAGGGTCCTCCCGAGGTGGATATGATGGTAGTGGGTGCCTCCACCCTCTTCCCATTACTACTCAAAAGGGATAAAATATAGCCAACGTAAAGTGGTATTTCTGTAGAACACTGCCAACTGGCACCGTATCATTGCCAAAGAGGAAATGACTGTTCAGAATATAGCATGATAACGGCCTGCCACTTGCAGCATAACGGCGGCTTGGAAGCATCCAGATCATCGTCGATCTATTCATAGTCAATAAGCTTACGAAAATTTTCCAGGTTCATTGCATTAGGCTGTATAATATCCGCAAAGAAAGTCTTGCCGTGGTAGCGGTTGACAACCAACCGTCATGGCACCATAGTAGCGTTGGGGAGGATATTTGCATAACAAATGTCATCTATGCAAGGGATTAGACTAAGGTAGGGGTAATCAGGGGTAAGACTCTGGTAAAGCTGGGAGGTGGACGATGGCTTAGATTTGGAAAAAGCGTCCAACAACGGAGGTGGACCTTGTGCAATTTACCTTCACTGCATGTAGGGACCAGTTATGCGCCCTGTACCATTTCCGTTTGGGTAAGCTGGCTGTGATCTACAATGCAAGTAATGAGAATATGCACATGTAGAAATGGTGTGAGCGAAGATGTCGTAGATTAGGCGCTCTTACTTATCATCTTTGAGGCATTTGTAATCTTACAGACGTTATGTGTTTCTAATATGGTTGTTGCACGTAGTTTCTACAACATTCTTAATTGAAGAACCCAGAACATTTTCGTAGGATGGGTGGTTGATGATAAACTTTAGTTATTTTTTATTCTTTCGTATTGTTAGTTTTACTTCTGTAATCTCTAGTTGACTCTATCTTTCTATGGTTATTTTGTCATTCTTCCATAATCTGATAGTCACTTCATGCTCATTCTTTACTTATAATTTTGTTATAAATATTTCTACGTCTACCTATAAGTAATTATAATTTATCATGAAGCTTCAATAAATATTGAATATTTCCTGAGATCCTCAGCTAGTCCTTAACCATTCACTAACTCTCTCTGTCCAACTACTTCGCACTCAAGCCGAACGGATTTCCCTTCCCCAACGATGCATCAACTATCCCTAGTGGGAACCATTCCCCATTCACAATATGTGCAAACGCTATCTACCATCCAGGCATTCACCGGACAACTACGACCCCAGCCAATTTCCACTTATACCCTTGTGTGTAAACCAAACCAAATATTCAAACCCAAATTCGAACCGGGAAAAGTCAACCAAATTGAACAGTATTACATGCGATGCATCACCACATGGCTGTCTGATTTCAAATTGACCAAACCAGTCATGAAAGACGATGAAATCTTTTCTGGTCTTTTATTCGATGCCAACTCTCCTGAAAAAAACTGGACGCTTCAAATCAGTGATATTCCCGTGGCAGGGAAAAACCAACAAGTGTGTGCTCAGACCATATACGAAACGACCATTATCCATACCCATACAAATGTTCGAGACGATGACGTTGAGATGGGGGCGCACATTCTGAGTGAAGAAGGACGGAAAGGACTGATTGTGGCCACTCCGAAAAACGAGCTGTTTTTACAAATGTTGAGTGATTTGGGCTACGGGGTTTTTAACCAGTATTGGTGCCAAGGGGTGCGTTTTTTTCACGGGGATGTGGTGATTGAATTATTCAAGCTATTTGTGCGGGATGATGATTACCAGGGGGATAAGATCAAATTGAAATTGTTGGATGAGCTGAATACGTTCCAGGTGAGGATGTATGTAAATGTGAATAACGCCACCAATGTGGATGTGATTAATAATGGAACCAAGGAGTTGGTCAAGTTGCAAGAGTATTTGAAGAATTTGGTCAAACTAGAAATTCCCGATCGGATGTGTATGGATCTGAGAATTGAACGGAGGTAGAGATGAATTGGGTTGCCCAGTGGGTTTCCCGGTTGGTAAATAGACTTCGAAAAACGCGCCGTACTGGAATCTAGAACAAGATGTAAATGGATGGCTTAGCTCGTGGTGATCGGGTTTTGTGGGGCTGGGTAACCGTTGACGGGTTTGGTTAAACAGTTTAGGGGCTTAGGGACGTATAGTCGAAGTTGGCGTTTGTCGATGAGTGGGAAACAGGAAATGATACGCTGTATTTTCACAGCCATTCCAACAACAGAAATTCAATTGAAACTTCACAAAATCAGCCAACAATACGAACCAGATTTTAGAATATAAAGTTGAAGGGTTTAGGTTAGGGTTCAAGTTTTTAGTTTATTCAGTTGCAGTCTTTAGTACCGTCATTGGAAGGTCATATGCAAATACAGTGACCCGCCACAGTACAATAGAACCACATTTAGTCAAAAACAAGTAAACAGCCGGTTAAAACAGCCTATTTGCCCAATTGCTACCCACTCGTTTTCACTAGCCCTAACACTTTCCCAATTGGGTAGTATGAAATTAATATGCGCACCGGAATCGTTCCGAAAGGTTGCCAGGGAGACGCGTTTGTTCAGTACGTATTAACAGTGATTCATCAATTGTTTTCATGAATCTTACAGATGACATCAGAAGTGGGGGTTTCATTTGTTTCTCTCCTTCCGGGGGAAATGGCGGACCAAAAATTCGATGCTTCGTATTTATAGTGTCGATTAATTGTAGCTAGTTGCACTTGGTGACAGTCGTGAACATTGCCAGTTGACAAATACACTAAATTGCTATGAACTCATCTATGACATGATGATCGGTGAATATTTTATTTGAGGTGCATGCTATTGATGTTTGTGATTACAATAGCAACGAAATTTATAGACGATGGTTAACTGTACCAGTAGAGCCAACCGGGGGTTGGCATTGATGGTTACTAAATAGGGCACTGTGGGGCATTGTATGGATGAATATGGGCTATTATATGGGACAGTATGGGGCATTGTGTTGGTGATTATGGGTTCTTACGTCTGTGGTATATTACCAAATATTAATCTCATTAAAAATACTATTCATGATGTCATATCGATTCCTATAAACTTTAACCATCCGCGCTCTAATCCGTCTCCTTCTTGGTGCTAATGGTGAAATGGCCATTATGATCGCCGATCTTGGAAATATCAAAGCCAAACTCCCCCTTGTTACCATCTTGCTTCAATTCACTAATGTCCTCTAGTAATTTCTCCAACGATAACGGCTTAGGTTCCAAAAAATCGCTAGCCACCAAGCGAAAGACATCATCATTGTTCCCTTCACAAGCGGTAGTTTCATCTTGCGATCCATATAGCCGATAGATAAACAACATCTGTTTCTCTAGCGATTGCTTCACCGCGGCGAATTGCGACGGCGATGGCGGCGGAAGCCCCAGCAATTGGATCATTTTGGTAATGGTGATATCAGGGATGGTCACGGGATATATAGACTCACACACGGCCCGTGCCACCAGCCACAGCGGCCGGTTAAGCACCAGTTTGATCGCAGCCGGGGTGGTGAGTCTCATTGCTTGACATCGCTACCGCGGGCTCCTATGCAGGCGGCGGTTTTACAATCACGTGACGGTTAACATATCCCTATGTCACCGGGCAATAATACATGCACCCGCACATAATCAACTTACACACAATAGAGTTGCGTAGAAAGTAAAAAATACCCCGGCAGGGCCGGTGTTCTCCCGATAGATGTTCCAGCCGACTAGGAAACCTTAACTGGCACGTCAACGATGTCGTGGATATCGCCGTGACCCCAGGCATACAAGGGGCATCGGCCACAGAAAAACGCCATTTACTAAAGGGCATTTGGTTGCTTTTTCAATGGGCGAATAAGATGCGATGATCACGCTATTACCATCTCCCCACTTCACCACCACCTTCTACCGGCCACTAAAAACACTACTCTGGTTGTCCCCGTATTAAACCCCCAGTGCATGAACCCCAGGACAGCGATTGGTGATGAAAATAAACGCGTGTCACGTGACCACTCCCACCGCCAATGTCTCACCTTGCTTTCTGTTAACCTAATAATGCCTCTCAGCCCTGAATATTTGTTATTGTATCGGAGATTGCTATCCTATTTCGGGTATAATTGCACGCGTTGGCCAAGCCGTATACAGGCAGCGAATGCGCACCACCATGCCATAGTGCCGGAGCCATGCTGAGGACGAATTCCCAAGCGGTGTTCCTCCTCAGGGTCTAATTTTCTAGCCATGCGTAATCCATGCGCCCATTTGAAACGGCCATTATCGACCCCTCAAAAAAATATCCCGGTAACCACCAGTAGTCACCTGCTCTACGTGCCACCTCTATGTTATCTCTCCCGTACCTGTTGTTGACTCCTTCCACGTGCCAGCACCCTCCATTATTTTTTATACCATACATCACTCGCTATATACACTCCCGGGAGCGCCTCCCTAGTGAACAAAGATATATATCACCACCGTTTCCACCGGGATCAAAATTACAAATCGCTGGTTTGGACCCGGAAAATACCCCCCCCTGTATCCCCACTTACCTATGAATACCATGGATGGGACTCCTCAGCCGGTAAAGCGGAAACGGGGCCGCCCACCGAAGCCGTCCCTGTTGACCAACAAGATCACCACCACCTTGAATATCTCCGTAAATACTACCCCGATGCTGAAGATTCCCCAAGCTGAGTCCAACTCCAATATGATTGTTAAACAAGGGCAGCCCGATTTTTTCACCCCGTTGATGAAGGTGTCGCCAACTAGGCGCCGCAAGCGGAAGCTGCTGACCCCGCTGGCGGGGTATCCTACTCCTAGTTCGCATGGCGCTGATGGTCTGCCGATGGGCTTTTCCAATACCCCCAAGTATTATCCACCGCCTCCCCAGCCCCCTCAGTTCGGGCACTGGGATTTGGGGCCGCCGGTGTCTTTGGGCAAGCCGGATCAATTTGGCGGGAGTTTAGAGATGCCGCAGTACGGCCAGCATATGCCGCAGAACCAGACTACCTACTACTATCCTCCCCAACAACCGCCTCCGTTCTACCCCACTCCTCAGCAGCAGCATCAGGCGAGTCCGGTGCAAGTGCCATCGCAAAGCCCGCCCCAGCCATCGCCGGTGGTGAGACGAACACATTCCTACCAGCCGTCGCCGGTGTCGGTGCTGGCAGCAGTGCCGGCGGCTGCGCCGCCAGTTCAAGTGCCAACGCTAGAGAAACCACTCACGCTTGAGCCGCCGCTCAAACGCCAGCGACTGGTGCTGGAAGTGCCGGTGCCGGTCTCTAAACTGGCGGAAAATACCCCGTCATTAAAGCTGGACTTTGTATTTAAACTTACGGTGGACGGGCTGGGGCGAGCGCTGTTGGCCGACATTTTTGGCGGCGAGCCCGCCAATGCCGTAGTACCCCCGCAAGCGATCCCCGACGCTAATAAAGAGCTGTCGCAACCGCGTGCCGAGGAACTCCCCCTGGCCACCATTCCCCAGACACCCAACGGGCGTGAATACATGTTTTCCCGGTTCACGCCGCTGTCACCCGGGTTTGGCCTTTCGCTCACTCCCCAGTTCAATCTGTTAATGTACTCTTTTATGTCCCTGCCGAAGTTTGACGATCCCGCCTTCCTAGGTGATTTAATCCGAGATCCGGTGAAAGAAGAAGAAATTCAAGGGGCAAAGCCCACTGAAGAGGGCACAGATGCCCGGGCTGCGCTTAAAAGAATGATACACGACAGATAGACTAACGACCACCCCTTTTTTTCCCTATGTAATAATTTCATTTTCATTCATTGCAGAGTGCGCCTACTTACTTAAGCGACATGCAGGACATTTCCCAATGGAGGTTGATCCTCATCTAAATTGCGCCAAGCCGTAGCTCAGGCACCGCCTTGCCTCTTGATGTCTATACAACCATTGACCACCATCATCCGCCTCGGGTTATTTGTAAATCATCTTCGCAAACTACCGGGCTAGATGTTTAATCAGTGAATGTGGGGATCCGCCAGTTTGGGGGAATCGAACGCAACCTTGTGCATGGCGGTAATTAATCATTCCGAGCTAAATATTGCTCAATTTTGAGCAACCCGTTTGAAACGGCGCTGGTCAGATTACCGAAGCCAATGCGGACAAATCCAGGCGCTTCAAAGACTTCGCCTGGCACTACTAGCGTCAGCTGATATTCGGCCAAATACTTGCACATTGATAACGTATCAGCGTCAATCCTAATGAAACATGTTGATCCCCCTGTGGGTTTAACCCACAGCACCCGGGGCACACGGGCAACAAACTCTAGAATAAGCGAGAGATTCTTTTTACAAAGCTCATAATTTCGGGTCAAGATCTGCTTGTGCTTGGCAATAGCCTTAGCGGCAAGGTAGTCGTCTACCATCAGAATGGAAATAGTGTTGTAGTCTCGTTTTTCCCACAAGTTATCGATGATGGTTTGGTTATGACTGGCGACCCATCCCACCCGGAGGCCAGCTAAAGAAAACGCTTTAGACATGGACCCAGACACCACCACGTTATCATAGCCGTAGTCAAGCGCCAGCCGTGGCGGGTTTGTGGTGGAATGGTACAATGGCCGGTAAACTTCGTCACAAAAAAGTAGAACATCGTGTGTCTTACACAATTCCACAATCTGTTTCATCAAATCGTCATCCCACACAATGCCAGTGGGGTTATTGGGGTTGTTGACAACCAAAATGTCTGACAGAGACAACACTTTATTCAACTTGTCAAGATCGGGAAGCCAGCCATTTTCCATGGATAAGGGAAACTTGATCACCTCAGCTCCAAACATTTGTGGCACACTCGCTAATTGTTGATAACTGGGGGTTACCACCACCACTTTTTTGCCAGGTTCCGCCACCGAGTAAAACAATAAAAAGTTACCTCCGATGGCACCATTGGTAACGACGACATCTTCTGGCTTGACCGTTTCATATAATTCACTGATACCTTGCTTTAATTCGGCTGATCCCCGAATCGCCCCGTACGTCAATTGCTTGGATGTCAATTCTGCAAGTTCGCCTTCGGTGACGATTTCTCCAACAGTCAATGATTCTACACACGTCTCCCCCATGTTATTGGTAATCCCCGTCTCATATTTGTCCATAAACTGCTCAACAGCAAAAGCTTCTTGTTTCATTGCTATCTTTGTGTTAATAAATATTTTCATCGCACCAAACCTCCCAATGATTTACTCGCCCACAACGATGACAGTTTAGTAGATGGCGATCTTCCGCCAGAGAAACCAGACCATAGAACCCCAGAAAAGACCTTTGGTTATCTATGATTAACCTAATAAGATATGTACACGGGATTTGAGTGCGGTGGTACATACAGTGGGAGCACTTTATCTTTCCAAACGTAACTTTGTAACACCTATCCACTAGTAGTTTTCGAGTTGAGATCGGTTCCACAAGGTATGTTTTGTTTGCCACGGTTATATGACGGTCGTTGCCATATGCCATTGCCACTCTTTTAGCAAAGTCGTGTTCATGGTGTTTGTCAGCTAAAAAGAAATTGGGCTTGATCCACCTTTCGGAATTGAATCTCACTGCTGCCACTAAATGGTCACAATGATAGGTCCTACACTCACAAGTTGGAGTGCCGAATTTTATGATTTCGTTATCGAATTTAGCATGGGTGTCGTACCGGTTGACCGATCCGCTAAATGGCGATGGGGTAGGAAAAGGTGGAGATGCTGCTAAAATGCTTTGTACAGTACCCACAAATCGTCGGCCCAGGTTTAATCGCTTCTCTACTTCTACCACCAATTCACTGTCGGCAAGAGTCACCAGCCGCATCCGCCTGGGTTCAGGTATTCTACGAATGGCTCTTATAAGCGAGGAGCCAAACGTTAGCGTCGAGTTTTTGATGGTGGAAAGAACCAGGTGACAATGGGCTGTATCGTACAATGCAAAGGAAAGAGGTTCAAATTCGCCGAGAGGATGAATACACGCAACCAAAACTAAGTGAAACTGAGATGTTTCCAGCTCCACCACTTCCACTTGAAGCGAATCAGCATACGCTTGGGAATAGCGTTCTTTAGCGTGGTCAGCTTCCCAAATAATAATTTGTTTGTTTTTGGGTGATCGCCAAATGCAATCTCGGTATTTAGGTACAAGGTGCTGTTTCAAAAAAGCAAACTCTTCCCCGTCATCTATGTCAATCCCACATTGTGGTGTGTGTTCAAACAGGTCGTGAAAAATCACTTGCTTACCCGGGATCCATTGCACTTGTGGTCCTTGATGGCAATCTTTGCAATATATTTCCACTTTGGCTGCATATAGTTCGTCTAAAGTGTATACTATTCCTCCCCACATACCGTAATAACCTTCCTGAGCACTTATTCGATGGTATATTTCCATCACCCGATTCCTGAAATGGATTTTGTAGCGGCAATCCAATTGATATTTGTCACCTATCAATTGGCATAATTCATCTAAATGGTCAATAATAGTAAGCGTCTTTTCGGGCATAAGAAATGTCGCGAAACTTAGAATTTTCGTGAAGAACGATAAAAGTCGTGTGCGGGTATCGATCGTAGAATTTAGGGTTAAGAGATGAGACTACCATTTACGAATCGGGCCACAGGTTGGGAAGGCATCTACAAAAATAGACAAAACCCAACTGGAATAATTAAGAAAACCTGGGAACGTAGGATGACTGTTTCAGCAGGGAGATTTCAGTGTCAACGAGGAAATTTTATAACAAACAGGTGTTGTTTAAACGAATTTTTCGCACGAACCGTGCAAATTCCTATTACAAATTCCACCACCATAGGAGCAGGAGGCCAATCTTAACCGCCGAACGAACGCACCGACATAAAACCATCGACATTTTTTAGGAAAGGTGGTTGTAATCAACCTACTGGTATCAAGTGTCGTTTTGTGATCGTTTTTTGGGTAAATAAACAATTTTTATCGGGTTTGTGACCAAAGCTAGCTAACAAACTCAAATGCCTACAGCGATATAAACAAAATACATCCAGCTCCTACGAAAATACAATTACATGACATGTTTACTGTAAACCCCTGCCTTACCTGTTTCCTCCGCAAACCCCGCCAATCTATATTATCTCGATGCCCGCGCGGTGAAAAAACCACTGGTCGATGTTGGTGCTGTTGATAGGGCTCCGGCCCATACGAACACTCCGGAACGGCCACTTTTCGGTAACTCCCCGGTTACGTCTTCACCGATTTGCCTCCCGCAAACCTCTCATCACCTGTCACGATGACCCGCAAATGCCCACCGCAACCAATGTTCCGTTTAAGGTGACCCCCAAAGAGAAATGTCTTCGAGATGATGATCCCAATCCTCAACTGTTCAAAGGTAAAATATCCCCCTATATTAAATTAACCAAGCCCAATTTGACGGTGCTAGTTACTCTTAGTTGCATTTGTTCCTATGCCATTTCTCCGTTGAGTGTTTCGCTCCCACAGTTGTTATTTCTTACCGCCGGCACAGCGCTTTGTTCCGGGGCTGCCAATGCGATTAACATGGGCCGGGAGCCCGAGTTTGACCGGAGAATGCCTCGTACTGCCGGGCGGCCAGTAGTACGGGGTCAGGTGTCCCCGAAACAGGCATTCCAATTTGCCTCAGTAACCGGGGCTACTGGGGTGGCAATGTTGGCTCTTGGCGTCAATCCCGTGGTGGCATCGCTTGGCTTTCTTAACATTGTCCTTTATCTGTGGATATACACCTCGCTCAAGAGGAAGCATATTATTAATACCTGGGTAGGGGCGATTGTGGGGGCCATTCCCCCCCTCATGGGTTGGGCAGCGCTGTCGCTGCTCATGCATCCTGCAGCATGGTGTCTTGCCGGGTTACTTTACTCGTGGCAGTTTCCTCATTTTAACGCATTGTCTCATAACATTGCCAGTCAGTATAAAGATGCTGGATATGTAATGACCGCAGCAGAAAATCCCCGGCTCAATGCACGGGTGGCCTTGCGCTACTCGTTGTGGATGTTCCCATTGTGCTTTGGTCTTTCGTGGTGGGGAGTGACCGACTGGGTGTTCCCATTTGATCTGGCAATTATCAATGGGTGGATGGCTTACCATGCATTCAAGTTCTGGCAACAACAACAGAAAAATTACCCCAAGGGGTCCACTCAACCGCCCCTGGCACTGGGAATTACGTTGGCCAATGTCCACGCTAAGAATTTGTTCTGGTGTTCGGTGTGGCACTTGCCCGTGATTTTGATTCTAGCCATGATCCATAAAAAGGGGCAATGGGATCGGTTGTTGGATTATGTGGGATTGGGGAAGAAGGAGAAGAACGTGTAAATAGAGTATGATTACAATACATAGATAAGAATGACACTGGTCCTTAGGGCTATATAGAATGATATTTTAGAAAACTATCGGGTTACGCTAGGTAAAGGGGTATTCTAGAAATGTCAGTAAAATACCAGCGAGTATATGGTTTTGAGCCCATATTGATGATGTAAATCGTCTTTCCCGTCGACTATATCTTCCTTACAGAACTCCAAACAAAAAACCTCTCTGCTATACCCTAGGTCTCAATCACCAAATTAATTGAATCTGTGAAACTCATAAACGCATCGTTTGTTCCATAACATTCCAGCCTGTTCCTCACTCGATCAATATTCGTTTCTTCCTCACTCGTCATGTCCGACATTGAAGTATACATCACCTCTGCGCTCACATCTAGTGAAAGACGGGTGCTGCCTCAATGGAGTCTAGGATACTTTAAACAGCGCCTTGAACTTATTACTGGGGTCACTCCTCCTGACCAAAAGCTCCAATATTACCCCCATGATGATAGCCTGGAGGTAATTGATTTGCCTAGTGATGACAATGTGTTGATTTCCCTGCTTAGCATTCGTCCTTATTCAAGAATCCACGTTATTGACACCAATCCATTATCGGAAGCTTCCGAGTTGGCCCAAGCAGGTGGAGCGACCCCTGAATATCATATGACTGACGATGAGTATTCCCGCCGTTCGGATACGGTGCTTGAGTGGAAACGGAACAATCAACTTGGTCGGTTTGATCCCAACTATCAAGCGGACGTCCAGCGACGGAATCGAGAGAATATCGACAAGGCGCTGACGATGAAGGTTGGCGATCGGTGTCGGGTGATTAATATTGAAGGAGAACGGAGAGGCAGTGTTAGATATATTGGTACCATTGAGCCCTTGGATAAGGGTGAAAGTGTGTGGGTGGGGATTGAATTCGATGAACCGGTTGGAAAGAATGATGGGTCGATTGGTGCAGTGAGAGTCTTTAGTTGCAATCCCAAGCATGGAAGTTTTGTGAAGCCAAAGACGGTGGAGGTGGGCGACTTTCCAGAAATTGATCCCTTTGCGGATTCTGATGAGGAGTTATAGGACGGCAATTTAGAAACATCCAACATGTCATCATTATAAGATTTTGACTAATTAGAATGCAATTTTTTGTTTGAAGTAATCTTTATACAAAACCTACAAATTGCCAAAGCTAATAAAGGTACAACATCATGTGCTACTCTTGGCTAAACTTTTGCACTTCTAATAGTCTGTATTATTGGGAGCATTATTTAACGTTTGTTGCTTTCTACTTAACGAAGAATAAACCAAGGGGTGGTTTTTTCATTATTCTCCACATTATATTACTTTTAGTGTTGACATTAACAATGCCTTAGTGCTAGTCACATCGCTATCACCTCCTCAATACTAGATAAAATTTTCCATACCAAGATCAAATGATTGAACAATCGTAACAAATTACACTAATACCACTTTCGTTTGCAATAGTCAACTATTACTATATACGGTTCCTTTTCTACATCTACACCCCATCACAACCCAGAAGGAAACCCAGCAAAATCAAATTGATCTTCATTTGCAGTGCCACCAACGTCATATCTTACCTTTACCCTGAATTTAACTTTACCACCAACAGGTCCAGTTACATGGAGCAGCTGTCTCATAGGTAACAGGTCCCCCAGGGTCAGAGAGATGACAAGTTTCTGCAGTTTTGGGACCGCAATCAAAAGCTGTACCTTTGACACGTTACTAGCCGATTGTGCTGCTGCCACCACGGCCTCCAATGAAGCCTCACCATTACCGAACTTTCCAGGGGTAAATGAAACGTTAATAGTGTTATTAGAAAAGGCAGGAATCGTTGGTGCCAGGTCGCTAACCGTGGGCTTGGGACCAGCAGGTACAGGAGGGGGATTGCTACTTCCAGACCCAAAAATGTCCAGAAGAAGATCACTGGGATTCGCAGGAGCCACTGGAGCAGACACTACCAGGTTATTGCCCCTGCCATTATCAATAAGATCAAGTAACAAGTCCTCAGTAGTAGCAGGGCCCAGGGGTCTCACAAGCACCGACTGTCTATTATTGTTCCGCTTGGGGTTGACATTAAGTTGCACCGATTCCCGGGTCTTTTTAGGAGGTGGCGGCATTTTTGCCAACAACCCTTGCTTTACTGCCAACAGCTGGCCAAAGATTTGTTGATATTCTACCGCCCGCACTTGCACTTCTAAGTTGGCGTCGTATTGTTTCGAGTTGAGTATCTGTCTCAATGCCTCGATTTGCTTGGCATCGGAAAACTTGATGGAAAGCTTAACCGCCGCCGTCAAGAGATAGGTGACCAAGTGAGTGATTTCAGATTCAGTAAACGTTGAATTGTTGAGCACATGCAAAAAGAAATCAGCAATCAGCTTTTCTGATACAGTCACCGGCTTGGAATTTTCTTCTTCGCCGGTAATAGTCTTTCCAAGGATAAGCTCGCCATATTCACCCACACTCCAGATAGCCACCGCGGAAAGACCGTACTGTTTGGGATCAGTAACGGCTGCTGCCCACAACCTCCCCACGGCATATTCCTTAAGTGCTTGGTCCTGGCATTGCAACAAAAGCGCCAAAATCTGGGACAAAATATCTGGGGTGATGGAGTTTCCTGCCAATTGTAACATTTTGATGATGGTATCAAAATGCCATTTGTCGTTGGGGGCATACTTGCCAGCGGAAATGGTGATTTGTGAGGTGACATACGTGCAAAGGTCAGAATCGGTACAGTCCTCCAAGAATAACAATACCTCCCGTGCCAATACCCGGATGTTCTGCTCGTTTAAAATGGCAAACGTGAGCTCAAGGGCACGCCGTCTAATCGAAACGTCACCATCGGAGAGACATCCTACAATAGTTTGTCTGTGTCGCTGGACTGCCTGGGGCTCGGATTGGATGACGGTGAGAAGGGTATCAAGAGCCACGTAGCGACAGTTATTATCTCTGGTGGCCAAAAACTTACCCAAAAGGTTCACCCCCAAGATCTTAAGCGCTGGATCCAGATCCACGGCAAAAATCGTCTTAACACACTCGTACAATACCGCATGGGCGGCATTCTTTGTCAGCAGCTCCAAATTAGACGCCACCTGGGTCAACAAGTCGTTTAAGTCGTCCATGTACTGGGTCTGGTCAACGACAAGCAACCGGAGGGTCTGTAAGAGCTTCACTTGAAGGAAGGGGTCGTTGACGCCAGCTACATCATAGTCGGGCATGAACCCCAGCGCCAGCAACCGCTTCAACTGGCCTACAAGCTTAGGGAACTGGCCAGAAAGCTCTTGGCGATGGTTGGGGTCTTCGGTATGAATGTAGATCAGCTGAACGAGCGTCAACGCTCCCAACAATGGACCCGGGTGTTTGTCACCAAGCAACGACACCACCAACGGCATGAAGTATTCACAAAGCTCGGGCTCCTTTTCTACCAACTTGGCAGCAACAATGGCTGCCTTTTTCCGGAGGTACGGGTTGTTCAGCTTTTGCAAAATCATCTCCACATTGCCGTGCAAATCACGAGCCAACTCTGGCAGAGCAATGTTACCCAAACAGCAAAGAGCCAATCCAACAATGTACGCATTGGGGTGTTGCATGTCGTTATCTAACGAATTGGTGAGAAGAGTCAACACTTCTTGGTTTTCATCCAATAGAAGCATGGTGGCCAAGTACCCCAACCGCTTATCAGCAAACAGTTGCAGTGCCAACAACTTGATACATTCCACTTGACCAAAATGTGTCTTTTCTCCGAGGATGTACAAGTACATGAGTTTGGCAATGTTGACCCGGCGTTTCAGGTAATCAAGCTGGGGATCACGGAACAGGGTCCGGATCAGGGCTGACTCCTTTTGGATAACCGCCCGTTCGTCTGCAATCGTCTTGCTTTTGCGGACAGCTTTGATGAACAGTTTAAGCAGACCCATGGTGAATAACACACGTCGCGCGCGAATTTGTGTATGACAGCGTGTGGCCAGTGAGAGGAATAAAGGGAGATGACTTGGGTGAATTGGGGGAGACAAATGAAAGATGAGGAGTTTTAAGGGATATGATGCCGTGTAGATGTAATTTTAGTTGGGGGAATAATGGGCTATTTATACCAAAGGTATTGTAGTGCTAGATGGCTCGAATAGGAAAGTATCTGGTACATTCATCCTCGTAACTATTGTCAGCTAACAAGGAAGCAGGTAACAAAAATGCGAATAGAAGATGAATCCATCCTAATGATATCATATATTGTATGATTCGATAGTCCCCGAATGAATGGGGCTTGGATGGACTTAGCAAAAGTGGTGCCGGCGCGGTTTCAATTACTGATTGTGTATTTTTCACTAATCAGATGAAGGATTGGGCTGACAGTTCTTTGATTACCACCGTTCACTTTTCGTCATAAGTTTATGAAAAACAAGAAACCCATTGGCACTGATAAATTCCTATATCTGCAAAAGTATTATCCGGTCTTTTGTTAACCTTTTGATTTATCCAACTTGTGATTTAATGAATCTGGTTGTATCTTATTCATAATTCCCAAATATTTGCTGCACTGATTTTGTGGAGGTCCGAATAAGAGTTGCGCATATCTGTAAAACACAGGGTGAAACTCTCCAAAGTATACTATATATATTTCAAAGTTCCCACCAATTATCATAATATTTTCATATGATTGGTGCTGGTTATTATCATTAATCTAGCTGATTGGAAAGGAGGGTTTGATATGTGCTACCTATTCTCAAACGGTCAATTTGCCATGATAAACTATACTAACCAAACAATGGCACTTTTAACATAATCTGTAATTTATAAATTTTGGTAATTCGCCTAGGACAGTCATTGATCCAATAAATTTAATCTCTAAATACTGGACAACTCTTAATCATACCACGCCCATTCTTATCATATGGAATCAATCGATAAGTACTGTTTCCCTAGGGTACACCCTCCTATGGCCCTGTTATGGCCTTACTATGGGACTCCTCTGGACCTACGATGTTTTCTACCCCTAACCGTTCCTCCGCACTTTACCCCACCATAGCACCAACACTCTACATAAAATCACCTTGAGTCCCGGTGAGATTCCTATAAAAGCACCCATCCTCCTTAGCCTACACATACATCCTCCCTTACTACCTTTTACTTCTCTCTCCCCTCCATCCTCTTTTTCTCCTCTCTTTTCCATTCTCACTTCCCTGATTCTCACGCTCGCCACCATGTCCCTCTATGACATCAACTTTCTCAAATTGCGAGACCGGGCGGTCGATGTCGATCCCGACCTTAGGTTTATGGCTCTCCAGGACTTCCAGAAATTCATTGCCCTGACCTCCTACCAATCCACCTCCCTTTCTACAAAGAATATCGCCACCTTTTTACCCAAACTTTATGACCTTATCCATGATAACGTCGCTGATGTCCAATCGCATGCGGTAAAGCTGGTGGCCCCATTGATCACCTACTTGCCATTGGAATTGTCTCAGCAAGTGGTGGACAACCTCTACAAGATGATCATTGCCGATCGCAGCAAGCTGGAACGACTGACGTTTACCACCACTGTGTCGACCATGGCGTTACGGGGGTTTATCCAAAACGGCGAGGGCGGCAAGTTGGATGCAAAGCATGCCCGGCATTTGGCCGACCAATTGCTTAAATTGACCGTACACGAAGCGGACCGCCTGTTGGACGCGATGGAGGTGTTGACTGACACAATTAAAAGCTTTGGCTATGTTCTAAAACCACCAGAGATTGATGATTTGATGGCTACACTTATCCATATTGCCTATGCTGGCGACAGTGGCGATGATACCGCCAAAATGGTCGGTAGACGAGCCAGTGTCACCGTGGGGTATTTGGCGCGCTACCTTCACAATTTCGACAAGGCGGCGCTGATTATACTTGAGGGGACGTCTCCAGAAACAAAATTCGCTTTGTTGACGACGCTCGTAGCTACGCAAACCCCGCAGCACCATTTGCTGGAGGTGGTTTTAGATAGAGTGTGGAAAACCGCCGTTTCGGGGGTGGAAGCCGCGGACGAATCGATGGAAGACGACGATTACGACCAGCTCGCCGAACAAATTGCCACCATTTACCGGTCGCTCGATCTCATTAACCAGTTGGTGGTGCTGCTGGTGGGAGACTTGGACCGCTACAAGCTACGCGTGGTGGATATTTCCCGGCAATTGTTGCAATACTCGCCGTTTGGCACCGACGAAGGCGACTTTTCTGACGAAGACGAATTTGATTTTTCCGACGACGAGTTCGCGGACCCCAACGACGACGACGGCCTGTGGAAGGTCCGCTCCAAAGCGTGCGAGTTACTCGCCCTGGCCGCCACCCGGTACGGGGTCATTCTTACCGACGACCTGGTGGTGCCCCCCGTTGCTGACGCCAATGACCACGTCAGTGGCGAAGCCATGAAGGCGGTTCTGGCGCTTATTGCCGCCGGAAATCAGGCGTTCATTCCCAAAGTAATTCACGCCGTCCGCTCGCAACTTTTGACCAAGCCCAACCTGTTTGGCGCCACCCTCAAGTTGGTGGCGTCCATCAACGACACCCAACTTATCAATGACGCCATTGTTGCTGTAGAAAATCAGAACTACCCCACCAATTCGCTAGACGTTTTGGATTTCTTCCGTCACGCCACCAATGACGCGAATGTCGGCGACGCTCGGAAAATTATTCTCGCCCACTTGGTGGCAAATTTGGACGATCGCTCGTTCAATATTATTGGCGAGTCGATTTCCATATTGACCACCCTTGTTGACAAGGGTGCGCCTGTGGACGAGGCGGTAGTGGCCAATCTCCAGGAGAAGACCGCCAACCCGTCGAAAAAGTACTCTCTGGACTTAATTCAGTTGGCGATTCGGGTGGTGGCGGTGATGGTCCATCGCGCCGGCTCTGCCCCCTGGATCCCAGCGGCCATTGACTCGATCATTTCGCAACTTTCGGTGGAAACAAACGTGGCCGCCACTTTGGATGGGTTGCGGTTGGTGTCGTCGCAATTGCTGACGGAACACGCCCATAAAATCACCGGCGACCTTACCCTGTTGATTGTGTCCACTAATGATGCGGTGTGCCTGGCTGCACTCAAATTATTACTTACTCTAGTCAAACAGGGGGCCTCGGTCAACTCCGAAGATGTCATTGCCAATGTTTTGCGGCTATTGGCGGCGTCCAAACATCAAATGAGGGTGGTGGACGATGAACTTAAGGTTCTTGAATTGGTCCATGCCCATTCCCCGGAAGTGTTAGCGGCGGTAGTAAGCTTGATTAACTTGAGTTCGGCCGAATACCCCATTGCCCAGTCTGCTTTTGATCTTATTAAGGCGATGGCTTTACTGGCGGAACCGGAGGCGTTTTATCACCAACTCTCTCGCGAGCTTGATTTATCCAAGTTTGCTGCTGCCCAGGCATTGGCCACCGTAGTTTGTGCCGGTCAATTATCTGCTCCGTTACAAGCAGCAGAAGCCGACCCCACTGCACTGGCGTTTAACCTAAATTTTCTTGGCTGCTGTGCTGATTTGGGGGTGAATGTGGCGGTGGATATGGCTACTTTGTTGGCTGTGGATCCCCAGAGCAACGACGAGGTGCTGGCAGTGCTGCACTGTGTTGGTCTGATTGCCAAGGCCAACCCAGAACAGCTTCCCCGCCTCATTGACTTTTACGTATCGTCGCAACTGTCGAAACAGCGGTGGTTGGCGGTGATGGCGCTACAAAAGCCAATCACCGTGGTCAATGACGATCAATGCAATACCATCTTTACTACGGTGGTGGATCGCGTGGCTCTGATTACCGAATTTGACCTGGCGGTGACGGAAGAGCTCAAGAGTTCGGGAGTGGTGTTGAGTGAGATTTGTTTGAAGAATATCGACCGGTGCCAGTTCTTTTTGGACGAGTACCGGGCAAATGTTGGCGACCGGTCGTTGGCCCTGGTTTATACGTTTATTGCCATGGTGAAGCAATTTGTGCCTCTGCTTGAGGACGACCGGTTGTTAGCCCAATTTCTCTTGGTGGTGGTGCAAATTATGGATGACGTGGTGGATCTTAAAGTCCGAGAGGCCGCGGTAGGGACGTTACTTACAGGAGTACACAACCGGCCCAAGGTGATGGCGTTGATGTTGGAAACGGCGGTGCTTCCGGTGTTGTTTAAACAAATGGTGCCGGAACCCCTGTTTAAAAAGGTGATCCAAATGGGCCCCCACAAGTATATTCATGACGAGGGGGTGGTGATTCGGAGTTTGATTTACGAGATCTTTTACACCCTTCTTCTGACCAGCGCCAAGGAATTTGGTATTGACATTACCAATGTCGTCAATGCAGTGGCGTATAATTTGGTAACCGCAGGGTTGGTAGACACGGATATGGAGATTAACAAGTTGGCATGTGAAAACTTGAGCCATCTTACCGACCTTTACCAACCGGAATTTGCCCGGATGGTGATTGGCGTTCCTGGGACGTTGGCGGCGTTGATGGAAAATCTTAATCTGTTGCTTGCTAAGAACGTGGCCAAGAATGCCCCAGCCCAGGATATCGAGGCCCATGAAAAGCGCATTGAAGAGATTGCTAATTTGGTGAAGAAAATCGATACCAAGTTTAATTTTGCCGAGTCCTATCCTCCGGAGGTGGTTTCGGCATGGCTGCGGTTTTATGGTGGCGTCAAGGCTGGACGGGGTGCCCAATATATGTAAGAAGGGGAAGAGAAGAGGACAAGACAAATAGGAAAGGAAATTATTAGGAGAAGAATTAAAGAAAAGAAGAGAAGAAAACGAGGAGAAATACGAACAAGAAGAAATATTACGGGTCAATTGGCTTTAGTACTTGGAAATGTCAAAAATCCATTTGGTTTCCTATATCGTCAATGTGCTGATTGAATTGCGCATTAATACAATAAAACTTGGCACCGTTGCCCGAAACGTAATAGGTGTTGACATGTATATGCACCATCTGGTGATGGTATGGATTTGCACAATCTGGTGCTGATTCATCCATGTACTATCAGATTACGTTATGTACGTCCCTGAGCGAGAGTCGCGTGAGTTCCCTACTACTTGCACATGTACCCAAATAAGCGTTCATCTTGTAGTTCAATTGGGTCTTTCCCTGGGAATAGGACAGTTGATGACAAATGAAGACTGATTACCTGTTGGTGTCTCTATTGTTAGCTTCGCTAGTAGGGCCAATTTGGATAGTTATTTATGTCTTTGATGACAATCCTCATATCATCTGTGTTGTTAGATTAGTTATCCTTATTGAATACTTCTGTTGTGTTTATCTTAAAAATGTTTGGGAGCTCGATTGGAGGCCGCACAGTTCAAGTGTCGTGTTTTAATTTACTCTAGTTTCATATGATTGTTCGACATTCTCCATGTTTTGCAGTTTATTCCTCCCCCCCTCCGTATTCTACTATTTTATCCATATTCTCATCCTTCCTATCGCTTTTGTTTTGTTGCTGTTTTCCATCACCAATGTCTGTTTCGCTGCTGTGATTTTCTCTAATTTTTAGGTTCACCGCTGTTATATACCCCAATTCTTAAATTCGCTGTTGTTTGGTCCACTAACTAGTTTCGCTGTATTCTAGTTTCCTGTATTCTAGTTTGCTGTTTTCTAGTTCGCCGTATTCTAGAATCGCCGTATTCTAGAATCGCCGTATTCTAGAATCGCTGCTGTCATTTCTATTATTTTTAGTTAAGTCCCCTCACTAGTTTTTTTAATGTGACTTTCTCTAGCAAAGATAACATTCCGCCTGTGGGTGATAAGTATTAACACGCTGTCTATATTACGTGCAAATGGTTTTGGGTCTGAAAAAAGGATTTACACGATCATTTCTATAGCATAAGAGGTATAAGGTCTCCTATTATCAGTACTCAGAAAAGTTAAATTTTGCCAATTACTAATTTCATCACCCGAACATGCAATCAGCAAGAAAAAGCACTTGCACACTCTGATTCCTTCCATAATATAATTTTCATACTTATTTCTATTCTCTATAATTTATAGTTCATCACATTCTCCAATTACCTCCACCATCTCCAACTTCATTAACAAATAATATTCCATAACCTCACATAAAACGGTCTTTGGGCCAATGCTCTTCTTTCCTCTTCCATCTCACTCTTCAACGCTTCAATATCAGTCTCTCTCCGCCCAGAGTCAACATCAATATCCTTGGCAGGGATCCACAACCGCCATTGTCTTCTCCACAACTTGTGACCCACGTAAAACACGATCAAAATCACTAAGCCAAGATCAGATTCGAAAAATGCCTCGGCATTGGGCTTTTCACCGATAGGGAAAATCGCCAACCACACTTGGGCCATTACCACCATCACCAAAATCGCAGCCCCAAGAAGCGACCCAATTACCCCTGTCGGCAGCTTAAATGCCAATTCCAGGGTATTCCGGCCTTGGACGTATAACGCTCTCCGGAAACGAACGTGGGCAATACAAATCGAAAGCCAGGTGAAAATAGAGGACAACCCGGAAATTGCCAAAAGCCAATTGAACACAGTTTCCTGTTTGTTCAGCGCGGCAATAAACGCAATTCCCCCAAAGAGATTGGTGATCAAAATGGCCACCAACGGCCGCCCAGCACGATCAACATAGCCACAGATCTTAGGACAAAGACCCTGTTCCGCCAAAGCCGTCATCGTTCTCAGGGTAGCATATACCAGGGAGGACGCCACCGAAAGAGCCAGGATAATCACCACCACGTTCATAATATCAGGCAACGCCCCAATCCCACCGTTCATGATAGCAATAACAAATGGCGACGCCAACACACCATCGCTGGACAACTTTTCGTCATTATAAGGCACAACAAACGAAATGAGAATAAGCGACGTAAAGTAAAAAAACACAATCCGGAAAAACACTTGTTTGATGGCCTTGGGAAGCGAGTGACGAGGGTTCTTAGCCTCGGCAGCAGTCAACCCCACCAACTCGGTACCACCAAAAGAAAACGCGGCCGTGATAAGCACTGAAGCCACCCCTTTAAACCCGTTGGCAAACGCCCCGGGATTGTGCCAGTAACGATCACCATAGTGCACAGGGTGGGGACCACCGCCAGCAGCAAGAATCAACGCCACGATAATAAAGCCACACACGGCAATCACCTTGATGATGGAAATCCAAAACTCGGTTTCCCCATATGCCCTTACCCCAAAGAGATTAATGGCACAAGTGACTACAAAAAAAGGGGCGACAAAAATGTCAGGATTGAGGTCGGGACGCCAGTAGGAAATACACATCGACGCTGCCACCAATTCCAAAGGGAATAAAGTCAAAAATTGAAACACATAGTTCCACCCCACAGCAAACCCGACACTGGGGTCGATAAACCGGGAAGCATAGACATTAAAAGACCCCAGAATGGGAAACGTCACCGTTAACTCCCCCATGGCATTCATCATCACAAAAATAGCCACCAGGGTGATGGCCCACCCAATCATAATCGCCCCAGGACCCCCGGTCTGAAGCGCACCACCAGTACCGATAAAAAGCCCCAGCCCAATCGACAGTGCAATAGCAATCATTTGAAGGTGACGACTATCGAGCTTTCTCTGAAGAGACGACTTCGAAGTGGCCTGGTTGATTTTCTGAATTTCAGTTAGATCGCCATTTTCGTCCTCATCGAACTTATTGGCCAACTGTTCTTTTTCTTCCGCTGGTCTAAACGAATCGACGATTCTATGCCATTTCAGGTCAACTGGTTGAGATTGGGTATTACTCAGGGTCTTTTCCCACGAGTCTGTTTCGGTAGGTTGGTGACTCATGCCCCGCAATAGAGAGAAACCGTTATGCTAAATGCTCATCGATTTATGGGGACATGTCACGTGATTTCTTCGGCGATTATCGCAGGGGTAGCGACGATGGAAAACGCCGTGCGAAAAAAACAACGCTGATAAACAAACACGATAAACGAGAAGGAGTTATGAGCGTAGAGTAATTGGACGACGGTCGTATAGTGAGTGTCGTATAACGAGTCTAGGGAAGCTATTTAAGAAGGATATGGGAGTATATTTTCCCGTGTGTTTATTCATACCATCGGAATATAATACGGAGGTTTGATGATAAGTGAGGTATTGTTAAGCATTTCTGCTGTTGTTGGCAGTTTGTTAAAGAAATCTCACATTCGCACAATGAATCGAACAGTTATAGCTAAATTCGATATTGGGCCAACTTACGGAACGCGCACTGAATAATTAGCACTAACTCATTAGCTGATTTTAACCTGATGCATTCCTTCCCTTAATGATCGGTACTTACATAGAAGCATTCTTGTTTCGTTTCATATTACCGTATATTATTATTTTCTTTAGAAACCTCGAATCTCTAAATCAAGTAGGCAACAGCAGCAGCCACAGCAGCACCAACACCAACAGCGCCAACATTGGCACCGTTGGCAGTGATAACTTCCGAGGGCTTCGCAGAAGACGACGCCGACGAGTGTTCTTCAGTCAGGTTGGAAGTCGATTCGCCGGCTTCAACCAAGGTGATGTTGGCACAAGTAAGTCTCTTGTTGTCTCTGTCGTGAACAACCACAGACAATCCACCAAAGTAGGCCTTGTCTTCAGGATTAAGGGAAATGTACGAGTCGGCGTATTCCAAGTGGTTGTCACCAGTGGTCAAGTTACCGTGACGACCAGCAAGATCACCAACTTCCTTACCTTGGGGAGTCTTGGAAGCGGGAACACCACCGTAGGGGTTCAAGTGGGCACCAGTACCGGTACAGTTGCCGTCGGAAGGAACGGGCTTTTCGTGGATGTGGTAGGGGAAAGGACCCTTGGAAGCTTCAGGGAGACCTTCAAGGTCAACAGTCACCAAGGCAGTGCCGTTGGCAGCAACGGAGAATTGGACCTTCCCGTGGATGTCTGTGGTGTTCTTCTTGTGGAAGACAGCTTCGTACACGGCACCTTGGGGGGAGTCGGAAACTTCAGGAGCATCGCCAGCAATGATAGGGGTGGCCACGGCGGCCAAAGCCAATACTTGAGAAGCCTTCATGAGTAGTTTATTATTCACAAATGGAAGGAAATTTGCTCTGTTTTATACGCACACTGATGGTATATATAATAAGGTGGGCCGCAGTAGACGTCGACCCGGAAAGGTCAACTTTGGCGGAAAAACCCCGGGGAAATAAGAAAACGAGCCGAATCCAATACACAAGAGAATGATCTGTTCAAAAACGTGGTTGGGTTTGTCCTGGAGTGATTTTGTCGGTTGAAAAAACGGTCACCGGGGGCCTATTGTTCTGTCAAAAAATATGCATATCTACCGAAAATGCATGGTTTCACCCACAATTGAGAGCCTGCCGACTAATTGAAACCACCCCTTCTAACACAAACCCAGAAACGGCTGCCACGGTTTGTACCTGAATGATTGCGCCTTGGTTCAGCTACTTCATTTGGTGAAATGCATATGCAAGATGCCTGATCATTTAGATTAACCAATAGCACGCATTACCGCGTAGTCGGAGAGCCTATTGTTGTACAGACGACTGACAATTGGGTAGGGGTTCGTTGCAGAGATTGTAGGGGTTCACAGCGCCAGTGTCTGGTTTTGGAAATGGCGGCCCCCGTTTGGGAACAACAATTTGTGTCACAGACAAAAGATCTTAGGTGATGGTGTGATGGGACTCAACCCATGCCTAGTTTGCTTGGCATTTCCCGTGGCTGCCACCAAAACTGCTATTGGCTACAGGGGAATAGCCAATTACTGTCTACCGGATACCTCAGCAGGATATCCGAAGGGAATGGCCACTTATGCGGAATGAATACCCGATTTTCTGCTCCTCTATATGGGCACGTTGCTCGAGTGTGACTGGCTAAAATCCTGGTAGTCTATTGAATGCATAGGTGATGAAAGCTTAATTGGCATGCTCGCATATATTTGGAGGATTAGACTACTAGAGGTTGTGCATGGAGGAGGTACTGCAGGTGGCCAGGGTTTGTGTTAATTGGGGTATTGGTATTTCCATTGAATTTATTTACGATTGAAAATAGGAAGCAAGATGTCTTGATGTGGAGAAGGAAATAAATAGTCTTTTCACGTTTCTTTTTATTCGACTTTGGCAATGTCAGTTATCGTGTTTGAAGTGGCATTGCAATGCTGGTCGGTTTTACAAGCAGAATGTGTTATCGATTTCATCACCGGGGCCTTTTTATATGCCGTCCTAGCTTCACCATCGCGATGTCTGCAGGACTTATGCGCACATGAAAGTCATGGTTAATACATCTTCAGGGTAGACATTTACTTGGCATAACCAGCAGGTAAATAAGAACATTATTACTGTAATCCTTGTACCCCTTTAGTTTTCTGTACATTTCTCCCAGTTTAGTTGTAGTTGCTATAAACTTGATCATGGTAGTTACAAAATGTGTCATCAATTTCGCAATCGCAATCGATGAGACTTCCATTTATCGGACGGATAGGTCTTCTTGACTGGCCAGTTATTATCATTCTGTTTATCATAGCATGGGCTGAGTATCTCCTTCTGATTATCCTCCCGGGGTCGGTTATTCAGTACGTTACGAACTTCACCAATAATGCAATCGATACCGTTGATGTCAAGCGTCTTCCACAAGGAGTGGACCCAGCGAAATACATTCGAACCAAACAATTGATGGCGGCAAAAACAACCGTGGAAATGGCTGCTGTTCATGGTTTCAAGGTCGATACCCACGTATACATGACAAAGGATGGATATGTGCTTACTGCGCACCGGATTCGACCCCAGAGAAGTGCCAATGGCAAAGTGGTATACCTCCATCATGGGCTCTTGATGTGTTCTGAAGTGTGGGTTACCATGGTGGATAAATATCGCAATTTGCCATATCTTCTTGCCGATCTTGGTTATGACGTCTGGTTGGGGAATAACAGGGGCAGTAAGTACTCCCAGAAACATGTGGTTAAAAAGGTGGATTCCACCCAGTTCTGGGACTTTTGCATGGACGATTTTGCCATTTTTGACATTCCAAATACCATCGATTACATCCTACAAGTTACAGAAAAGTCAAGCCTTACCTATATTGGGTTCTCCCAGGGAACGGCTCAAGCGTTTGCTGCCATGTCTATTAATCCACAATTGAACCATCAAATTGATCAGTTCATTGGCATTTCTCCCGCTACTACTCCTCGGGGTCTTCAGACGAAATGGCTCGATGTTTTCGTGAAAATGGCTCCTCAAGTAATGTACTTGTTATTTTCAAGAAAAGTGCTTATGCCCAGTATCTACTTTTGGCGGCTGGTGTGTAATCCCCATTTCTACGCCAAGGTGATTGATGTCTGTAACAAGATGTTGTTCAATTGGGAAGGAAAGAATATTCTGAAATGGCAAAAGGTGATTAGTTATCTCCATCTTTACCTGACGACTTCGGTTAAGGTGGTGGTTCATTGGTTCCAAATTATGAAGGCGAGAAACTTTCAAATGTACACTGACGTCCAGTCACTGATGTTCCGCGAAGTTACTCCTATTCAATATGACTTTAATGCCATCAAGGTTCCTATTCACTTGGTTTATGGCGACAGCGACCTGTTGATGGATATAGCGGTTACTAGATCACAACTTCCGCCGCTGGCGACGTTTGATGCTGTTGCCGACCATGAGCATTTGGATAATTTATGGAGTGAGGATGTATATGAGCTGGTGTTTAAGCATGTACTTCGGAAGATGAATATTCCTATTCATGTTGCCGACGGCTTAGTGTATACCCAAGTTCCTAGTATAGAGGATTTGATTGAAGTGGATGTGGAGTCGGTGGAGTCGACCAAGCCCATCAAACCAGCTAGGGAGAGGGGGGGGAGGTCTAATCTGGTGCTGTCTCAAAATCATGGCTGGTCTAAGCTGGTGACTTTTTAGCATTGAAGTAGTGTTTTATTGTGTATATTAATGACAATGTGAAGAAATAGAAATATTCTCAGACACGATTACAGTTTAGAGAAATGTCTGCAAAACCCAGCCAGTCGGCTAGGATAAGTCCAACCTGAAGCTGTCTCAGAATAATGGCTGGCCCAAGGTGACATGGACTTTTTGATTGCGTGGATTTGGTGATTTTGTAATGACAATTTGAATGAAATGGCATAATTTACAAATCTTATTCTACTATGTCTGTTTTGAGAGATTTCCTACTGTCTATCATTGCCGCTTTGGTGACAAAGGGATTTCCCATTTAGGTTATCCCTATCCCGTCTTGGCCCTTTGTTCAAAAGCAAGCTGAAACACCAGCGTCTGGGGCCACTGCATGGGCAATTCATAGCAACTAAAATTAGAATCTCAAAGTATGAACTTTCCCTACCTTGGTCGTACTGTTGTCCCTGCCTCGGATGGTCACGAATAGGCGAGAGTTACACAAAACGTAATTACCACATGCTTAATTAGATAGTGATTATCATAGATTAATCCACTAAATAAACTCCCCCTTTTTATTTTGGCTACACCACGTCCCCATCCTATTATTATACTCTGATATTTCTTCCCGGACACACCGAAGATAGGGGAAATCACAATGACAACGTAGTGACAGGAACGAGGAAATCAACACCAGATAAAAGTTTTATGTTATATCAGATTTTCATCTTCGTCACCTTCTATACGTATTCGCTACTTAGGTTGGTAGTTCCTGATTACTTGTTGTCATTATGCAGCATCAATTATACTATCGTGCGGTTACCACCCTTCTCAGGAAGTGTCGTGTGCCTACCGATCTTTCTCAACCCAACATTTCTTAGCAACCACCCATCTCCCAAATACCAAATCATATATTTGGGATGTTTCTATCCTCCATCTATCGTCTATCTAAAACTTTACTCTTTGTCATTTCCGTCCTTGTTACCACCCCCTCCAATCAGCCACTTACTCGCAATCTCCCATCCCCATCAATCTTAATCACCCACCCCCAATGCCCTCTAGACCCCTCTTTAGCCTTTCCATCCTTTCCCTCCTCCCCTATCTTCCTTTTATTAGTCATCCATTTCCATCTCCATAAATTACATAACAAACCAATGTCATTCCTCTACTTTTAAAAATGACCTGCACAAAATCACTCCTTGCATATAGTCGAAAATTAAGACGACCTCTCATTCCAACAAATGAGGTCACGGAACTTTCCAATGACAAAAGTTTTCTCAGGGGAACAAATGCCCCCCTGGGCGAGAACTGTGGGGGGAAATTTTATATTACATTTTTACGACACAGCAATTATGCCAACTAATCTTTACCCCTTCTCTGCCTCTCCATGATTGCGTTTGTTATTGCTGCAAATCCCCACATGCAGGCCGGGCTTGTTCATCGGTTGTGTCAAAACTACAACCTTTGAAAACGACGTCTGTGCCATCACCTGATTTTCATGTTAACCTTCATTTTGCTCTTTATCATTTTCATTTTTTTTAGATGTCCTGCGTAAATGTGTCGGCCAGATTCATCATTGACGCACTGCGCTCTTGGACTGTATTCAGGTTTTTTCAAGTTAAAGACCACCCCGACTTCGGATGAGTGCTGCTAATGAAACCAGCATGGCTCTAGTGTCTCCGTTGATGCCGGTGGCGCTGTTGGTGGCAATGGGGGAGGCAGCTGCTGCCAGTAATGATGCCACCGTGGCTCAACTTTTGCAGCTTTCGAAAGGGGTATTGACCCCAGTGCTGGATAATGACGACGGTGTTGCCGTGGCGGTCCCCTCTTCCATCGGTGCGTATTCCTCCTCGCTTAATCGGGTATTAAAGGGAATTGCTGAAGGCGATCAATCGGGATGCAATCGAGCAACTAGGATGATGGACAAGCTCCCCACCCCTCCAAAGGAGTCGAAACTGACGTATCCCAATGATACGCTTTCGAAGATCCTTGTCGACAATTTTGAAGTGTTGTACAAAATCGGGCATGACTGGGAACCGAAAACCATGGAATTCGGCTGCAAATGCATCCGTTTTCTTGTCATTGTCATCTACAAGTTGAACTGCTGGGAAATCTACCATCTTCTTCTGATCCTCCCCCAGTTGGAGGAGTTCATCACCACCATTGGATTTGACGTCATTTCCGGGCTGTTTGGCCCGTTGGTCAAACCACCAGAGCTCTACTTGGAGCCCAAGATGCAGGCGGGGCTCTACTACCCCTACCCCTATCCATTTTACAATTTCAGTTGTCATAACCGCGACGGCGTCACCGCCAGGGCCAACAAACTTCGTCGCATCAATATCGAGCCCTATCCAGACATGACGTTGGAAATAAAAAAGCAGCCGGCCCCGGCTAAAGCTACCCTGGATGACGAATACAACGACGAAACCTACGTTGCCCCTGCGCCAAGACGGCCGGGCCGGCCAAGAAAACACCCGAAACCACAGCCCCAACCGCGTCCCGTACTTGGGGCGTTTGTTGCGGCACCACCTGCTGATGCCACCGCGCCGAAGCGGAAAAAGCGGGGGCGCAAATCCAAGGCGGAGTTGGAACAAATCGCCAGGGACGCCCGATTGGCGATGGAAAAACGGGAACGCATCGATTCCGAGGTCAAACGACAGGAAGCCGCCAAGGCGGCAGAAGATGCGGCACGAAAAGCATCCTATATCATCAAACACGGGGGCGAGCCTGGAGAAATGGAGTTAGTGTATGGACATGTCCCCAGCCAGCCGCCGGTCACGGTAGCGTCGCTGGACCTGGATACCGAGTCTGATCTGGAATCCAGGTCTAGTAATAGCCAGCGCGTTTCCAAGTGTAACGCCCTAGAAAATGATGGCCCGTGCGGAAAGTTGTTCCTGACGCGCTTCCACTTGCTCCGCCACCAGCAAGGAGCCCACCAGCTCTATAAACACAACTACAAGTGTCCGGTATGTAAAGACGAGTTCCAAAGAGCCGACTTTTCCCGGCATTTGCGCCGCGAGCATTCTATTTTCGGCAAGGAAAACAAAGCCATCATGGAAAAAGCATTACACAGATCGAACGAGATGGTGGCACCAGACCAGCTTCCACCAATGCAATCGTTCCCCGTCTATCCCCAATCACTGCTGCCACAATTCCGTAATCCCAATCTCATCCAGCGGAATCGCATTGTTGAGATTATCGAGTTACCCGCGGTCGATAACAGAAGACCCCTGGTAACACCAAAACAACAACCATCCCTACTTCACCAACTGCCACAGCAGTCACTGCCGCCCGCACAACACCAACACCAACATCAACTGCAGCATTCACCACAACGACCGCCACCATTCCTTCCCCCGCGGGAATTGAGACCACCCCAATTTATGCCCATGCAAATACAGCCGCAATATGCCGCGCCGCAGTATGTTGTTCCACAGCGGCTGGGAATGGTGATGCCACCACCGTTGATGCCGACGTATATGACACTTCCGCCGCTCCATGCTCAGTATGCGATGACGCCGGTGGTCCCAGGGATGCCGATTCCGAGGCCTCCCAATGATAAGGAGCGCACTAACTAAGGAATACGACGGTGAAGGTGGAGTAAGCAGCAACTAAATAGGCGTAGCGATACCATGAATGAATCACGACAAGTCATGAATAATTGTAATTTAAATGAACGAACAATTGGGGAAATGGGGTGGTGCGAGAAGTGAGTCGTGTGGTTTAGTAGGTATGTGGCTTTGGAGTGGAATAATTATCAAGTTGAGCATTGTGTATTGGATTCATTTGGTTATTATTTTGTGGTGATCAGGTAAATGCAATTAGCGTTTTACCAGTCACAGATCAACCACAATTAATACTATTGAAAAATAAAGAGTTACATCAAATTGACTCCAACCATTAAAATTACCATTCTATATACTTTTCTCTTGTTTTCACTCACAGTCACTCATTGATAAAATCAATGCTATCTCTCATTTTATATTTTTTTGTTTTGCAATTTTTTCGCAATATTTGAATACACATTTAGACCACAATACTTTTACCCTTTTAATAACAATTATGAAATACAATATCTTTATGGACCAGCCCCCAAATTTACTATACAACACACGACCGTTTGTTTTCCCGACTTTTTTCATATATACATTGACATTTTGTCCAACACCATCAAATATTAGCACCATTGACTTTTCCTTCCATCTCCACAACCAATACAAAAACCCACTTAAGAACATTTGAATCTCCTCTATTCCTTCTTCTCCAATTCCTCTCCTCGCCATTCCCCTCCGTCTCTTCTCTTTTCCGTCATTGCCGCACTGCGAGCCGCTCGTAATGGCTGCAAAAACGAACGACAGTTTTTCGCGATCACCTCCAGGGCCAACCTTCACCACCTAGCAGATATCTCGTTTGCCGTCGCTTCCATGGACCCCGAAGAATTACGGATACTCTGCGAAGCCGAGCCAGAATCAATTCACGATTATTCTCGCCATGTCTCGCTTTTACTCCAGCAAATAAACAACGGCAATGCTGCCCCTCAGGTGGTGTCCAAGTTTACCGAGTTGGCATCAAAATATTCCCAGTTTATCCCGACAAATATTCTTGAAAGAAGAGGATGGGTGATGGTAGAGGGGAATTTTGATGGGCTTTTATTGGCGATTGAAGGCCCCAACTTGCCGATCTCAGTCACTGCCATCCGCTTGCTTACAAAAACAGTATTTTTACTTAATTACTGGGAGGTGTATAATATTCTAACCTGGCGGCCGGCAATCTACGTGTTTATGAAAAAGATCGAGTTTAACTTTACTCAATGTTATCAAGATTTCATTATTGCCTATCGAAATCAGACTGAGGGACACCCTTTGGACCTTCGCACCATGGAAATGGTGCCTGATAGTGATGACGAGGAACAGGTGCTGTTGCCATCGCTGCGGATTGTACCGAGGCACGCGTTGGTCGGGTCTACCAAGCTGCTGAATTATGACCCCGATGTTATTCATGAATGCCAGCTTCCCCAGGCGGAAAACGCCAAACTCCCGTGTCTTAGACGATTTTCAAGAAAGTATGAACTTATTAGACATCAAGAAACCGTTCATTCGAAGAAGAAAAAGTTGTTCAAATGTTTTGTGTGTGTCAAACAGAACCCACAACTTGGACCAAGGGTTTTTACTCGTCACGATACGTTGGCGAAACACATTCGGGTGAATCATAAGATATTGGGACTGGCGGCTAAAGAAGAGGTTGCGTATCTGAAGAAACATGCCGAGGTGGTCGACGAGGATGAGATCCGGGTGCAAGTTGGTCGACGAAAGAGTAAGGTAGAGGGGGATGATAAAAAGGAAGACGATGAGGAAGGGTTTTATTTAGAGTAATCAACAACGAGGTCTATAACTAGTCATAAAATATTTGGTTTAAATAGGAAACAGAAAAAAATGCCTTCAGCCAGATTCGAACTGACGATCTCCTCATTACTAGTGAGGTGCCTTACCAACTTGGCCATAAAGGCGGGTTTTAAAAAGAATTAAAAACATCGTAATTTAAAAAAACAGTTGGGTTAAAATTTGTAGTGGTGCTTTTTTTTTTGTCGTCACTCGTTTCAATATTCACATGCTGGTTAGGTCAATTACAGGGAAGATACTAATAATGTTATCAGATTATTGTAACTATTATCGGGCAAACGGTTCATTCCGGAAACTATATCCTCAAATACCAGCCATGAAACCCAACAGAAACAGAAATGTTCACATGAATAGTACGAAAAAGGCTACCAGACCCATTATGTTTATTTAAAGTTAACGCCCTGGCAGGGACATTTGTATTACCATTCTTGACTCAACCATCATGCTAATTCCACACCATAACTACAATTATTGTCCCCTCCATATGCCGTAAATTCATTCTATATACATTCCACAGCCTCTAATATGCTTTGCGCAAACTGGATACACAACAAAATAGTTGTATCATCATTATTTCATGTTTTTTGCGCACTTTCCTATAATGTTAGTATCAGAATGATTTTTTATCTTCAGCGAATAGATCAGAAGTCTAACGTCAAAAAATCTTGGGTTCATCACTTACCTATGCAATCACCTTTCCGTTCTTCACCGCTTTCGGAAGCCCCTTGGCCCACAGCCGTTTGGTCTTTCTATCAACAATAAGAAAAACGCGCCCCGCCTGTCTCATTCTCCCCGTCCGCCCCACCCTGTGCACCAAATCCACCAGTGATTTTGGAAGCTCATACAACACAACATTCTTGACCCCCCTAAAATTAATCCCCCGCGCCATCAAGTCTGTTGTGATCAAGATCTTCATCTTCAGCCCCTCACTTTCTGCTAACGGTTGAGCCCAATTGGTAAACGGCTCTAGATAATTTTGTCGTTGACTGGGATTCATTTCTCCCGTCAATGTCACCACATCCCGTTGCCGCAAGTTATATTTTGTTATAAGCTTGTCCGCGAGCGCCTTGGCAGAACTTTTTTCGTTAACAAAAACCACCACGCGCTTAACAAACTCTGGATCAGTGCCATCAGTTTCAATAGCAAAAAGACATTGTACTAACGCCCGGGTGGGAGAGTTGTTGTAGGGCTTCTCACTAGCATCAATCACCCGATACTCCACCTGGCGAGGAAGCATGTGCAAGTTTTTCGAAGTAATATTTACAACCAGCCGCTTATTGGGAAACATCTTGTCCAAGGTCTTAGTGAACTCTTTCGGGATAGTGGCCAGACACAACACAAGTCCTTGGAGATGGTTCATGTGCGTCACCACGCTGGAAGTTTCCTGTAACCACGACTGGTCAAAGAGAGTGTCTGCTTCGTCACACACACACCACAGGACGTTGCTAAAATAGCGAAACGGCCGGGCAATGTTTTTGAGTTTTGAAAGCCCGGTGATTTTCCCCGGGGTGGTCACCAACACATCCACCCTGTTGCGGCCCAATTCTTCAAATAACTCGGTGGGAGGGACCCCCACCAGCCACTTGAAGATAGAAAGCCCCATCGTGGGCTCCAACTGAGCAAACTTGCGGTATTGTTTCGGCACCGTTTCCGGGTCGATTTCCGCGGTGGCTCCGATGGCCAACGTCTCGTACACTTGTTCCACAAGCTCGTTGGTGGGAACCATAATCACCAGGCGGATGTAGGGCTTTTCTCTTTCATTCTGATAGGTGGTGACCCCCTTGTCGCTCCACAATTGATAATCTTCCTGTTTGAGCTTTGACAACACCCCTCCCAAGTATGCCCATGTTTTCCCCAGCCCAGTTTCAGCAGCAATGGTAAACACTCGCACCGGCGCCTCAAGCAGATTTTGGATTTTTTCCGAATCCGACCCTTTTTCCTTCAACTTTCTCGATTGGTTAAGTTTGGGAATGGCTTCGCATTGGATGGGAGAAGGACTCACTTGGACCTCATCCACCAGATTGACGTAGGTCAGTCTAAGGTTATACCGTGCACGGATTTCCGTCTCCATAGCTTGTCTAACCGTGGGAAAGATTTTGAGCAGCTCCAACGTAGGTTTTTCTTGATTTTTCACCTTGTCTTTGGCACCCAATTTCGGCACTTGGCCATTCTTAGGGGCCAGAAGCTGACTAAACTTACCAAACAGATAAGCATTGGATTGTTTGGATGGCGATGTTTCCGGTTTGAACTGTTTCAGGGACCTACTACCCCATCGAACCCATGATCGAAACATGCGATAGTATAACGATTGGTTTATATAGTGCGATGCGATCGGTGCAGTACCAGCCCAAGTTAGGGTTAAGAAACGGTAGTAAAAATCATGCCAATACGAAGAAAAAGAAAAGAAATAAAATCATGACCGACACCGCTTGGGTGGAGGTGAAGTAGTGAGTTAGACACCGGCTTACCTGCAGTACGCCATCATAATATTCCCCACCAGTGTAGCTACTAGTTCTGTGACATGAGCGAAACCATCTACGACGAGATTGAGATTGAGGACTTTACCTATGATCCGGTGACGCATCTCTTTCAGTACCCGTGTCCGTGTGGCGATCGATTTGCCGTGCTGATTGAAGATTTGCAGGATGGTGAAGATATTGCCATTTGTCCGCTGTGTTCGTTGATGGTGAGGGTGATTTTTGACGCTGAGGACTTGGAGGAGTATTTGGGGAAGTAAGGGTGTCGGAAGTGAGAGGATGAGGAGATGTGAATGGCCGGTTGGTTGATTGTGAATGGATTCTATCATTTTAGGCGTCGCCATGTCTGTGACGTGCGATGAGATTAAGTGAAAGAATACGTGACCATGACGAAGGATATTTAAAAGATAACTGATGCGTTGGGTGGATCCCAGACGTGTTAGAATGTCCACTTTCATGGTGGTTGGGTATATGGCATAATATTTTGTATAAGTACTGTGGGTATTAGTAATGAGAAGGTGTGATATATATAACTAGAAGGAGTTGTTGGGAGCAACTCGAGAAATATATAATATTACCGTTTTCATACCAATTTAGTCATTCACTGCATTTAAATATAAACATCATTCGACAAGAGCCTTACTGAAACTGCCAAGATAGCTACCAAATTAGACTAAAACCGGCGTCGCCATGAGAAAGATATTACCCGCGGAACAAAACTCCCGTTCTTTAGAGTGTTTCAACTTTTTCTGGCTGGTAAGATGGTAACTTTCCGAGGAAACAATCACACAACGACATGCGTCGATTTCGGTATCCAAAACTATTTCATATCAATAGATACAGAATCAATCAAGTCAAGAATACCGATACTGTTACTAAAATTACCCTACAATCCCCTTGTAACCCCTTTTATTAATTCATTGTTATGAACCTATTAGCATGTTTCGATCTGTCACTTCGTTTGTTGGTTACTTGTCTATTATATGGCCTCTCTCTGTCAAAGAGTGGGATTGTCCAGACATTCCTTGGGCTACAGTAACAAGTTGCGCATACTCATTTTATCCTTGTCCTCCTTATCGTCACGGTCGTCATCCTTCTTTTCTTCATCACTCAACTCCATCTTCACCGGCGGGCCCAGCGCCGAGCTCAGCACCAGAAATCTTGCATTCGGCGTCATCAGCGGCGACTGGTACCCCGAGTTCTGGCTAAGATTGCGCTTGTGGCCAGAGGACGCCAGCGCCGCCAGTGCCCCGGAAATCAGCCCCCGCGCACTGCTTAGGCTGGTGAGGTTGGCTGCTGCCAATTGCACGTCTTTGAGCGGATTAGGGAAAAGATCGGGCGCGTACAGCGACCTCCGCAGCAGCGCCAGCGTCAGGGGGTTGAGAAGCTCGAAATGAGACACCAGGTTGTTCCGCAGTGCCTGGGTGGAAAAGAGAAGCGGCAGCCCGTGGTGGGGGGGCAGCGCCAGGCCGGCCGCCAATGAAGGGAGGTTGGTATGGGACGAAGACGACCCATGGTACAAGTGCGCCAGCACCAGCGAGTGGCGCCGCCCTGCCAGGTCTTCTAGAAGCCGCCTTTTGTTGCTGGCCAGGATGGGAGGAAGTGTGATAGCAGAATCGCGGCCCACGTCAAACAGCGCCAGTCTCGGCGCCGGGGTGGCGGCAGGCTTGACCTCCTGGGGAGCGGAGTCGCCGGAGTTGGTACCGCCAAACATCAGGGTGTTGAACGAGATTTGCGGAAGGTGGGGAACCTGGGGAAACTGCGACGGGACGGGAAGCCGGGTGGGAGCCGCTGGCTCCAGGTCAGACGGCTCTTGTTTCACCGGGTGGTGGTCGTCGTCATCATCTCTTTTCTGCGACGCCCGTCTGCGGCGGTTGGCACCGCCGTTCCACCAGTTTTTGATGGCGTTGTCGGAACGGCCATTTAAATGGCGGGAAATCTCCGCCCACTTCTTGCCGTACTTTGCCACCAACACCTCAATCAACTCGCCTTCCTCGGCGGTGATGGGCAGTCTGTTTAGCGACGGCTTGAGGTTCTGGTGGTAGCGCTCGCGACATTGCTTTGGCGTCCGCGTCAGCAACGAGTTGGAGATGCGGACCCAATTGGTGGCACCAAACACCGAAATCAAGTCGAGGAGCTTTTTGTCTTCTAGCGGCAGCCAGGGGCCGCGTCTAGTGGACTGGGGCCCCACCAGCGCCGCCGGGGACGGCTGGGGCTGCGTCAGCAACGGCTGGCCGGGAGGCGGCACCAACGGGTGCACCAGCAGCTGGGGCGGAGCTGGAGGTAGCTGGCTTCCCACCAACAGCGCTCTCGCCGCAAACGGACCCAGGGCCGGCGGCGGCGGTGCCAGGGCCGTCCCGGCGGTTGGCGGCGGCGGAAGACCCTGGGGATTGGCGACCGGTCCCGGAGGCGGGTAGTAGTACATGTGGTTGTTATGATAGTTATTCATTCCCAGTGAGGGACTCAGTAAAGGTCGTTGCAATCGACCAGGGTGTCTAGTATGGGTGGGGAGGTTCGAGTAACAAAATGCGACTGACCGCGACAGGTTTTGCTTTTCCGATGAATTATTATGTAGGATATTAGGTTAAATAATATAAGATTAACTTGTCATGCTTATGTAAACGGATGCCAGTACCCCAGTCAATCAAGGTTTTGCTTGGGGGGGTTTTGGAGGTTTGCTCGTTGGTAGGGGGGAGCTTGATTATGGGCGAGGACACGGGATGAGGGAGGATGGCATGCAGACGAGTATGAAAAGTGCGTTTCAAGTTTCGCCAGGAAACAATGACAATGCTTCCCCAACCGTAAATAAACCCGCCTTGCCAACAGACCAATCACCAGGGGTTATCCCCGAGAACTGTTTAATCCCATTAGTTTAAGCGAGGTGCATGATACCGCTTATCATACGATGCTCCGTTTTGGAATGAGGTTGGGATAGAGGAAGCATAAAAAATAGAAAACGGGGGAAGTCAAAAAAAGAGGTGGTTAGACATTGTTATCTCCCGTGCATCGGAAGTGTAGATCCAATCACATCACCGGCCCCTAGTAGCCGTGAGCGGTGTGGGGTGCATCCAGTGGTCGCCGATATCCCGGATGCCAAATTAAGTTTGCGGCGAGTTTTTCGGACGGGGGACGCCGATGGAGAATTTGAGGTGATGGATGGCAAACAAGGTGTGACGTGAGTGACGGTTTGTGATCCAGGGGATGATTATTTTTTGCCGTCATCAATACCGTTGGTCACCCGTTGGCAATGGGACAGTGTCTCCTGTATGTAATGATGTATCGGGTGATGATCAGTGGTCCGACAAAGGTGGCATCGACGTAGTTAGTTCAGCCGTTTGTTACTGCCAGGATGATTTGGTGTCGTATAGAGTTGCCGTTTCGGAGATTAACTCCCTGGGAGGTTGGGTAAATATAAACCGGTTGGGCAGGTATCACTTTTCTCAAAATGGAAGTGATCTTCTGGCGCCGTCCCTGCATAAAAGCAATAGTAGATATAGTGAGGTTAATGTGGGAAGTAGTGGCGGGTGAGGGCAGCAACACGAGAGAGAGAGGAGATTGGGGGATCCAGCAGGTAGTCTAGAATGTTGGGGTTGGAGTGGGGGAAGGGTGAGGCGGGGAGGTTTTTTTTGTGGCGGTTAGAAATCGGATTTTCAGGAGACGGAAATATTCGGAGATCCAGCAATGGGTGGTTCTGGTTTTGATAGTGGGTGAACTAGGTGCTGTAGCGCATAGAGTAGAAGAGCAGCGGATAGAGTTAGGGGGATGATGGGAATGGAATAGACAACAGTGGTATTGTGGATTTAGTACACCACGGAGTGGTCGTAATATTGCAGCACACAAGAGCCCTGGTTCAAAGCTAGGTCACGTTTACCCGATACCACCGTCGATTAGGGTTTATTGATAATTTTAGGTGTTAGTAAGAGATGGTGGGTGGCAGGTTGAGGGATGGTGGTTGAACAATGATTGCTTTTTAGAAACTCTCGGTAAAAGCTATGTAGGGGCTGTTTTAATACAGAGCCGTGTTACTTGAGGATAATGTTTTATTGTTAGCCCTAGACTTTATAATCGTCATATTGTTGTCCAGGTTCTTGCTCCTGCACAATGCCAGTGCGATTGGAGGCAGTGTAATTTGAATCAAACCAAGAATGTTGCGATGTATGCAATGAGTGCTGGAGGGTATGGGATAATTTGTATACTTCAATAGAGTGAGGCGTGGCTAGCTGTATCTGATATTGTTATTTGTCCAATTTGACAAAGGTAAAACTTCCCTAACTTGGACACCTAGGGGAATTTCACGAGGTGGACGACAGTCCAACCTGATTAGTATAAATAGGAAAAGATTTCTTTCAATCGTACAAAATATCCCCTTGGGAATATTCGTATGCCATTCTTACGAAACAAATAGACAATTCTCTACTGTTCTGTTTATGCGACTAGCCGTTTACTCAATTATAATTATTAACCACCTGTCATGACCATTTCCATCTACTATAATCGTTTGTCGTTATTATTTCCCTGTTGCTTGATCATCCCAATTGTTCATTATTTGTTTCCCTGATGCCACGAATTTACAAAACCCCTTCCCTTTACCCCTCTGAACTCCCTTTCATCGTTTACATTAACCACTGTCCAAACGAATTTCCAATTTCGACATCTCATTTCGCCCCGATTATTCTTTTTGCCACATATTCCCATTCTGTACTCCTTGAACTCTATCTCAACCCACTCTCAAACCACCTTCATAGTACCAACAATACCCCTACTTTTCAATAAACATAGTCTCCACATTGTAGTCTTCCACCTCCCCTCCCTTCCCCCTTCCTCGCTCTCTCCTCGTTCACGTAGTGCGCTATCACACCTCGTTTGCTTGTGCTCGTTAACATGGCCGACTCGGTATCGCTGGCCCTTGCCACCATCAACCACCAGCTGGGTCTTATGCAGCAATGCCTTTCCGACGGCAACTTAATGCAGGCCCTTAAACATGTGGTCAATTTTCTTAATGAACTCCGAACGCTGTCCCTCACTCCAAAACAATATTATGAAGTGTACATGGCAGTATTTGACAAATTGGAAATTGTCAGTCAATACCTTATCTCATACCAGGAGACCCACCCCAAAAAGAATGTCCTAGATCAATTATATGAGTTGGTTCAGTACGCAGCCAACATTGTCCCTCGGCTTTATCTTATGGTGGTGGTGGGCACCACCTATATGGCGGTTCCCGGCGCCCCCATAACTGATATCATGAAAGATCTAATTGAAATGTGTAAAGGGGTGCAGCATCCCATCAGAGGGTTGTTTTTACGCTACTATCTTTCCCAAAGAACGAAAAACCTACTTCCGGTTAAAACCACTGATGAATTCAGGGCAACCATTGATTTCTTGGTGGCCAATTTTATTGAAATGAACAAGCTATGGGTGAGATTACAACACCAGGGCCATTCAAGTGAGCGGGAGCAACGGGTGCGTGAACGGAACGAATTGAAGATCTTGGTGGGGTCGCAATTGGTCCGCATCTCCCAGGTGATTGATGAAATAGATGGCGATTCTAGTCTGGCAATTTCTTACTACCGGGACAAGATCTTCCCCATCACCACCCAACAAATCATTGCCTGTCGCGATGCTCTTGCCCAATCATATCTTGTGGATGTGCTTATCCAGATTTTCCCTGAGGAGTTCCATTTTGCCACTTTGGACCGGTTTTTGGCGGTGCTCCTACAAGTGCACCCCAGTCTTAACAAGGGCGACTTGGTGGCAAGCATAGTGGATAGGTTTATTCACTACCACCGGGATGAAGATATCGCCGATAAGCTCGAACAAATGACGCTTACCGATGAACTCAAGGGCGAACTCTTCGATGTGTTTTGGGACTTTTATCAACAGCTCTTTGAACTGGATCCAGACATGACCCCCCAAGAGCACCTGAGGATCTTGGCGGCTACCATTCAAATCCTGCTTGCATTTGACGTTGATCCGGTTAAAAAGGACCACCTTAGTAAGATCTACCAATTCGCAGGTGAGCACCTCCCCCCCAGCCAGCTGGTGGAATTGTTGGTGGCCCCTATTGAGTATTTATCGTCTCCTGGCGAGCTTGAAGGCTCGACGTTTCAGCACTCTCTTTTCTCCCATTTGGATGAAAAGAACCAACGGCGGATGGCCACCGCGGTATCAGCCAAAGTTCTTGAGTTGGCATGTCCTCTTTCTACCCCTGAAACCATTGATGGCGTCTTCCAGTATCTTGGGGGGCTTGTAAGCGAATCTCCCGTCACCACCACTTCTAGTGATTTAGGGATAACCCCCACGATTAAAATCGGCGAAGCCGATGTCCCTCAGCTGTTTTTGTCTTCCATGGAACAGTTATCCAAGGTTGTCAACTTGATTGAGGGAACCACGCCATTGGAGACGGTATCCTTGCTTCAGTACGTGCGCCGAGTATGGCTTAACAAGCTGAAACAAAACTTAGGGTACACCTATCCTCCTTTGGTCCAGAAAATCTTGTTTCAGCTTCAGGTGATTGGTCTTGCTGTGGCTAAGCTTCCTGAGCAATTCAGACAGAAACACCTTTCCCTGCTTCGCTCCCTGTTTAAACAAGTGCTGGTAGTGCTTAACGAATTGTCGGTTGCCCATCCGGAATTGCTGGTCAAAGTTCTCCGCCTTTATGTTGATGCGGCCACCGTTGCCGATAATGTTAACTGTGGTGATGTGGGGGTGGAATTTGTCAATCTGGCAATGGTGGTGTATGAAGAAGGGTTGGCGGTGGGCCATACGGGAAACTACTACGCTCAAGTTTCGCCTCACGATGCCCTTGGGGGCTCGCTGGCGCCATACATGCTGGTAATCACCATTGCCAATGCTGTAGCTGCCACCCGCAATTTTGATCACGATCAATATCAACAAGTAGCGGCACAGGTCACACTGTATGCTCTGCGATTGGTACGGAAACAGGACCAATGTCGGGGGGTTTACTCATGTGCTCATTTGTGGTGGTCGATTGACGGAGACTACCACAACGGTGCTCGCGTAATCGAGTGCTTACAGAAGAGTTTGCGGGTAGCAGACACGTGCATGGATCCGTATTTGTCGCTCAAGTTGTTTATTGAGATATTAAACCGAAGCTTGGTGTTTGCCGTTGCCGGAGTCCCGGAAGTGGACGTGGAGTTTATCAACGGGCTTCTTCTGCTTGTTCGGGATAATATCGACGAGTTGGCTGCCGACCGGTTGAACAGAGAAAGTGGGGACACGGAGGCGGTGTTGTTTACTATTTCAAAGAAGATCTTTACTCGGTTGAGCCAATATATAGTTGATCAACAAGATGAGGGAAGGTTGATTGGGGTGATGGTTTAAAGGGATACAATTGTTGATCAGTGAAGACAGATATAGATGAATAAATGAGTAATGATAACACAAACATGTCGTGATAAATGTCACTAGTCGCCGATCACTGATAGCCACAGGGATACGGTTTTTACCACCAAGAACTATATTTTACATGCTGAATGGGGGTATATATTCGGGAACACCCACCATTTAAACCGTCCACGGATACTATAGAATGGCACTGCAAGATATCCATCGGGAATACAATCATTTCCGAATCTGTCTCCACCACGCAGGGTCCACGTCATGTGATCGTGCATTATCATGTCAGTTGACATGCCATGTCAATCAGAGTGAAAAACGTGTTAACCGGGAGTTTTACGAGCTTGGAAATTTTGGGATTAGAAACCCTTTCTCCCTTGATTGTCACAAGGATTTTGCCTAAACACAGAAACCCCACTATTTTTCCTTGCTAGCTTGTAAACCAAACACGCTTACTATGATATAGGATCACTTCAGCTAATGAGAGACTAATAACCTACATCAATACATCAAAATAAACCCACCGCCAATGCAAACACCATCCACCAATTAAAACACCCATAAACTCACTCTGCCCACGCACAATTTTCCCCACTACACAAACATCTTTCCCCCATTTCTCACATTTCTTCACCCCACCACGCCGATGCCCATTCCTTTCTGACACGTGTCAGATTAAGGTTGTTGAACAACCGCCTTATGTGGCTATTCATACCTGTTGATCGTCGACTCCCTCAATGTCCTCGTACCTGCATTTCATGCGTGTCCTTGCAAATTTATTCATGGGTAGGCGTGACCAATACCACCCCCCACTGTATCTCTATATCTCCCCTCTTTGCTTGCCATTATAACCTTTTTCTCCCTCCTCCAATGCCAATGGCCGACCCCAACTTCTCTCCTCTCACACTTGCTCTTTTTTCTCACTGATCTTGGTGTTTCCCCAAATGACAGAATCATTATTCGACACCAATTTCACCCTGGATGCCAATGGCGAGCACCCAGTATTGCTGGTGGCTCTGGCGACTGATAATGACGAGACTCCCAAACTTTCGCTGCCTCTGTTGCCGGCATTGGACGACCCTACCCATGCACTGGCACTCGTGGTTTTTCGGGTGTTGGTGTCTGCCAAAGAAGCAGGGTGTCTTATTGGCCAGCACGGCCAGGTGATTGACCAGATTCGGACTCAGACCAACACCCGGGCGGGGATTTCCAAGTTACAGCCGGGGAGCCACGAGCGGATTTTGACCGTTTCCGGCACTCTTGACGAGGCTGCCAAAGCGCTTTCTTTATTTGCGCAAGCGCTTATCAAGCTTGGCTCCCAGGGCACGCTGGACTATGCGTTCTTTCCGCTTAAGCAATTGTCCCAAACTGCCAATGTCGAAGGCGAGACAACGATTTTACGGTTGCTTGTGCCCCACAAGCAAATGGGAACATTGATTGGGGCCAAGGGCGCCCGGATCCAGCAAATCCAACAAGACCACGACGTGGTGATGATCGCGCTGAAGCTGTTTTTGCCCAATTCCAATGAGCGGTTGGTGGAATTGCAAGGTCTGACCGAGAATCTCTATGATTCTATCCGGGTGATTGCTCGGTGTTTATTGGAAGATTTCAGTCTGATTGTGGGCACCAACTATTATGAGCCCCGGGGGCTGCAACGGGAAGAGCTGGCGGCGCCCCGGAGGGAATCGCCGAATAACTCCACCGCTGGCGTCAAGTTGACGTTGTCTTTCCCCAACGACATTGTGGGTGCGTTGATTGGGAAGAACGGCCTGCGAATCCAAGGGGTTAGAAAAGTTCTGGGGGCTACCATCGGAATAAGCGACGAAGAAGAAGGCAAGGACGAACGAACATTTACGATTTCTGGTCTGCACACCGCCGTAGTTAAAGCAAAAGAGATGCTCTACCATAATTTGCACCGGGAGGAGCAACGGCGGGTTTCGTTGGGCGAGAGATAGGAGGGTAGGATATCGGTCAAGTTGACGCCATCCAGACAACCTGTTGGAACAATGGAGAGAGTTTGGACGCTTTTGGATTGTCTTTTGTCTCCAAAGAATGTGAGAATCCTGACTCGTGGATGAGTCCAACGGAGGAGGGGTGAAGCCACCCTTTATGTACAATAAAAACTAGGGTATTTTTAATTGGCAGTTTGCAACTTTGTATTAAATCTATTAACAATTTTAATCAAGTTGTAATTCTAGTAACTATACGATTCTGGTCAAGTAGAATTCTAGAAACTACACCATTCTAATCAAACTTACAACTATTGGCAATGTCGATCGCCAATTGCTCAAGAAACTTCTGATCAACTTCATCAAATCCGTTGGCTGTTTCACAGTCGATATCCAAAACGGCCACCGTTTCACCATTTAACACCACGGGAACAACAATTTCCAGGTTGGTTTCGCTGTCACAAGCAATGTGACCGGGGAAGTCATGGACATTGGGCACCAATTGGGTCTTTTGAGTGGCAGCAGCAGTGCCACACACCCCTTGGCCGAATTTGATCAGTTGGCATGCCACTTTCCCTTGGAAAGGTCCCAACAATAGAAGGTCCTTTTCTCTGGTGATGTAAAAACCAGCCCAATTGACGGCCACGCCAAGAAAGTGGTAGGCGTGCCAAATTAGCGACAGGGCATTTGCAAGGTTGGCAACGTAATAGGAGGTGTCATCGGAAAGGGCTTTGTAGGAATTCACCACTAGTTCGAGGGCTTCATGTTTGGACAGGGCGGAGATGTTGGAATAGTCAGCGTGGACCATGATCGATGGTAGTACGGGAGTGAATGAGCATGTTGGTGAGGGAAGAGAAAACGGTTAGTCATTATTAATTAAAACTTGCTAGTAGATTGGAATTGAAGGTTTATTTAAAAAAGAGTTAACTATGTCCCTCTATATGATGAAGGTTTTGTTGACATGAGTGACAGAATGACACGGCTCGTGCGAAAAGAATACCCTCTGTTAAGAGTCTAAGAAAACATGGTTACCACAAAAAGATTCACAAAGAAAAATAGGTAACAGACGGGAAATATTTTTAAAACTCATTACCTGAAACAAACATGGCTTTGAAAGTCAAAATGACATGAGTTTAAACTTTGATTACTGTAAATCATCCGATAATCCAGATAATTATTATTTTTCAGGCACTGATGATAATTGTGGATGGGGGTGGGGCGTCAACGGTGATAAACTCAATCTCCAAGTGTTTAATTGATGGCAACGGTGTGATCTTTGCTGCACTTGATTAATCCAAAGCTACTCCTTTGACCCGTTACTCGGTAAGCGTAACGCCATTCAGTTGGCACTGCGGCGCTCTGTGTGAACTATCGGACCATATCCATGTTAAACCGCCGGCCTACATGTACATGATACTACACCACAAAACCAATTCAACCACAAAAGTAACTATAAGCCTTTCGCTACTTTGCGTCGCTTCCACTTGTGATTAATAACTAAATCGCCTTCGTTCATGGCATTTTCTCCCCCACTCATTTCCAACAGCAACTATCACCGCCATACCTTAAATTACACTAAATTGCTACGCTACACCCGTGGAATTTGATCATCATAGCTCGCTCACCCTCACATTTCTCACACCCTCACCAACGATAAATCCTCCTCCATGTCATGACTAACGACATTGACGTAGTCAATGACCGATTCATTCAGTTTGTCAATTACCACAATGCTATTGCCACCAATACCGAAACTGAGAGTCTCCCTGATGATCCCGATATCCCCACTCCTTCCCAGCCAATGTTCACTCATCTTCATGCTACAAATCCCTTGGTGTCCCAGGTGAAGGAATTCGATCGCAACGTTTGCTATGTAAATCCATCTACGCAATCCCATCGCTATCGCTGGCAGGACGACGACGATGATTACAGTTTCACCGATTTTGAATACGATGACGAGAGCGAGAACGAATCGGAATCGGTTCTAGAAGCCATCGAACGGATCCAACTGTTTTCGCCGTCGCCCTCAGTGTCGAACCACCTAAAAATAGAGCTTAAAACGGCCATCGAACTCGACATGCCGGGACTTCGCAAGTATAAAAATTGTCTCTCCACGGTGTTTTCGTGCCAGGACGTTGATTACTTGGCAGTGGCGCTAAATTCATCGGTGGTGGTGATGGAGTTTGATCCGATAACTCACATGCCTCGTGCTCAGGGCCACCATTTGGAAACCCGTCCTGTGTTTACTCACATTCGAGATAGTCTTGTTGCGACTTGGCAACAGTACCCTCATACAATTAATTACTTACAACTGTTTAAAAAATTTAACCGAGGGCCAGTGGTAGCGGCGTGTGTTGACGATGCTCATATTTATATCTGGCACACCGAGACTTTGATTGCCGCCGTTGAAAATGGAAAATCAAAGTGCCGAGGGGATTACATGCTTTGTATGGATAGCTCATGCTGGGGTATAGACATTGTTAGTTGGGATGACGACTATGGAACTCACAACTTGGTGGTTGCTAGTGATAATTCCCGAAAGGTCAAGTTGATGTATTACAGCGGCTACGACAACAGGTGGTACCATGTGTCCTCGGTTCCTCTTTACCACAATGTCCCCACGGTAGCATTTTGCGGCCCCCCACAACGAGACCAGGGGGTGTATTCGGTGGAGGTGGCGTGTGGCCTGATCTCACGAGAGGTGTGTGTGTTTCAATTTAATTTTGCCATTTCCAGCGGCCCTCAGGTGGAAGACCATTCGTTGCCGGATGTTTATTATGTTGACAGGCAAGTCGAGCTACAAGTGCATGAAAATGAGGGGACTGCGGTGCCAACAGGTGATTATCTCCCACGGATTATTTTTGATACCCCTATTATTAAATCGTTATCGATGGTGGATGACTATGTGTGGGGAGTCATCCCCATGGATTGTCGTTATTTTCTTCGAGTGGACAGTTTAGAAGAAGTATTCGGGGAGGCGGCGTCTACGGGGTGGATTTCCCAACACTCTGTAGAACGGGGTAACACCTATGGCGTGAACGGTCTTTTAAACCATCATAAAAGCCCCCGCTACGGCCATCCCAGTTTTCTCCATTTTCCTACCATTGACGACCAGTGCCACCGCGCACATATGCTAATTGCGGAATACCACCAAAACGAGCCGCCACCAAAATTCATTGCAATGTGTTCGACCAAGCTGATGGCGTTATTTACAAAGGACCATTTATTTTGTAACAATTACATCCCCCGCTTGTTTAATCCCGCGTTGATTCCAGGGGCAGACGGCCAGCTGTTTGCCAATAGGCTTCTGATTTATTGCTTGGTGCCTAGTTTACAGTGTTGTATTGTAGCTACTCAACAGGGATTGGTTCTGGTGGTTCGCATGTGTCAATATCGGGGAGTGTATGGGCTTCGGCCAGAGGTGGTGTTTCCGTCGCCACAGTTGGCGTCTGCATTTGGGGGGGATGGGTTTCGAACGATTGCGGGCATGACGGTGAGAGACCGTACTGTGGATGAAACCCATCCTGTTGTTTTGGTGTATTTGGTGTACACTAATGGAATGGTGGTGGCGTTTGAGTTGCAAGGACAGGTGAAGGAAAAGTATGATTTTGAGTTGTAGGTATTTATAATAATTTAGGGATAATGGATAATTCAAGGTGGTGTCTGTTTAAAGTTTACCGATAATGGTCACTTGTTTGTGATTGGAGATTGGAGACTTGAATACAGCAATCGAAACTAATTGATTGCATGTCTTTAGTTGCCAATTATTTCTATTACACTCTATTTGTAACTGATTGCTGCTTCAAAACACATCTGTAGAGCTAAACTGCTCCTAATTGCAAAGCCGGTGGAGACGTATATAAGTAAGCTCCATCTGGTTAGATAATCATCGGGTGTTGTTACATACATGTACCATCAGCTGCTGTATTTAAAAGTGGCCCCAGCAATGCCCAATTTATGAGATGGCGAAATGGCGCCGTTTACTAATACAATTGCTACCTCTCAGTTGACACCAATAACAGACATTAGCTTAACCACCACGTTTTCAATACCCACACCAGACAGTGTGAATTCTTTAGTGGCATGTTTATTTCGATTTTTCTGAAGGCTACTGCAACCGTACTACTTCTTTCCACTATCCCACATCAACTTTTTCACAATCGACGGTTCTGGGTTTCCCAAATTCTCCATCTTTTCCACCAACAGTTCACCAGACTTTTCGACCGTCCCCACCATCTTGTCCCCAGATTCAGCATCATCCCTTACTGGCTCGATGAAAAACTCAATCCCCAAGATACCAATAAACCCCAACCCGGCAGCAGCCAAAAAGTTTCTCATCCACTTCCATTTGCTTTTGCCCAGGGGCTTTGCAATAAGGAGTATATAGTCGCCATTTACCTGATCCAGACCAGCAACCTTCCACCCTCGGGCCTCATATTTGTGGAGATTATCTAACAAAACATCCAAATCTTCAGCAGGGATTTTCGCCAATATCTTATCTACTGGCTGATGTTTGATGTCCTGCACCAGCAAAGAGTTTACCGGGATAGCTCTACCTGATTTGGTAAGCATTTTGTAATCAAGCTTGGGGTCCAATTTATGGTGGGCCCATGAAAACGCTTGTTGGGCCCTAGCCTTGTCTTGAGCAGTTCTTTTTTGTTCTAATTGAGCTTCGGTTAAGAAATTGGCCAAGCGTTCTGGGTTTACTGGATGGGAGTCACCGCCAGACCCAGCGATGGATCCAGGGACAGATCCAGCCGTAGAACCTCTGACCGCACCATCACCCGCTATAGCCCCCGTCTTTGCCAAAGACTTTTTCTTTCCCCCCTGGTCAAAGGTATGAAACAATTCGCGATCCATTTCCTCCAAATCAACTGGCGTGGTTTGTTGGGAAAGCAATTGCACCAACCGCTCCGAATCGTTATAACTAACCTCCTCCTTTGGCTCCACCAATCCCGCCAATATTTTAGATTCTACACTAGCCTCCCCTTCAGTAAACGCGAGCATCGCCGTATAGGTCTCCTCCACATCGGCTTCAGTCAACGGTTTACCCTGTCTTCCAAGTTTAAGATTTACTAAGCAATCAATCAAGCCGGGTAATTCAATGGCTTCCTTGGCGATTCCCCGCACTTCAGCCATAACAATGGGGTGGGTCTGGTCTAATCCAGATACGACGGTGGCAAATTTGTTTGTCCCTTCCATGGACGCCTTTGCGATCGAATTCATAATATCAAAATTGTCATTCATAAGCTTGGCAACTTTCCCAAGAAGCAGTGGCATTTTGGTCGATTCAAACCGGTGGAAATAATCCTCGTTGAAAATGACAGTATCGAGAATTGACGTGTCTCCCCCATTGACAACAAACAACCGGATCAAGTTGGCATACAACTTTCCAAACACCACCAGGCCAGTGGCAAAATTGTTACACCCATCAAGGATATCTTCGGGAGAGGACTGGGCAAACTTTTCAATACCGAGATCATTTTTCAATTCTTTTAATTCTTCAGCAAACTCGTGGATCGGAAGGTCTTCGGGGATATGGCAGTATTCCCGTTTTGATGCTTCCACCGCATCAAAATGGCCCTTTGATAAAATCACAGCATCCAATAACAGGCTATTGCCACCATTCACAGCAAATAGCCACTTTAAGTTGGCGTAAAGTTTATAGTACACGCTTCCTTGGGTGCCAAGCCGTTCACAGCCATCGAGAATTTCCTGGGGCGATACCAGGGATAACCGCTTTACACCAAGGTGATGTCTTACCCGTTCCAACTCTGTGGTGAATTCATCAATACGAAAGTCGTCTGGAATGGGCCGCACCAACTGAGACGACGTCGACGATTCTACAGTTTTTTTTGCCACTGGTGTCCGGGTTTCCAATTGGGCAAAGGCTTTGTTGGATGCCACCACTCCGTCCAAACACTGGGTGTCGTTGCCATTAATCTTAAACAAATGGTTTAACGCCGCCACAAGCTTTGTATTGCCACCAACAATATCAAGAATTTGTTGGGGAGTGGCATCCTTGAATTTGCTACCGAGTTGTTTCTGAATATGGCCAAGCTCATCAGCAAATCCGTGGATTTCACCGTCATCGGGGATTTGCACATACACCGGCTTGACATCGTCGAGAACGGCGGTATTGCCTCCGTTGACTGCAAATAACCGTTCCAACCGCTTACCTAATCTGATCCAGGTGAACAATTGATTGGATACCATTCCGGGGTTCTTTCCAGAATAGATTTCTTTGAAAATGTAATCATTTATATCAGATGAAGACACCAGCGCGAATGTCCCACCAAGGGCCAGGCGAAGCTCGTCAAGCTCTTGGGTGAATTTGTCAATGCCAAGGTCCACAGGCAGCGAAGGAACAGAAGTTATTTGGTGGCCATTGGTAGTATTGGCAGCGGAGGCAAAGGCGGATTGTTGCTTTTCTTTTAACTTTTGTTCAAATTGAGCAAAGGTGTCATTCGAAAGAAGAATCTGGTCCAAACACCCGGTGTCACCGCCATTTACAGCAAACAACCTGTAGAGTTTAGAGTAGAGACGGTTGGCATCTGCCTCATCGCACAGAGTAGCACCGTGTCCAATTTTTTTGGCCGCTTCTATTACTTCTTCGGCGGTACAATCAGCAAATGGCCGCGAGAGTAAATCTCTTGTAGCCAGTAGAGATTTTGTTTCCATGTGGATGAAAATCTTTTCTGGAATTTGCACGTATTCGGTGTTCTTTTCGTTTTTGGTTTTTTTGGGGGGTTCATCCTTCGGATTATCGCCATTTGATGGTTTTCCAAATTTTTTTTGGTGCCGAACAATATTCCCATCCCCACCGCCACTACTGTTTCCACTACCACCACTACCCCCTTTAAATGCCTTGCTGTATATAGGACCAGAATTGGCCGCTACATCCAAATCACGAAGCCACCCCCCACCAGGCATAACATTACTCAACCTGGTAATTTTAGACAAATTCCTTTGAATATCATGGATCCGTTCGTTCCATGGCCACGTCAACAGAGCTTCTATCGTAGTCACCACCTCTTCCGGAGTACACTGAGAAAATGGCTTCTTCAACACCTCCATGCGAATTGCCGCCAAATGAGACGTTTCTCCTGCAAAAGAAACGTCCAAGGAAACAGATATATGGTCAATCAACCGCGATTGAGGGCGAAGTACCCCCAGTGTCACTAATGACCTCAAAAGGATCAATCCCGATTGATTCCCGGCACTTTCAAGATCATTGGCCACCAGGGCCACCTCCTGATCCATCCGTATCCCTACACTATCCACTACCGATGCCAATTTGGCCAACAGACGAGCCTGTGATTCAGTAAGAGCGGGGGCGGCTGGAGAATTGGCAATATCCAGTAAAAACTCCACCGGAAGCGTGGGAACTCGTTCAAGTAGCTGGATCAATGCCGTGTACCGATCGCCGATTAACCGGTGGTGCCAATTGTCGCCAGAAAACACGGCCTTCATGTGATGGGCCCTGCCTACCACTTCTTCAACAGACTTTGCTCCCTCTACCACCCGGGCTAACTCGGAAGCATACCAAGTGAGTCCCAACTTGTGGAGCTCAAACCACTGGGTCAAATGGCGTAAGAACTGTGCTTGATGGAGGTTACCCCGGAGATACCGGGCCATGTAGTCACCCTTGGCCAGGCCTTGAGGGTACTCCGAAACAAGCCCAGCAAACTCCCGGGTGTGCAAATCACAAAAGTGGCTCCAGGGGTGGAGGCTATTTGCCATGGCAAGGAGCTGGCGTAGTTCAGTGTAGTAGTGGGAAACAAAATCAACAGGCGGGGCTTGTGCCATCACCATGTAGCGGCGAATGAATGCTGTTTGTCTTCGTAACATTTGGATCACGGGTGTCCGAAGTCGGGATTGATGCGGATTGTGGCTAATCAATGTGGGGAAGGGAGGATAAGGGATACGTCACGTGGTCTTTCCCACGTGATCTAATCCCAGCAATTGAGGGGACTACAAGGGGGGTCGAGGGCAGGGTTTGTGTCACGTGATCCGAGGAAACCCATTCCCGTCTTCATAACCTTTGCACTATCTTGCGCTACCGCACGGTTATCTATCAGGGCTCAACTAGCTAGTCCAACCGTCGTCGACCGCCAACGGATCCATTTTCCCACGGGGTAAAGAAGGTAATTGTGAATCGCTCGTCTCGTGCTCTTCCTAACTCGGGTTTGACTCGCAACGACGTAATCTTTACAACGAAGTAATAGTGCATTGCACCAACAAACGATATTATTATATAAGAGCAATACACTACCGACTAAATTAGGTAAGCCACACCCACCCCAACTAATTCATTCGACGGTTCCATCGGTAAATTTGACTTTTACCTGTTCCTTGCCTAAACTGAAACCTCAGGGGACCAGTATGGACAGCGGCTACACCATAGAAGAGATGCTGCATGTTTTTTTTTTTTTGACGGAAACGTATGCAGTTCGGTTGTATGGTACGACAATAGCGGTAGAATACCTAATACCAACAGGTATGTAGGGGTAAGGTGATATGATTAGAAAAAATGAAGATTGTAGACACCCGGTAGGAACTGGTAGGAACCGCAACTTTAATGGTTGGGAACTAAATGCACAGAAACTGTGCTTATGTAAATTTGGCACGCATAGTTCAACGTTGCTTTTGCCCAATTTGAGCCCCACCGAAGAAAAACCCCTCTAAAAAATATAATTTTATTTTTTGGCCGTTTTCTGTAAGATGCGCGAAAACGTTTTTTCTATTTAACCATTCCCCTTTCTCACCCACCCTAAAATGGCAGAATTCACCCTAGAGGGTCCCATCCCAACCAAACTAATACTGGGAGACCTTCTCACCGAGCCTGACCCGTATTATTCCGCTCCCCATCTCGATCAAGTCATCGACTTCTGCTGGCTCCATGGAGTGGGCCTCCTTCGAGACCTGGTAAAGTGGCAGCAAGCAGAACATTTCCGGAGATTCACTCAGCGAATTCATTGTGAAGAAAACTTGGAGTTTTTGGTGGCCATCTACATGTATGAGTACTATTACTGCCGACTCGTTCCCGACAAAAACGACTCTATGAGCTCGGCCAGTGTAAACCATGGCTTCCTTGCCACTATAGACGACGACGACATTGATTTTGCCCGCGGGCCGGGCGAAACGTCGCAGATCCACAACGAAATCGATGCCGAGGACTACAAGTTTCTCTCGTCAATGTGGACACTGATCATCGCCACGTTTATCAACGAGGAGCTGCCTAAACAAGTGAATCTTGATGGTCAGGGCTACGACGACATATTACAACACCCCGATTTGGGCCTGCCTTCAGTGTTGGTGAGTGCCCGCAATCAAGTGTGGCAGATCCTTATGGAAACAGTGTGGCCTGAGTACTCAAAGCTGACACTGCCGGTGTCGCCACACATGCATCTGCATACCGTGACCCTGCTGGTTCTGCTGGCACGTACGATTACACCGAAGGCGAGAAAGTTGAGCAGCCCCGACTTGCTGCTGTTGTCGATACTGCTGTTGTTGAGTCACTTGAAAATGACGTCGCTGATGCCGCTGCTGAAGGTGGGACTGAGACTGACCAGTCCGTTAGAAGGAGATCATAGTGGGTTGAAGTTTTGGAAGAGAAAGCATTAGGAATAAGGTATATTATAGAATAGGGTTATAGGATATTATAGAGTTAATCGGTCAAGTAAACAGGAAAAAGTTACAGAATCCCTCGATGGACACTAAACGAAAACGGTGATAATATTGCGAAATTGATAACCACAAATACCGAGATTTAGAAATTGATAACCACAATCACTAGGGAAATACTCACACCCACAAACCACAACCAGACTCCAAATCCCAAGATTAATCTCCAACCTCCTGCACTGCCCCTAGTAAACAATAGAAATTTCTAGCTGTCATGGACACTTCCAGATAGCCGACTTGACATCAAACGGTTACCAGAGCACGTGCCCAACTGTGGCGCTAGGAGGTCATCCCTCACCCTAACTACCGTTCCTGTCGCACCTTTCCTATTTGGGAAGGCTGCTAACAACAGTTCCGAAAACTCCGACCTCACCTCCCCACATTCGGATACTGACAGATGCCATAGCAACCAATTCCCACTCTACTACTACTAGTCGATGGACCATGTACAACGGAGACATCACCTTCTTCAGCAGCGGAAGGGAAAACTTCAACAGCAGTTTATGAACAATAGACGCAAGGTGCTCCGTGTTAAACTAAAGCGCAAATTAACGCTTTTGACCAAATTTTATAATTTGCAAAACAGTCAACAAAAAGCTGAATGTCGTCGTGGGGAAATTCTCCAGGTTATTCGGAATCGGGCCCAAGCCAGTCGTGTTGAGTATAGACGAGGAGGCCCTCCATTGCCGGTATCTCCCACTCCCAGTACCACAAAAGGTGTTTTGCCTCTGGTGCTGCCAAAGTGGCTGCAGGTTACGACGGTGGTGGATGAATTGCATCTGCTGGGGTTTTTTAGACTGTTAGGAAGATGTAGTAGCATGAAGGAGTCGGTGGAGGTGATAGCCCGTTATAAGGCGACTCTAGAACTGGTGTCGCTTGGGTTGCTGCTTAATCCAACAAACTACTTTTTATACTTGTTTGTTTTATTGGCGGATGTTAAAGAGAGTTTGGCAGTGGGCACTCCACCGGGAGCAAATGCCAATACCCCAAATGGTCTAGAAAACAGGATCGCCTCTTATTTGTGGCTCCAGTGCTACCGGTTAGCAGAGGAGATGGTTCGTCACTTACACGCTCGCAAGTTGAAGCCTGTGGTTTCATTATGGAAGCAATTTCTTGAGATTTTTCCCATTTACAAACGGGTCCACCTTGGCCAGCTTCGAAAAATGATTAGAAAAGCCCAGGAAGTATCGGTGGAAGCTTGGGAGGTGGCGAGTCATTATTTTGAAGCTGAATCCCAATTTGTCCACCAAAAGACAGCATTAGTGGAACTAAACAATCATCAACAACGCATCTATGACGATATTTCTCAGCGGTTACAGCATATGGTACCTGGACTTGGCTTGGCACTGGCAGTTTGGGGTACAGACACGCTGCTTCGGTACCTTAATCACCGGTTTGAAATACCACCCATGTTGGAAAAGCGCCACTGGCGCCGTTACTGGTGGTTACATCATTACAAGGCAAGAACACGGTTAGTTCTGGGCAAGCTCGGTCCTCATTCCGAATTCCATACCTACACAACCGTGTTGGATAGCATCGGTGAGTCGCTCCCGACGGTGATTGATTGTCATCGGTTAATCTATCACATCAAACTTTACTATCAGATATGGTTCTCTCACCTTCCACCACCACCACTGTTGGTGCCGTCGACATTTAGATGTCAGCTGTGGCATGAACTCTCGATAATGGTGGCTACCGAATGGATCAAGAAATGCCTGTTCTCGGACCACCACAGCTGGACAGTGTTTGAAAACCTCCTGGTGTTGGTAGAGTGTCCCCGGTGGTGGACTCTCAAGTCAACTATTTACACTAATAGTCCAAGACTCCTTTTCCCTACTCTCTACCACCAACTCCCTCTCATGGATTCAGTCAACATTAACAACTATGGGTGCTGGTCAGACCCACAACTCACCACATTTGGGACGGCAGCTGGGGTCCACAGCTGGTTCCGTGATTATATCTTCACCCAGGTCATTTTCGGCCCGGTGACTACTAACGAGATCAACCAAACTTACTTCCAACACCTTCTAGAAATCCTGGAAATTTTAACCAACGAGTGCCGGGCCCAGGCCCGAATACTCTTGTCGCCAATAAAAGCCCCGCTGTCCGCAGCCTTGGACCGCTTAAGTTTAGAGCTCAAACATAAAATAGCCCACAAGCGAGTGACTCCAGACAATTTTGTGGGAGGAGTGGAAATTATACAAAAAGCCCTCCAAGAGTTGGAGCACTTGGTTAAGGCGGTGTCCATGGTGTATGCTCCCATCTTAAATTGGGTATATCTTGATTTGCATTAATTATTTTTAAGACAAGAGATGGCATATTATGAAACATTAACATTCTAGATGCAGAAAGCGGCCACCGTCATTCGGTCTTCGGCTGTCGGCATTTCTCGTTTCTGGACACCTCCTCATGTACATCCGGATATGCATCAAAATTTGCTGGTGATTGGCGATGACTCGGATTTCCGATTTTGATCGTTGGCGGTGGACGTTCTCGAGGTAGAATTAGCTTATTTGGTTTTCTTTTTCAAACTTCCGGTAAGGAGTCGCCTGGACCCCTTATTGGGGCTCAAATGTTGTGCATAGATCTTAATTGTGACGATGTAGAGAAGGCGTTATGGGCACTGGTATGGCATTAATGTGCTCTGAGGCATCGGATAATATATCGGAAATGCAAACGGACGTAGAGGGGTGGACGGAAATGCAGTGACGATTAAGTACATTGCAAACAGTAGAATGGCACGTTGGTCGGTTGGTTGGTTATTTCGAGATTTGGTATAATATTTTGCAATGCACTACCTTCCGATCTGACTGACACCATGAGGATCAACTGTAATGGTTTCAGGTCACTTGATAGACATTGTTTGATAAGGGAATTAGAGAATTTCAAAAGGAGATAAGTTGGAACATTGATTTTGTACTTTACTTAATGGAGAAGTTCTAGAGCCAACGCAAGTTATACAGGATAAGAAACGGTACTAGAAGACATTGTTCTAGTCACTGTTGTTTCCGCGAGATATTCCCTTCTTGTATTATGTTAGATTACCAAATATTTATTTACGCCATAATCATGTAACAATGGTATGAACTAAAGAGAAGTACATTAAAAGATTGTACAAACTTAGTTCCATATATTTTGTGTTTTTGAATCTTTATAGATGTCTGCAAATTAAAAGCTCAATAAACTTCTCTAACTTGTGTTTTAGGTTAATGTCAAAATCTGCCGATGCCTAAATTGGAAAGAAACTTTGTGAAAAGCATTCAAAACTGGCGTCAATCTTGACAAAACAAAATAATTGGTTTGAAAACGATATACTTTTGCGCTATTGTGGGAATTTGTTACTAACCAAGGCATATATTGGAGGGGCATCGGAAAATGTCGGATAACTTCCCGTCAACAGTAGCAGTGGACAAGCAACCTGATTATAATTAACAAACAGACAAATCCCCTAGAGTATAGAGAAATAATAAATTTAATGTTTATAGAGGTTTAACTAAAAAGTATTAAAGAGTTTTTGCTTTCTGATCCTTGAAGTACAATAACAAATTCTAGTAGAAGCTTCTTTCTAGACTGCCGGGACAACGTGATTTTCAGGTTTTGAACTTTTGCCCAACCATCTATAATTCCGTTTCTAGAACTCGGAGCAACTCTCGAAGGTCTCAAATTGTACCATTTACTTTGATGTTACAAAATTAAAGAGTTGGATATTTGAAATGGTTATTACATACCTATTTCGACGTATCAGGTTACTTGAATGAGTAACAACTATCAAATTGGATTTTGAAAGAACATAACAATCCCATTGTGACCAAAAGCGAGCAACTCTGGATATTAACTAGCGAGTAATTGACGGTAATTGACCACCGTCAGTGAATTCCTTGTATGACCATACTATCCGTGGCTTGGGGCAAATAATACGTGACGTCAGAGGTATTAAGGGTGTGATACCCTCCAATATCTTCAACACAAACTCTTGCTAACGCTAAAATCTTTTAGTTTGTTTCAGGTGCTACTCTCCTGTTGCAATTCTTATTTATATTCGTTTATATAATTTTGAGACCTTCTATAAGTACATGTCTCATGCCACTTTTCCATCTATTTTAGTTACACCAAAAAGTCTCCTTTCTCCATGGTATTCGCCCGCGAAAACGATGCATACTTTTCAAACGGATCATTCCGTTCCAATTCATATTCAGGGTTGTTTGCCTTCTTAAGATGGTGACGCAGGTATACCCGCTTCATCCACTTCCAGGCCTCGGCACCTGCTAAGAAAACAATCGTAAACGCAATCGCCACACCCCATTCATAGCCAATGGGACTATGCAAAAACACCTTGTCATTAATAACCGGGATGTAGACCACAGGGAAGACTGTAACAAAACCCAAAATCACCGACCAAAACAAAAACTGGTTGGACCATAAATCCTTAAACGTTTGCTTCCACCAAGGGTTATCGGTATCTTGTCTCATGTAGAACAAAGAGTGAGTAGGGTGGATACATTCCCAGGCAAGAATAAGGGCACACCACGTCATCACCGCAAATGCAGACGAACGGCCTTCGAAAACAAGCTTACAGTTATCGCCGTGGCTGGTGTTACAGTTTTCTCCCAATTCACCGTTGCCTTTGCCGTACATGACCACCACAAAATTACACATGCAACAGGTAGCCATCCAGAACCCATAAACCAACATATCAAGAATCACTTCCCAGGTGAAAATGGTCAGATTAGGAGGAGATGTTAATACATCGTCAGCCGCAGCCTCTTGACCAAGCCCCATAGCCGGGAAACACGAAGTTACGACAAGAATCCAAAGCACTTCAACAGGAGACAACGGAAACACGGAAAATCCCAGTTTGTCAATAAAAACAAGCCCCACCATAAGGTAAATTGCCTGAGCAACGTTTTCCGCAAGCAATTGCAAAACAAACTTTTGGATATTCAGAGACATTCTCCGGCCTTCTTCAATGGCATTCAAAATCAGAGCAAAGTTATCGTCAGTAAGCACAATGTCCAGGGCATCCTTGGCCACATCTGACCCGTTCAACCCCATAGCAATCCCAACATCTGCTTTCTTGAGCGAAGGAGAGTCATTAACACCGTCACCGGTCATGGCACAGAACTTCCCCCGTCTGTGCAAGGCATCAATCATCCGAACTTTCGTTTGAGGAGCACATCGGGCAATTACAAGAGGAAGTACGGGTAATTGATCAATTTCTTCGTCGCTGAGGGCATCAAATTCCAGCGCAGTCATTACCATAACCTTCACCACGTCATCCGAATAGTGGTACAAGTTATGAGGTAAAATGCCCACTTCCTGAGCAATTGCCCGGGCAGTTCCAGGATGGTCACCGGTAAGCATCCGGACATTAATCCCGGCTTGGTGACATTGCTTAACCGCACCAGCAGTTTCAGGACGAGGAGGATCGTAAATGCCAATAAGACCTAAGAAAGTAAGACCGGCTTCAACCTCCCCTCTTTGTTCCAAATCAATAGTGGTATCGCCGGTTATGTCACGACTGGCAAAAGCCAAAACTCTCAACCCTTGGGAGGACAACTCAGTCATGTTAGCTTCAATAGTGGCAACATTTTCTTCTGTCAATGGATTGATGGTCCCATCTTCACCATACCAGTTAGCACAGCAAGGAATAACCCGTTCTACGGCACCCTTGGTATAAACCATGGTACCATTGGGACCCTTATACACAGCCAGCATCCGTTTAATCAGGGAATCAAAAGGAAATTCAGTGAGATTATCCAAACCTTCAGTCTTGATCAACTTCTCACGTGCATAATCCAATCTGGTGGTAAAGACTTGAATGGCAATTTCAGTGGCATCACCGTGGGCCTTATACTCAACACCGTCTTCAGTGTCCATAGTGATAAGCTTAGCAATGTTAGCCAATGATGCAGACCGCAACCACTGGTCAAACAAGTCAGGAGTGGTGTCAAACAGAACAAAGTCAATTTCTTCGTCACAATCACGAATATCTTGAGGGCTATAAGGAGCAAAGCCGACCTCACCCACAGTTGGGTTAAATGCTTCATTGGAATTGGCCACATTGTAAGTACCAACACTAGGAATCCATACTTTCTTAGCAATCATCCGACCTTGGGTAAGAGTACCAGTTTTGTCAGAACAAATATCATTAATCCCACCAAGAGCTTCTAAGGAATCAAGTTTCCGGACAATCACATTCTTTTTTACCATTTCTTGGGCGCCAACAGCCATGGTAATTGTCAATACCACAATCAAAGCCGAGGGAATCATCGAAAGAGCAACACAAATGGCATAAATCGCCACTTCCTTGTTAACTCTCATTTTCTGGGATCCCATAACAACAATGGCAAACACAACGGCAACCCAGAAGAGGAAAATGGCCAACCAAGCCAATTTTCTTTGAAGAGGCGTACCGGTGTTAACCCCAAGAAGATTACCAATGGCATTCAAAATAGTCTTGTACCCAGCTTGGGCATATTCTCTCTTCTTAGGAGTTCTCCCATCAGTCTTATCAACTCTGTGAATGATTTTATTGTCACCCTTGAGCGATTTGGCAATCTTACCAATTTCAGTATTAAAGCCAGTTGCAACCACAATCCCCAGGGCCCGGCCCTTGGTTACAACCGACAGCGAATATGCCATATTAAGCCTGTCGCCCACACCAGTTTCTTCATGGTAAACATCCTCAGAATTCTTAACCACCGGAAGTGATTCCCCTGTTAACATGGCTTCATCAGTTTCAAAATTAACACCACCAATGATACGGAAATCAGCAGGAATGGTGTCACCAACAGAAACAAACACAATATCACCAGGAACAACTTCTTCGGCCGGCACGGTGATATCTTCACCATCACGCAATAACCGAGCGGTGGGGGACGAAAGCAGTCTCAACGACCCCATAGTTTTTTCCGCTTTAACTTCTTGGATAAACCCAACAACAACATTAAGCCCAACCACAAATGCAATTACCCCCCCAGAAATCCAATCCTTAATGGCAAACGCAATTACCATGGAAATGATAAGCACCAAAATCATCGCATTGAGCACCTGATGGGCCAAAATGGAAGTGTAGGAAATTTTCTGGTCATCGCCAAAAGAATTGGCACCGTATTTTTCTTCAAGCCTGGGTACATCCTTGGCGTGGAGACCGTGGTCAACATTTGTGGAAAAAACCTGTTCACATTCATCAACCGTTAGTTGATAAGCAGGCGGAGATTCCTCAGGATTCATGTCCAGGGATACCTGGGAAGTTTTCTTTATAACAACATCTTCGTACTTTTCAGTCATGGTGATATTTCAGGACTTGGCATCCTTTTTATACATCCCGTTTGACAAGCAAACGTTTCGGCTGCAAATCTGCATGATAAGGTCACCTGATGTCTATATGCAGGAATGGCATCTAAACGTGGGGTAACTATAGGGTAGCACTAATGGATAGCATAAGAAAACAGAAACAAATATGTTGGGGACGGGGTAAAATTCACCTCCCCGCAATTTTACATAATTCTAGGAGCTACCCACAATCGTGGTCAGGCTGCGTCCTTGGCGGAGTTTCTTGGCTCTACCATGTATGAATTGATCCGAGGTGTTAGTGACGGCGGCAGAGAAAAAATAAGAAAAAAATCACCTGATGGGGAAAAACTGAATTGCGGTCGGTGTACCATAGGTTGTTTTTAATTCTAAAAATGTCCGCCGAGCCGCCGCTAATGGCTATTTTCCGTGGCGATTAGTATACGGGTAGGGATGCGCCAAGAAGTTCTTATTGCGGTCTCGTCCGCGCGTACTGCATAGTGCGGGCGGAGGAACATCTGAATTATGTGCCGGAGGGAATGGCTGAACAGGGAGTTCGGAGGCTGAGGTGTGATGACCTTATGCAAAGAAATCAGGTGGAAATGAAATCGGAAGCACTTGCAGGGAAAGTCGGAAGATCCTATGCGTCAGTGTGGGGGAGTGGGGTTCGTAAATGTACCGTGAATCTTTGAAATGTTGTTTGGCATCATTATACATGGAAGATCTTGGCTCATATTTCGGACAAGAAAAATGACATATTTAAGTATAGAATTTATCGGTATTAATAATCCACGGGACAAAGGATCCATGAGAATGGGAATGAGCTGAGGTTTATATAGGTATGGCTTTAGAGTTGGGGGTGAGCAATAAGTTGTTGGTATACAGCAATAGTTGATGGCATAAAGCAATAAGTCGTTGCTATCGATAGGATAATACCGCCGGAATCAGGATAATGAGATACCAGGTTTATTATTCGGCCTTGTTCTATTTAAGTTGGCGAGATTCACAATGTGTTTCTTGGCGCTTTTTTGGCGCTTTTGATATCTATAAATTAGATTGCATTTGTCAGTAGTTACACACGTGGGGAGGCGTCTGACCTCTTGCCTACTTGGGGGTCCTAGAGCACTAACGGCGTCTTGCCCTAATCAGGCTACAGTAATCATATCACTCTAGATCTTACGCTTGGTTATCTAATATTATTTTATTCATTACTCATTATCATTATCAGTCATCATTACTATCGGGGTCGGTTACCCGATTCTCCCCTCTTTTCTTTATAATCAACGGCACTTTCAACTCTCCTCTCCCCATCAACTCCTCATGTAAGTCTTCATCCACCGCTTCGGCACCAATGCCAAGCACACGTCCCCGCACGGCTTTTTGGCCCAGGTATGGTTCTCTTGAATCTTCCTCTTTGGTTTTCTTGTACCCCATACCTCTTAGCATGGCCGCCCCAAATTCCAGAACCGGCACTTTCTCATAGTCATCCTCTTCGTCATCTTGGATGTCTGGGTCGTCAATATTGATAATCAACCCATCGGGGAGAATATCGCCATCTTCAATATCACAGATTGTCTGTTTGATTTTCATTTCCCGTTCTCCTTTGGCACTTAGAATGCTGGTGATGCGATGGGTCGGGGTGATGGTTATTTTTGGTGGGGTAGAGGCGGGACCATCATAGGAATCGAGGGAGATTTTGGTTTGTACTGGAGTAGAATCGAATTTGATGTTTTTGGATTTCTTTTTGGGCTTAGAAACACCTTGTAATGAAAGTTGGAATCCCATGTAGGAGGTGATAGTGAGAGATGGAAGAGTGAGTGGGAGTGAAAGACTGCGAGTGGAGAACGACTTGTGAATAGAATGAGTTTAACGTTGGGATTGGGTTTAATGTTTTTGGTTTGGGTTTAATTGAATCAAATTTTATCTATTTATCAGAAAATGTAAGTATTCAACATTTATGCATATCAGTAATTAAAATTATTCTGACCAAACTATTTCTTGTCAACCTACTAAAATACATTCATTCTCTACAAATCAATACTCACTACCAGTTCTTATTTGTTCAACTGCCCAATTCATCTCCCCAGTATATCTCGTCCACTTTTCCTCCATCACCAATTGCAAATACTCTGGCCGGTCCACTCCGAATCCCACCTTGCAGATATTTAAAAGCTTTGGCCGTACATCCCGTACCATATTCACGGCGTCACGAAGAGGAACCAGTCCCTGATTTCGTTTCCATTTTTTTCTCTCCAACGGCGGCAACTTTACCAACCGTTGCCCCCACGTTGTATGAACATCAACCATCATTCTCAAAGTTTGGATCTCTTCAAAAATTGCCAACTTCTCCGTGTGTTCCTGTTGATAAGCTAGCGACTCAAATTCCATCACATCATACAATGAATTGGCCTTTACTAATGCTGCCACTTCCGCTTCAAGAGCATGGGCACGGGCCACTGCCTCATCCCTAGCAGACGTAACAGAAGCAGCATCTTTACGAGCGGCCTCAACTTCCTTGGAAAGCGCATCCAATTGAGTAACACGGCGAACATCCAACTGACGAAGACTCGTTTCAAGCATCTCAATATTGAGCTTATAATCCTCAACGACATCGGTATGAGGAATCGCAGCCAGAGTAGTTTTAGCAGCAACCACATCAAGCACTGATGTTTTAGAAGGAGATTCTACCGCCTCTACCGGCTGAAGAATTATTTTCTTATAGGCGTCCAAAATTATCGTCAAATCAGAAACCATCTGGGGCGATGCCAACACGTCGTCGACAACATCCTCGGGTTCCGGGGTTAAAATGGTATTTTGCGGCCGTGTCCAAGAAATTAAAATGGCTAGCGACCGGGAAAACGCCGTCACCACCGCCATAGGATCACCAATCTTAGCCAAATCATGATTTCCAAGAGTTTCCATTTCATTTAACTTTTGTGTCGTCTCATTTTCGAGAAACATCAACGACAGAATCGCCATTTTCAACTCCCCCTCCACGACAACCACTGATTCAAGATGTTCATGGCCCTTTTTGGATACCGCCAAAAAATGGCTTCTCACTTGGGTCACCAAGTCCCGGTACATCGATACCTCGGCCATCACCAATTGTAGGCAAAAATAGTACAAGTCTTTGTTTCCACCAACAACAGTGGCTTCCCCCTTGATTAGTGACATCATCTGGGTGATGAACACCGGGAATAACAACGGGTCGATCGCCAGAGGATTCGCCCCCATGATCGCCGATGCTGCCAGATCCAAGTTATTTTCAAGTGATTCCAACACTTCATTCATACCAACAAATGTATTTGCATAGTTGAATTCACAAATGGTAGCCAATCGTTCAAGAAACTTTGCCAAAATACCAAAGATATGGGTTAATATCGGCAATTTGGTGGTGGGATCGGTGGAAACTGCTTCCAATAGAGACTGGGCTAACGCCAACAAATCTCGAACTACAAATAGCCTAGAAGCGTTTGGAGGAGACCCAAATCGAGCCTGCGCCACCGCCAACTTCCCCTCAGCCACCTGGGCACGAAACTTTTCAACATGGTGGTTAATTTTAACCTTCCGGAGATTAAGTTGAAGGTCGTCAATCATCGGGTCATTTGCCAACGTGGTTTCCGTCACATTAATCAGCTGGTCTCCCACTATGTCCACTTGACTCTTAAGTTTTACGACCTTGGCTTCCATGTACTTGTTTTTCCGTTCTAGTTCCACCACCACCAGTTGTTCTTTGCGAAGAACATCTTGAAGATTGGTGATATCCCGACGAAGCTGGTTCTCCACTTCTAACTGGTTTTCTTCTAGCGATTTATCAATTTCATGGAGTTCTTGGAGCTCTTCAATGGCGGCATTCAAGTCGGCTATTTGCGCTACAAGATCCTCATTTTGAGAGGTGAGCTTTTCAACAAGGGTTTCCAGATCCAGGGTCATTTCAAGTTGGGCTTGGAGTTGGGAAATGATTTCTTGAGCGGCTAGTAGTTCAGCAGATGAATCAGAACTAGGACTACGGCCATTATCAAGTGTGCTTCCTTCACCGGTGGTTGCCTCTAGTTGTTGGTTTCGAGCGAGAATGGTGGCAACGTCATCGCTGGTCCACTGGTGATCGGCCATTGCCTCCTTGATTTCCTCTTCAAGCTGTTTGGTAAGCTCCAACTCTTCCTGGAGAATATTGTGGTCACATTTTAGTTCATCATATCGCTGCTGGAGATCATCAATTGCTTTTTTAGCCTTTTCATGATCCACCAGTAACTTTGCCACTTCTTTCGCCTGGAGCTTGTAACGTTTAACATCTTCGGTGGCCGCCTTGAGTTTCACTTGTAATTTATCAACAATCCGGTGGATATTACTTCCTTCACCTACCGGAGATAACGGGCTGAGTTGAGGACTAGATGCGGTGGAAGATGGGGTTCTGGGACGTAAATAAGGAACCGGGCCAAGAGTAGGGGTTGCTCTCAGCAGGTTTCGACTGGAAGGTTGGGAATTGGGAAGATTAATCGCCGATTCCCGGACAAATACCCCATAATTGGTTCCACAGTCAAAGTAGCGCACCCCATTGACACTGCCATCGTTCTTACCGCCAGGGCTAAAGAGTTCCACGCCAATCCATTTACCAGGAGCAAACTGGGTGGTGCCGATATATCGGATGGTACCGGCGGAGCCTTTAACGGACACTTGGTCGCCAAGATGCATGCGAATGTGTTGGTTAATTGATGAACAAAGTGGGTTGCGTATGTGTGATAATGGAGTTGCTGGTTGTTACGAGAGAGTAGAAGATAGAGTGTGAGGGAAAAATGGTTGTTATAGTTTTACTAACATTTGTTATAATCTCCCTGGTGATGTTTTGAGTTGAAGTGATTGTCGCACAATTAAAAAAAACAGTAACTTTGATTCAGCGTCATTTGGCCTGAAATTGCCGCCACAGATATCCCTTTTTGAGTTCAAGAAATACTGGTGCAAATATTTGCTATCGTAGGAAAAGTATTCACCATGTATGCTAACCACTTTTTATCACAATCACACACCGTCAATCTCCGTAGCCTAGGAAACGAGCTTTTATTAAGCCCCTTGGTAGCGTGTTTACAAAAATACCTCAACCCGTGAATTTCCAATTGAAATACATTCATTTGTCCCACCCAGCAAATGCGATTATGCCTTGTGCCATGGATCGCTAGCAGTTTGACCGTCAGCGGAAGCGAAATTACAACATAGTGCGGCAACGACTTCTCTGGAGAGGCCAAGCTAATCACCACCCGCTTCAAGTTAGGAAACCTATTAAACTTCAAATTGTCTCGGGATAAATCAACACGAATCTCGGCAATAGAGTAATATTTTAGGCTAGGAATTTCCAATTGTAAGGTACGAAATACATTTTGAATCTTATCCTGTACCCCGTGTTCTTGGAAAACTATTGTAACGCGGTTAAACTTGTCTAGTTCCCAATAGAACTCTCTCTCATGACCAATGTCAATGTCCCTTGGAAAATGGAACGAAACAGGTGTATTTAAGATGATTCTCAAGAGGGATTGTAAATGACAATCTTGGGAAATGACATTAGCAAATTGTACAATCCACATTGGAGGTAAAAACCAAAACACTTCTTGCCAAATGTCACCATGGAACTTGGGTAAATAGCATGAACGAGTTGGCATAGTGGTGGTGCCATTGAGGGACTACTTCTTATAAATCATAGAGGTGGAAAATCATACCACCTGGTGGGTATGCATTCACACGCGGTGCACGATAACAAAAAATAAAATCAGTGGCCTGATGGTACATGGTGAAAATTATGGTGATTATTGATTTACGAGTTTTCAAAAAAGTTGTTTTTATTTCGTCCCAATCCAGCTATATATAGAAATCATACATAATCAAACGCGACCGTTCTTATCGCAATAATTAATCACCTTCGATCGATCTCTTTATTATTTTTACCGTAAAAATTCTACCAAAAATCCATCCATCCCATTCGTCCTTATAATACACCATTATTAATTATACATGTTTCAAACTCATTACTCATCATTCCGCAATCGTCTTCAAGTCCACAGCCGGCTCCGGTAAGTCATTAGCGGCCAGTGGCGTCTGTACCTGCGACACAAGAGGCGCCATCTTTTTGCCGCCGTGATACTTTTGTTTCGGCTGCTTAAACGCTTGACGCGGTTGCTGGTACTGTTGAGGGTATTGGTTGGACGCCAGGTATTGTTGCATCACATGCCCAACTTGGGGCCCATACTGCAGGGCAGCTGGACCATAGGTATAAGCAGCAGTCACCGGTACTTGTTGGTAGTACTGGTTGGCGTATTGCTGGTTATACATCTGGTGAAATTGGCCTTGGTGAAATTGGCCATGGGGAGCGTATTGCCCGTGGGGAGCGTATTGTCCGTGGGGAGCGTATTGACCTTGGCCAGCATGTTGACTTTGGCCAGCAGCAGCGGCAGCAGCGGCAGCAGCTTGTTGCTGAGATACTTTCTGGCCGGGTTGACCTTGTTGCTGAGATAATGAAGCAGCCGATGGTGAAACACCAGCAACAGCAGGAACGGCAATTTGCGCTTGTCTCATCTTCGGCAGCGCCAGAAACACCTGTCTTGGCGGCTGATTTGGACCCCCATTCCCTTGTAATTGGTTATAAGTATGTCCAATATTCACTGGGCGTTGTTGGTTGGCGGTTGGCTTTTTTGTCGGTCTCGCCTGGTGGCGGTTATCGGGAGAGTTGCTTCTCTTGTTGGGAGGACTGGCCAACGTTGCCTCATCATCATCCATACTGGGGTCGTGATCTTGGTCTACTGAAATCTCCAGGTCATCGGGGGTAGCAGCAGGATGAGGGGCATCTTCAGGACAGAAAATCTCCACCGGAACCCCCACCAGCTGCGGTGGCTGTTCCCGATTTAGCGACAATTGCCGCTTGATGCTATCCGAAGGGTTTTTCCGAGAAGGAGCCACCAACTCGGTATAGTCAGTCTTGCTTTCAAGCGGCAGAGGCACCTTGGGGGCGTGGTTGTCCCGGGTGGGCGATGTCCGCAGCGAATCCAGGAGATCGCCATGGGAACGGGTATCTAACTTGGCCATCCGAGGGGGGGACGGCTTGGACCGAAGCAGACCCAGCGACGCCACCCGTTTAAGTTTGCCAAACCCAATCGACGGCGCCTTGGTGAGGTCCTTGGTCAGAAATGACCGCAACAGGGCAAACGTCTCCTTTGTTGCCGTCAGCCGGATCGAGCCAATCGTCTTATCCAGCAGCTCCAACTCATTTCCGTATTTGGCGTCATCGTCACGAGCCCAAAACTTAAGCAGTCGAATGGTCCCCTTGCGCGACAATCCCCGCTTAAGCAGCGGTTGTTGTGAGGGCGGGGCAGGGAAATCGTCAAATGGGGGAGGAGCGTCGAAATCCTGGGGATGAGGCGTGCCTTGGCCAATTGGCTCTTCGTCCAGATCCACCGCCGCCTTAGCTCTGGCCATGGCTTCGAGTAAGGGCGAAGACGCCACTGTGGGAGGCATCGTCTCAATCTCTTCCATTACCAACGCATCGTCGGTAGTGGTGGTTCCTTGGTGGCGGGGAGTGCAGATCGACGGGTGCCTTGAGGGCGTTCCTGCCTCGGCAATCGGCGCGGCATGATTGTTATTGTTGGGTGCGAGCTTGTTTTGAAACGCGTCAGGTTGCGGCACTGGTTTCTCCTCTCGTAACGTTTCCTGATCCAGCATCACGACATCTTTTTCTTTTTCGCCACTGTTGATGCCGTTGATAATGGCGAACAACAGCCCCATCAAGTCGTCGTTATCGTCCAAGTGTAGGAAATGATCCAGTGCGTACGCTTCCTTCTTGAACTTGCGCCGCTGAATCTCCTCCTCCTCTTTCTCCCTTAAAACACGCCTCTGTTCCTCTTGCTGCTGTTGCTCACGTTGGTACTGGGCAAACGCTTCGTCGTCAGGTGCTGTTGCTGACGTCGTGGCAACGTCCGCCATCAGCACGCTCAACTGGTTGGGGGTATCGTCCTTGTTGAAAACACGTTTCAACTTGCGAAAGAGCTTCCCAGGGGCCTGGACTTCCACCAGCATGACTGAAATATGCCATTGGTTCTGGCGGCGGTGGCCTTTTTATTGCGGTGGTATTTGGTGAAAAAATATCCTGTTTCGTTAGGGAATGTTGCTCGATCGAGGCGGCCATGGGTCGCGACTAACTTGATAATTTATAAAGGAAAGAACCAGCCAAATCAGGAGAATCGGTAACTGGGAGCCGGCCCTGGATAGACGGAGCCGCAGATGTATTAGTTATGTATTTCCGCCTTGTAGGACGGTGGCTACCGCACTATTATTACTTCCGCGCCTATTTAAGCAAGGGGCATTCCCCGAACAATCGACTCCTTATGTAGGGTCAGCAGATGTGTAAGCAAAGATCATGACCGTTGGACCAGTTACCTATATCCACCTTTCCCGTGTAACTTTGTTTGGGGGTGGACGGATCTATACACATAAATAAATACCGCGTGGCATATAGGGCGACCACCAGCGTTTCGGTTACCTTCAGGGGCAGATTAGTAGCTATAGTGGGGTATTAATGTGTTGATGATGCGTTGGTAGGTTTGGTCCATTACTGAGAACGGTCGACCGTGGTCATGCCAGCAATTTGCCCAAACGTTAAATAAGGTAGTTCGGCGCCAATTGCTTCCGGAATCGTTCTGTGATTGTTTGTCATGTGGTGTTCTGTACCGAATCGTTTGCTGGGGGAGGATGATGAGGTACCAGGTGGGGAGGAGTGGGAGGTGGTGTGGTTACGCTAGGAGATGTATGGATGGGGGGACATATAAAGGAAAGGGCAGGTAGTGGTAACCATGCTTGGTTTGATTTATTTGTTGGCGGTAGTGTATGGGGCCACTACAATTACCCTGGAGATTGTAGTGGGCGACCAGTCTCCGGTTGGTGGAGGTACCGCCACGGTTACGGTGTCTCCCGGGACTACGGAGACGGTGAAACCCACTACTACCACGGAATCGCCTTTGGTGACGGTGGAGACGGTGACTGAGACGCCCACGGGCACGGATTCCGAGCCGGGCACTACGGAGACGGTTCTGCCCGATGGGACTACGGAGACGGCACTTCCCACGCGTACAACCGCCACCACTGAAACTGTTCCCCCTACCGGTACCACCAACACCGATACATTTCTGGAACCTCCAACCGGTGGCGACCAATCGCCTACGGAGTCGCCCACTCAATCAGCCACCGATGGCACGGGTTCGGAATCGGCAGGCCAAACTCCTACTGGCACTACTTCTCCTACAATGTCGCCCATCACGTCCCCTACAAAGTCGCCCACCACCTCGCCCACAGCTGCCCCCACCCCTCCCGGCAACGGCACCAACCAAACAGAAGGTGGCGCTGCCACTTTTGGAATCCCCGTATGGCCCCTTGTCGCCGCAGTGTTTGTGTTTTAATGGTGCTGCCATTTTGGCATTGCTGAACCTTAGTCTTATAGCTAATTTAATGTGAGAGAATTTTAAGTGCAACTCTATTCCGTTCCGTTCCTTTATTAACCCTAGAAAACATCAGGCAACCGTTCAATAACGTACCCCTTGCCGCCTACCAGCATGAGCGGGATACCCGGCACCTTTCTAATCCGTCTCTTCAAATCGGCATCATTAGTGGCGACAATATAACACTTGTGTTGCATAACCCGATTCACCAAGCAATCATCAGCATAGGTCCCTTTATGGGAACAGGATAATCTTTGGATCCGGGGATCTTTGGCCAATTTAAGGGCAATTCTATACTTGGGTCCCAACTTTTCCAATTCCGCCATGACACAATCGGTAATAATGGGAATGCATTTGGCCAAAAGACAGTCCATAAGCCCTCTAACAATATCAATCTTTTTTTGGATGGAGAAATTAACAAAATTGGTGTCGATTAGCACTTGGTATGGAGGTTTGATGGCTTCATTATACTTGAAAAAAAGCGCCAGCGATACTTGGGGCACCTGTCTTGTAAGTTCGGGATCACTCTTTTTCTTGGCTTCTGCTTGTTCGGGTTTTGTTTTAATCATCCGCTTTACAGCGGCAAACTTTCTGGTCTTCTTTGCCTTTCCCATGGTGATGAGGTATGAATGCGATGAGTGCGAAGATAAGGATAAGAGAGACGGATGGGAACGAGAGAGAAGGGGAAAAAATGGTAGTTCAAGATGATAATATGTATAAGATTTTTGCTTATACGGTCTTCCACGTTTTTTTTGTTTTTACCACCTTCTCTTTTGGATATTAGGTGAGCATTATGTGAGTATAGTTGAACGAAGAGAGAAGTCGGGGAATTCTGTAAGGCATTGGGATGCATTTTCAACTTTCGTGAATACATTCATATACGCCTTGTTTTCAACCGCTCGATTTAAGAAAATGTTGAATGGGGAAGCGGGGTAAGAGGATGTCAAGTAGAAGAAAGTAAATCAGATATTCAGATATATGATATCCAAGAGAGCCCAGGCATGTGATATAGCGAGAATCAATAAAGCGAGCGAAAGGAGAAGTAGGAATATATAGTTCTTTATATATGCCTTCAACTTATTCTCTTACAATAGTTATTCATTGGCGGTATAAATTAATAAAGAGGAAATCATTACTGGATAGGCTAGCTAAATTATTTGTGCTTACAAAAAGATATTTGCCCTTTTAAACTTGAACAACGCGTAAATACAATCCAAAATTTCGTATTTACTACTTCCATACCAATTTCATTTCCCCAGCTGAAATTCTACAAAATCATGTGAAAATGGCTTTTAGAATACACGATGCTAGTATTCGAAGCTCTAGCAGACGCAATTATACCTTTTCAAATTACCCTGAGGAGATGGAGCAGTATCAATTTCTAAATATATTCACACAAAGCAAGGAACTCCGTCAAACCAAAGCCAAATTCACTTATTCGTCTCCATATGTTTATTTCAATTTCTGTTTCAATTAAATTACTAGGGTCAATTTTATGAACTATTTAAAGTGACGTTCAACCCGAACACACCGTTACATCAGTCGCATGTCTCCTTGATCATTTCTCGTCTCTTCTGTAATTGTACTTTGTTAGAGTAACCATAATTTGAGTGGGAACCAAAGTTAGACCTTTTAGTGTAGATAAATACACCACTGTTAAGGTTACTCTCCTCATGTGGGGGAAATGCAAGATTTCTCTGTGGAAACTTGTTCTTGCAAGTGGCAAAGACCATGCAATGATTCCCCACGTTGACTATACTGAAACTGAATCCCCCATTTGCCAGACGGTACAAACTCCAAAACTATTGCTTGTTTTATTTAATTATTGATGAAATTTACATCAGAGACCACCAAGAAAATTCGAACCACCGCCATATCAAAAAGGGGGTTTGCAATGGCTAAAAGAATTGATATGGAGGAGACACGTTTGGTTTACAATAATATAAACGAATACTTTACACTTCTGTTGATTATAATTACTCACTAAGGAAAGATTCTAAAAATAAATTTTGGGAAACCGCAGGAGAGACAAAGAAACGCCTAAAAAATAGGGACTGAATATGTAAATTTTCAGATGTACTATAGGCAGAAAAAGAAACATTTCACTTCTAATATATCCACAAATCCCTTCTATCTTAATTTCCTATATCATAAGCAGTGTTTGAGCAAAATGCGTCTTTGATGAGATGTCAAACTATATTCAGGCTATCTAGTTTTTAGGATTTGTGAGTGACAACTTTGCGGTTTGCATCCTTCAGAAGTATTGGGTAATTGAATATTCAATTAGTGCAAAAGCAAAAAGTTAGAAGACTCTTGTATTTCAACGTAGCAATTCACTAAAGTTCATGATCACCAAATGTAATAATATTGCCAAGTGTTTTGTTAGAGAATTCCCCATGAGAATATCCATTTTTGGTTAGACCGTCGACACCCGAGGACTCCGAGAATTGGTTACTGAACTAGGTATTGTGGAATGAACGCAGGGAAAAGTCACGTATTAATTGACGGTACCTGGAACTACGAGAATTGCTGCTATACAAGTTTATCAGGTATCACTAAAATGATAGTTATTTTATTCATTGAGAATTACACAATTAATAGATGTACGCCAAGAGAACATAAAGTAATATTCATATTAAGTTTATTGCACAAGGTGAATTAAACCTGGAACTGGAGTGGCATATTCCTTCCACTGGTACTGCCGCCGCCGGTCCTTTATTTCAATATTTCGTGAAGTAGATAATTTATATTGACGGGTGACAGTTATAAAGCTCGTATTGAGAACCAAAATTGGCAACCCTATACTCGAAATTTGCTTACCACGCATAGTTGTGTTCTCCAAGATAACCGTTAAATAAGAGGGTTGTATTTTTCACGCCAAGTCCGGATGGAAGGAGCAAAATTAGTTCCCACTGAAATGAAGATTCTCAAACAGTATCCACCAACCAGTTTTCAGTAATAACTTCACATTATGCGGATCGGAGAACTTACATTTTAGGAAATTTTAACGGGTTCCAGGTCAAAAAAAATTCACTCATGAAATTTTCAAAAAATAATACATGTGGATCTGCAGGCAGAGGTGACTAATGTAGGACTAAATAATGTATTTTTCTATGCAAATGATCAATTGTTTACTTGGCTAGAACAGATATATGTTGCTGAGAATATGTCTGCAAATCATTTCTGTCATATATTTTCTCCATCATAATCGGAAATTGTGCCGAATTGGTCATAATTATGCAATGTCAAGCAATAAAAGAAGTTTACCATTATAATCCACGAGTCATCTGTGGCGATTGTGTAGTTTTACATTGACCTTGTTTAACCTAAAACGCAATCTTTAACATTGTGAATTGTCCTCTAAATTTCTACCCAACAAGTGTAACCAAACCGTGAAAGTGATCCAATGCCTTAACAGCAGACAGTGAGTTTCCAATTGCAAAAACAAATTTTCAATGCAAGCAAATAATGTTGAATTGACACAAAAATGATTTGTGTGATGTTGTAGCGCCTTCCACACAATCACAATAGGATAGAAATTCTGGTTACCGCAACCTGAAATAATCAACTAATTATTCCATGCACAAAACGTAATATCAATTATGACTATAAAAGGGATTAACTCTTCTTGTAACAACAATGATTTTTCCTATCGTTTCACTCCTCTTAGTGGTTGGACAAGTTTTGGCCATTTACGGAACTTTTGTTGGAAAGTACCCTGGTGGATACACGCTCCCTCCCAATGGTTCTAACAAAATCCAAACAAGGGTGAAGGTAGCTGCTAACAGTTCCCAGGAATTTGGGTATTATGCTGCTACTACATGGTCTACTCCTAAACACTCCCCTGTTTATTGGGGAATCCAACCCAATGGCACAGGAAACGGTATTTTCATTTTTTCAGGCTTTGGGAATGGTATGAATAGTACTCATCCAAATTGTGTTAAAGGTGCTGATGGGGGAAGTGGGGTTTCTTGCAAATATCGTGCCGTCGTGAAATATGATACTTGGTACCGGTTTGATGTTGAAAAAGTTGAAACTAAAGCTGACAACAGCACTGTTTATAAGGCCACTGTAACTGACGAACTGACCAACGACTCTTTTGAGATTGCTGACATACACATCAGTGCTGAAGAGGGTGGCCTTGGTGACAGCTTTTATGGATTTTTGGAGTGGTTCCCTGCTAATTTACAGCCACCTAATCAAACCCCTTGCTTTCCTTATGGTTTTGCAGAATGGAAAACTCATACTGCTGATGGTTACGAATATGAATTTTTCTACCTGAGTCTTTCTCCTGGCCTTGATGACAAATGCTCAGTTGCTCAGGGAGTACCCAACTATAAATTCAATATTGATCAGAGCAAGACTCTGGTTTCTATTGAAGCTGGGTTTTTATCTGAGAAAAATTGAATTTCACCTTTGTACTACCTCTTGTGTTTAGATGATACATTTAAGCTTTAAATCACCAAGTAGTTTAAGCTCCAAAATATCTTGATACTTGCTGCAATTTCTTTTTTGGTCAGCTGCATCTTTATTTTGGGTGGTTCAGATGAAATTGATATCTGACAAGTGCGGGTAGGAGACTGAGCCGTTCACACATCAATTCCGACTTTCTGAATACATCCATTACCTCCAGCGTGAGTCTTTCGTTTGTGTTGATAGCTATTCTCTAAAGGTAATCAAGAGACAAACAGCTAGTGTGACGATCCACGATAACTCCCAATTTGATTCCAATGATAGTGCCCGTACAAAAATATCCCTGTTGTATTGCTCACGACTATTATCCAAAAGTTTAAATAAAAAACCTCCCTTCTATTTTTCAAAATTGACATCTGCTATCTGTACAGGTCACAACACAATAGCTTAAAGGTATTGAAGCATTCGCAAGTGCTCGGTGGTATTCTGTCAAACCCCTGCCTACTATTATAAACATATTCTTCTATTTTCTTATAACAAGCTCTGCTCATAATTCAGTTACAATATTCTTTTACTTCTCTTAACTTGTTATTCATCCGCTCGTAATTCGTCTATCAATTGGTAGGAATCCCATCGTATTCGCCATAACCCATCACAAGGTTAGCGTTTTGCAAGCATTGAGTGGCAGCACCCTTCAAAAGGTTATCAATAGTGGCATTGATCACCACTCTGTCGCCCTTGGAATTGACAGCGAAGCCACCAATGACAACGCCATGCTTACCAGAAATGTCTCTCACCAAAGGAATGTCGCCAGTAACGGTAATGAGCTTTTCCCCTTGGTACCGTTCTTGGTAAATGTTCCGGATATCACGAGAAGTCAACGAACCAGGCTTAATGGGAATCAGCACCGTGTGAGAAATCCCTTGGAACCATTGGGCAACATGGGGCATGAACGCCACATCCAACCCCAACTTGGCCGAGATTTCCCGTTCGTGAATGTGGTCAGTCAACGAGTAGGGAATCAAGTTGTTGTTCAAAAAGTTGATGTCGTTCTTGGGCGAGGGCTTGGTACCAGCACCAGAGTACCCAGACACACCAAAAGTGGTGGGCAACCCGGTGATGTACTTAGTAAGGGGGGAAATCGCCAATTGCGCAGCAGTGGCGTAGCAACCGGGGTTGGAAATCCGCGACGATTCGGCAATGGCCTTCCGGTCTTGGAGTTCAGGTAACCCGTACTGCCATTGGCCAGTGGTGTCGAACCGGTAGTCGGCGGAAAGATCAACAATCTTCAGCTTGTTGAGGCCCACCAGGTCGATGGCGTCCACAAACGGTTTACACACCCCGTTGGGCAATGCCATCACCCACAAGTCGACATCGCCGTTTTCTTCCATCTCCTTAATGGCGTCGGTTTGAAGGTTCAGGTACACAATCTGGCCCTTGGTGTAATCTTGCAACTTTTGCCCAGCCAATTCCCGCAGCGAAACATGGGAGATTTCAAGGTGGGGGTGGTTGTCAATGAGCTTGATCAAGTTTTGCCCCGTGTAACCTCTGGCCCCAATCAAAGCCACCTTAGCTTTGGAGGAGTTAGTGCCCTCAATGATAGGAGGGTTGGGGTTGGCGGTGTTGGCCCGGACTCGGGTAGTGTGCAAGCCTCTGGTTTGTTGAGCAGAAGAAAACACCCCCAGTTCCTTGGTGGACGACAATGCCAGACCGATGTGGGAAGCATCAAATTCCTTGATCAACTTCAGCGACTCTTCTGGGGTCAACCCGTACCAAAACAAGATTTGGCCGTTCTTGGCAAACAGACCTTCCAGCTTGGTGAAGTACCAGGGCAAGTTGGCGTCGTTTTCCAGAACAATCCAGCACAATTGGCTAAAGTCCTTCTTGATGGCATTGAAGATGTTGTCGGTGACATTGTTGAGCCAGCCGGTCTTCGACAGCAAGAACTTGTCGAGCTTAGGAACGCCCTTGTCATCCACGACAATGGCCAAAACTTCAAGAGGTTCATCACCGTACAGCTTGAAGGGAGTCAGTTCAAGGTACTTGAGGTACAGAGCCACCAGCAACTTGCCCAGCTTGATTTCAGGGTCTCTGAGCAAAGCCGATCTCAACAAGTCGGGGTTGCCGAATTCACTGAGCGAATTGCGGTTAAACAACTTGTAACCACGACGAATAAGAGTGCCGGCCCCGGAATCGGTGAACAATTCCTTCTGGAGGTCATCGACATTGATGATAGCAACCGACAGCGAACGGGGCAAGTGTTGCAAAAGATCATGGATCTCCTTGATCTTCAACTTGGTACCGTACTTGACCCACGGTTCCTTCAAGAGGTCGTCGTATTCTTCGTCAAGGTTGATTGCAGACACCTTTTCGCCGGTGGAGCCGTTAATAATCCCCCCCTTTTCGTTAAGATAGACAATCTTAAGCGGTTCAAATTCCCGGGCTAATTCCCCGGCTGCAACATCCGCATTCACGTTAAGAAGTTGACCAGAAGGAGTTTCTGCCAAAGAAGTCAAAATGGGAAGACATCCAGCATCAATAGCCGCCTCCACGGGTGACTTGTTCACGCTGTTAATCTTGCCCACCAATTGGTACTTTGATTGGTCAAGATATTCCGCACCAAACACCCCAGCAGTGATGGGACGGGCTCTGACACCCATCTTCTCCAAAGCAGTCACCAATCTCAAGTTTTGCTCCAAAAAACACTGGCGAACTACGGCCATGGTTTCCGGGTTGGTAACCCGAATCCCATCGATGTATTCGGGCTCCACCCCTTCCCGTTCCAACAATTCGTTGATTTGGGGACCGGTGCCGTGCAACACAATCGGGTACAACCCAACGTGGTAAAGGAAAGCGAGACACAGGGCAAGTTCAGGCAACTGGTCGGTGATGATCGCCCCACCCACCTTAATCACGGCAAACTGCTGTTGCAGCACCGAGGTAAAGTATTTAAGGTATTGTTCCACTTCTCTCTTCGAACCGATATTGTTCAACAACTGGACGACTGTGGAACGAGTAGAGTAGGTGGCAGAAGGATTGATTTGAAGCGGGGTGGTTGTAGGGATGACCAGGCAGGCAGGTATGACCTTGGTCAGAGCCAATACCCGGCGGATGCCGCGAACGGGCCGGGAGGTGATTCTCAACATGATGAAAAAAAAACTAATTGGGTAAGGGAAAATAGTTAACCGCGATGTCAGTCGGCGATCACGTGACCTTGACTCACTGCGTACATGATGAGCAATGTAATGATTAAGGAAAGGGTGAGTACTTTTAAGTGTGGTTATTTTATGAATTACCAGGTGATGTATCAGCTATTGGTTGGGTAAATCACCTAATGCCACTTGTTGTGCGGGGTAACATTTGTGGTTATCTAAGCGAGGCAAAAAATTGATTGGATGAAAAAAATTTACTAATTTCTAAACCATGATATTTATTTTATAAAAAAGCAGTCCACATTCATTGCGATCTTCTGATTCTTCCATTTTGATTATTCCCCTTTTCTTTCTCCTTTCTGTTTCTCTATTCTGGTTGTCGCACTCTTTACATATCCCACCACCATGCCCCTGGTCCGTCTCAAATCCATCCCCCCCTTGGAAGAATACCTCTTTAACCAGCAGTTAAAAGGCATATATAGGGATATCGTCCGTGCGGTATATAAGAACCATGAACGACAAGAACTAATGAATCATATCCGACCCGAATTCAAACCGCGCGGCCCGCTACTGATGAGCCAAAGAAAGTATATGCTTAATACGGGAATCGGCCAGATTAACCAGATGCTTCCCATGATGGGATTGTCCAAACAATTTGCCCCTTTCGAGTAGATTTATATATGCATGCTAATTTAATGATACCAGCAGTTTTTCCACCGTGGCGGCTATGGCGTCGATGGTGGGGTGATATTGTTCATCCAAGTTCGCCTTGATTTCTCGTAACTTCTGTTGTTGTAGTTGAGTCCACTTTGTCTTTTTCAACCCGGCCAAGGTGAGATCAATCAATTTCTTCACTTCTGGATTGGGTTTTTTCTTAAATATCATGGTGGCCAATTTTGTGAATTCACTAAACCGCATGAGGTTCTTGTTCAAGTCGCCGTGGAGCACGTCTTCGGGAAGCACCGCTGCCACTTTCTCCGCATTCAAATTCTTATTCAAATAGTTCATCAACAGCTCTTTTTCCGCCGGTTTCGGCGCCAACGACAACTTGAACACATGTGTATAGAATTGCACCATCAATTTGTCAAACGCGGTGGCGGGCTTGACTGCCAGAATCGCCTTGTTGTATGCTTTGTACAGAGCCTGGTTCAATGAGAATGCCGCAAGGTACATGTGAACCCAGGCTTTCAACTCGTCAGCGGACACCTGGTTGGACATGCCGGCCAATTGTGATAGCGGCTTGTCAAAAACCCCCAATTTCCATTCCGCCATAAAATCACGATTGTCTTCCAATTGATCCAACTTCATTTCCCGCAACCTGTCTACAAAATAATTGGCATAGCCCCAATCATTGGTCAACAAAGCCTGTCTCACATTCATCGCCACCGAGTAAACCCGGGAAATCGACTTATCCAACCGGTTGCCGAATCGCGTAAACAGCTCCAACTTTGTCCAATTATCATTGTTGAAACCGGTGGTTATGCAATCTGTCACTTCGTGGTCGGCCGTGAGGTAGAACCGGAACATCTCGTTGAACGCCACAAATGCGTCCTTCAGCGCCAGTGCCCACATGAGCAAGTGGCCTAGGGTTTCGTGTTGCACCATCTTGATGGAAAGACGGCGGTACCAATACACTTGTTGCAGCCCACAGTTCAATTGGTTATAAAGTTTCATAAGCCAAAGAAGCACCTTGTGGTTGTACTTGTCGGAAACGGCCAACTTTTCAAGCACACTGATGTTTTTGATGATATTAGCCGACGATGGATCATCGGCAACGTCAAGAATCACCGAAATGAGCCCAGCGTCACTTACAGGGTCCAGGTCGTATTCCACTTGTTTGGTTGGAGAAAGCGATAACGCTAGCGCCTCCTGCTTGACATCTTCACCGAGAAGATAGCGGAATTTAAGATTATTTACTTTGGTGATGGCGTCGGCACCCTCTTCCACTTTGGGAATCACTTCGTATGCGTGAAGATCACCAACACAACACAACTTGGACCCCATTTTCTTGTAGTACTCCTGGGCAGCGCCGGCGACATCTCCATCAAACGCCTTGGCAAGCTCTACTTTCGCCAACCACCCGTTTCTAGTCTCCTTCAATACAATGTCGGCCAACTCCTTTTCACTCTTGCCGATCTCCTTGCCCGCCGAAATTGCCATTTTCGTCAGTTCGAAATCCTCCATTTGGCCTAGAATGACGACACAGTAATCGTACAAGTGCTGGTACTCCCCCTTTTCCCGCAACAACTGTCTATACACCACCATGACGTCAAAATCAATCGGCAGCGCCTTTACTGCTGGCACCATCTTTTCTACATCGCCATTCAACGCCCATAACTGGATCAATACAAACAATTCCTGGGAATTCTCATAACCCAAGTCTTCGATTAGCCGCAACCCAAGCAGGGCAAATAATGGCGCCTCCTTTTCCGAAACGTCTCCTTGTTTAATCATCAACAAGTAGGTAAACGCCGCAGCATAAGTGTAGTGTCTAGACAGCTTATGGTTTCGGTGGAGTCCCATGAAAATCTTATTCCACACCCGGGGACAGTATTGGTGGGAAACGAGGGTCTTTTCTAGCCAGTCTGCACCAAGCCCCTCAGCAGAAGGGTACCGCCTGAGTGCGTTTTCATAACAAACGTTAGCATCAGTCGCACGGCCGGCTGCAATGAAAAAGTCGTAAAGCACGCCGATGGTCTTCTTACAATTGGGATGGGTGTCTCGAAGTTTAATCATTTTTTCCACCGCTTCCTTTTCATGGCCCTGGCGGTATGAAATGACATTCTGGAGAGCGGGATAATACGGCCGGTTGGGGAATTTCTTTATCCGCTGGGAAACGGCTTGAGATGCCCGGGAAAATTGCCGTTGCTCAATCAAGTTGAGGATGTCGTCGTCCATACTTCCCAATCAATCCAATGTCGATAGTGCGAACCGATGAACGAGCAACGAGATGATGGTGTGAGACCAAGAGTGAACAGATTTGTAAGAAATAAACTGGAAATAGATTACCATAGGCGGAGAGTCAATTTCAGGATAATATAATCAACTGATGACCCTAGCATGATCCCGATAACCGATTTGTCCTCAATCATCGCACCATTCATTTTCAATTTTAGATAGTAGGTTCGACACCATCTTAATTTTTAGTCCAAGAGCTCTACACTCCACACGTCGCCTTATAAGGAAAATTTTAGTCCCAATCATCAGTAAAAAATACAAAATAATACCAACAGGCATAGGCGACAACCAGGGTAAAAAATAGGGAAGATTATGTAAAGTTCTAATAATCATTGGCTAAGTTTCCATAGATCGAATAGTTAGGGCACTCAATTTCAAATTAAGCGCCATGATGACAATCGTCGTATATTTGGCATGAGTCTAATTCCCAAAGCCGTGCTTTCTACTGAGCTTGCACTATACGATGTATCGAATGCACTATAAAACAGAAACAGTTTGGGGCAGCATGCAGACTGTTATTTTCTAAAACTGGTGTACATGATATTTCCTGAATTTGAGGCTGTTTACGTGTAGAAGAAGTGACTATGACGTAATGGCTGAACTGAAAGAAGCTTACAGTCAAAATGTCAACGGTGTTATTGTTTCCAGTCAGTTTACTATTTGCTATTTTATACCTAACAAATGAATAATTGCTCATCCTATCCAGACAGTTTCATGGTTACTTGCGTTAAATTATTAATATGCAAGAAAATAACGTTAAATGATCACAAAATAGTTTTGTGTGATGTAGTAGCGCACTACAATTCCTGGACAATAGAATTCAATGAAATAATCACCTAGTTTCCATACACCGTCCATGTGAAATAGACTAGAAATTATATTTAAATACAGAAAAATCCCACATGAAACTCTAATGTTCTTTCCTATTTTATCAATCTTTTTTTTGGTTGGCAATTGTTTGGCCGAGTCGGCACTCTTTGGCTACAGCTATCCTGGAGGTCACCCAGCCCAACCCGATGGATCTAATCATGTCCAATCATGGGTAAAGGTTGCTCAAAACCACACTACATTATTTGGATATTATGCTTCAACCCAATGGTGGACCACCTCTGGCTCTGCTGTTTATTGGGGAATCCAGCCCCATGGGGATGAACCTGGGAAATTCATTTATTCGGGCTTTGGTGAACATGCCCATTCTACCGATCCTAATTGCTATGGTGGTGCTGATGGAGGAGCTGGGGTTTCTTGCTTTATTGATAAACCTGTAAAGTATGACACCTGGTACCGATTTGATGTTGTCAAGGTGGAAACAACTTCTGATAACAGCACCGTTTATGAAGCTACTGTCACTGACGAACTGACCAACGAGTCTTTTCATCTCGCTACTCTCACTTTAGATAGCGCCGAAGGTGGCCTTGCCCAATCCGGGTATCAATTTTTGGAATGGTGGCCTGGTAATGGGCATGAAGCTAAATACACCAATTGTTATCCTTATGGTTTTGCTGAGTGGAAGGCTCCTATTGTTGACAGTTATCAATATCAATTCCAAAATGTGCTTGCTCCTGGAATTAATGACAAATGTGCAGTGGCTGCTGGTGTCCCCAATTGGAAAATCAATATTTATGATAACAAAACTTTTGCAACCATTGAAGGTGGGTTTTTACCATGGTAATAAAATATGATCTGAAATTATTTATCAATCTAACCACTAAAATGGTGAATAAATACAAGTATCTAGACTAAGAATAGACTTTATCTTAAGTATAGTGGTCTTGATGACTATCTAACTTGTTCGGGCTAGTGCAAGCTAGGAAGGGAGAAACCAGTAGGGAATGCAAGTCACTAGATTCCTCCTTAAATATGTGTATGTCAAACCAAGGCGAATATTTTAGGCGCCATGATTGTCATCTCCGTAAATTTGGCATCAGTCCAATTCACAAAGCCGAGCATTCCACAGAGCTTGCACTATACCATGTATCGACCTGATGAAAACAAAATTAGAAACAGTTTGAGGTGACAACAGAATGCAGACTTGTATTTTCTCTATACCTTTACCTGCAACAGCTATGATATTTTTCAGTAATAGAAGCTCTGTTTTATCTACTTGCATATTTACCTTCCAATGTGCAGAATATGTAATTATGACGTAATGGCAATTTACCTGAACTGAAAGCTGCTTACAGTCACAAATGGCAACGGTGTTATTGATTTCCAGTCAATTTACTACGCGGTATTGTTTTACACATTAAGTGAATAATTACTCGTCCTAAACAGATAGTTTAATGGTTATTTGAGTAAAATTATTAACATACAAGCAAATAAAAATAAATCATCACAAAGTAGTTTTGTGTGATGTAGTAGCGCACAACAATTTCAGAACAATAAAGTAGCATTTTGATACCCATAAACTGAAACATTCACCTATTTTTAATTATTGTAGCAACCAAGTGCTATTGAATATTAATTATATATAAATAAAGTTTCATTTCACTCAAAGCAATAATGATTTTCCCCATTGTTTCAATCATTTTATTGATGGGCCAAGTTTTGGCCGATTCTGCTGCAATTGATGGGAAGTACCCCGGAGGATATACAGTTGAACCCAATGGATCAAACAAAATCCAATCATGGGTAAAGGTAGCTGCTAACCATACCCAGGTACTGGGGTATTACGCTTCTACAACATGGTATACTGCCAGACGGTCAGCAGTTTATTGGGGAATCCAACCTGCTGGTGAAAACACTGGCTTGTTTATTTTTTCTGGCTTTGGCGATGGTGTAACTTCGACACATCCTAATTGTGTTACCGGTGCTGATGGAGGATCTGGCACTTCCTGCAAATTTTATAAAGTTGTGAAATATGATACTTGGTATCGGTTTGATGTTAACAAAGTGGAAACGAAGCCGGACAACAGCACTTTATACGAGGCTATTGTTACTGACGAACTGAACAACGAATCGTTCCAGCTTGCCACTCTAAACTTGAATAGCAACGAAGGTGGTCTTAGCAACAGCTTTTACAATTTTTTCGAGTACTGGCCTAGTAATGGGAAGGAAGCAAAAGTCACAGAATGTTATCCTTATGGTTTTGCTCAATGGAAGTCTCCAATTGCTGATGGGCATAAATTTGAATTTGAGGTAGTGCTTCAACCTGGCATAAATGACAAATGCGCGGTAGCTGCTGGAGTTCCCAATTGGAAAATCAATATTGATAATAGCAAATCTTCACTTACCGTTGAAAGTGGGTTTTTATCGTTGTCTAACTAAATATATAGTGAAAATTGATAGTTCGTTTAAAGCTTTCTGTAATTAAGTAAATCCACAACTGCTTCTATCCAGCCATAAGATATTTACGCTTGATACCCAAATGTTTTAGGAAAGTTGTCATTCTAGGACATATTCATAAATTCGGAAACAAGTAAAAATAGTTGTTTTTCAGATCGATTACTTATCGAACTACCCGGTACTCGGAAAGATGAATTATCAGGCTTCCTATCTGAATAACTAAATCATGTTGATTGATGAAAAGAGAGCCTGCATAATTACACATCTCGAATATATATACTTGGCAATAGAGTTGTGAGTGAGAACTCACAAAACTGTCGAGGATGTGTTCCCCTGACTTGGAACTGTTGAAGAATACCCATACTGTGATGATTATTCCCCCAACATAGGGGTCTCCATTTGGGTGGAAATTGCATTAATCCTTGATAGCCATACTGACTGTATACAATGCGATACCTATGGTCAGCCCACGTACCATTCCAATGTGGCAGAGACTTAGAAGTTAAAACAAGGTAGGTCTGCGCCTTATTCAGTGCCTGATTTACTTCTATATATATTAGATTACCTTAAATTGAAATACACTTGTTAAGTCCAAATCGTTCACTAGGTGATATTGAAGAATACACAAATTGAATATCTAAACTTGGCAGCAAGTGTCATTCGACATACTTTGATAGTCTTTTTACTATTGAGCAGCCACAGTTCTGTATCGAGTCAAGATTCGGGTAGAGATCCATTATACGAGAACACTCTCTTGTCACTACCTATTAGCCGGAGTCCCTCAGCCAGGTCCTGTAACCTCAACATATACAATTCTCAATAAATACCCATGCACCACCCACTAGATGAAAGATAAGGATTGAATATAAATCCAGCCTCACCTCGCATTTGAACACTAGTATACTTCCCACTCTTTCAATCCTTTAGTTAGCTGGTCAACTTTTGGCTAATTCTGCAACAGTTTATTTGAAATACCCTAAAGCGTACCCTTTTCCACCCAATGGTCTTAATTAACTCCATTCAAGGGTTCAGTGTAGCTGTTAGCCATGCAAACATACTCCCAGTATTTTATATGCTTCCACTACAAGGTTTGCCAAAGGCTCATTGGTTTATTAGGGAATTCAACCCACTGGCAATAAACCCTGGACTCCCTTTTGTCGGGCTTCGGTGGTAATGTCCATTCCACAAATTCAGATCGTATTCCTTGTGCTGATGAGGGGTCTGGAACTTCTTCTAGCTTTTAATTACCTGTTCAGTATGATACGTGGTACCAGTTTGATAATGAATAGGAGGAAACGACCACAGACAACAACACACAGTATCAAGCCATTACTGTTACTGACTTCTGCTTGGCGATTCTTCACAGACGGCTACTAAACCTTAAAGAAAATATGTCACGTTAAAGCAATCCGTTTAATATTAATTAGGTGTAACAAGTCATAAATTCAATTTAAGTTTTTGAAGAATCTTCATTTTGGTGGGAACAAACTTTCCCCTCACATACGGAACTGACTTGAGAAACACAAGTCCCTTCATTGAGCGGCTATTTCGGGGAAAAACAAGACGTGTGAACCACGACTTTATGATGTGGTGCTTGTGTCCTCCTAATTCAGTCCTTGTAGGACCAAACGATCCCCTTTTAGTCAGCAATTTCGTGAACCGTGGAAATAGACTTGGTATGCAGAGACAGTAGTGACTAGGCCACATTTTTGGATGCTCATTCAATCAAGTAAAAGTATTACTTTATTATCCGGTACCTCTAGAGGAAACTATATGGCGATCGCTTACGTTATCTGCATACCTCTTAGTTTTCATGTTTTTGGATCTGGTTGTGTATATAATCGAACCGTCATCCTAAATACCAGCCATGGCATTCTATGTAAATATATTACCTTCTAGAAAGGCCTGGAAATTATTTTGGGTTGATAGATCGACATAAGAACTGCAAATTACTGTAATTATTCCTTTTATGTTGGTAAATACACGATCATTCTGAAGTATTGTGTTTCTCTCGTCCTTTTAAGTAGTGGTGTTGAGAACGATCATTGAGATTCTGAACAACGCCTGGACTCTAGAATCACAATTTAGTGGTAGTACATTTAAATTTTTTTTGGCTGGCACTGGTAGCCTAGTTGTTTTTATTTTATCGTTTCTAATTGTACTTAGGGGGTGTACCCACCATCAACGGCGGTCAACATCTCTTAATGGCATCGCACGAATCGCTGTGCTAAAGTGAAGAAGAAATTCTGTTATGGATGTATTGAATATTACCAGCGACACTACTTGGTTACCTGTGTTTCAGTGGTAGTAAATGTGTCCAAAGTTTGCCATATTACCAGTTGTACGTGGGAAATTATAACAACAATTATTGATAAGCAAAATAAATTTAACAATCCGTCCCAAATATTTACCCCCTAATATTTTGGTGCTCTGATTGGAACTCGCAACGAATCGATTTGGTTTTGTAGATGTTACCGTCTTTTTATCCACTTGGTATCCAGAAATGAAGTGAATCAATTGTGTATACTTTTTATTGACTTGAGATCAAGAAATAGAGTTTTGAATAAACTTGGGATACTTCTTTGTATAACCTCCTTTCCAAACATCATTTGACTATTGGTCAACTTTGTCTAGCACATATATTAATACGCATATATTACATCATGGCGATCCCCAGTCGCGTTTTCCATTTATCTTTTATTTCCTCGTCTATGTGACGGTGTTACACTTTCCCCTTCTTTTTATACGGTCCCCTAGTGTTGGGTAATCTTCTGGTGGCTGCCAACGGGTACAGCGGCTGCTTGGGCGGTATCGTCCCCGGTAACACCCCTCCAAACTCTTCGGTAAGAACAGGCAACTGCTTGGAAAATTCCAAGCCAAAGCTGCTTGGTTCAATCTTATACCGGTTGATCGCCAACACAACCAACTTGGAGGTGCGGTGGTAAAGATTCTTTTCTTCGTCATTAGGCCCGGGGATCGATCTAGTATCGGAGGCAAGGTATCTCTGGTGCCGTAATTGGTTAAGTTTAAGAAGATTCACCAGAATAAGCCGTTGCAATTTGGTGGCGTCGGTAAGGTGGGGCTTGTCGCGCTTCATTTCTTCCAATTGCGTGATTCGCGACGGGTCCCAATTGACAAGCGCAGCCACGTCGATGGTGTCCGACGCGTGGGGTTTCCAGTGCGCCTCGTCCACCGCCACCTTAGCATCGTATTCCTCGGGCCACTGCTTGCGTGCCACCTCTTCTCTCGCCGCCTCCTTGATTTCCTTAATCTGGCGCCCGCCAAGCTGTTGGAGCCATATGCCTGCCTTGTAGTTACCAGTAACAATCGCGTCCCCCAGATCAGTTACGGGGGCAAACAGCAGGAAGGTGTCGCTAGCCGATTCCACAAGCTTCGATGCAAGCGACTTGTCCTGTTGGCCACGCAGAAGAATGGATAATCGGGTGTGTTTACCGTCGGTGTTTTTGTCCGCGCGGATTTCGTCGCCGCCGGTGGTGGGCGGTTGTAAGGTGTTGCCCTTGTAGGTGAGCCAGGTGGGAATGGGGATGGTATACCAGGTGGGGTGGAAGAAGTCCTCAAGAATTAATGATGATTGGGCTTCAGATGGGTTAGGAATACGGTTCGACCCGGGGGAAATCGAATCAAATGTTTGGACCCCGCGCGCACCTACTCGATTCAGCGCCACCACCTTCAGCACCATATAGGGGCCTCCTACTACAGTGGGACGAGGATCAAGCTGCGATTTGCCGAGTAAAGACGAAAACAACGGTTGGTCCTTGTGGCCCGGCTGGTACACCAGTGGGTACGGCGACTCGTCGCGATTCGAGGTGTCTTCCTTGTGAAAGTAGGTGATCACCTCATCATTGCCCTGGCGGTAATGGCTGGAAATATCGTCAAAGTCTTGTTTTAGTTGGGCCGCGGTTTCCAGTTCTTTTTCCTCCTGCGCTGGAGGCAAGCTTACGTGAAGGCGGTGCAATTCGCGCAACAATACTTCCACACTAAACCGATAGAAAAAGTCGATATCAAAATATTCGTCCAGGCCCACGGCGTGCTTGGTGATAATCAGCGCGCAGACGATGGTAAGGTCATGGTACACCTGGTAGGGCTGGGTGTAGTATCCCTGTTGTCGGCGGGTGCCCATGGTGGTCGTAGGTTTGGCGGAGGCTTTGCGGAACTCGTGCAAAAGTTTCGACCCATCGGGTTCATGGAAATTGGCAGGAATGGTAACTTGAAAGGCGCCAATATCATCAGCATTAGCCAAGACAGTTAGGATGTCATCAACCACGATGGAAAAAGTGTCTAAGGTTAGTAGCTTTGGGTGATATTTTGTTTGAGGTGGTGGGAACATACCGTTTGGGTTGGTCATGATTTCCGCTCGGTGGTTGTGGCCGGTAGGATGTAAATTATGTAGACCCGATATGGTGAGTAGTGAGAAATGTTTTTTCGCGCGAAACGCCTATGGTGAGAAAGGGTAGACGTGAAGTAGGTGGGAGTTGGGTTGGGGGGAGCGGGAGAGTATGTGGATATTTGAAGATGGATGTTGGTGGATTTTATTGCAGAGAATTGGTTTGTTTCGGGTGAGTTCGTAAGTTTGTACATAGCAAGTGCTGATAATGGTAGTGTATGATTGTAGTGACGATTATAGTGTGATGATTGTAGTGTGATGATTGTAGTGTGATGATTGTATTGTCAAATGATTGTTGTCAAATGCTACCTCTAAATGTTTATATCGTTATTCACTATTACTCCTAAATCTCGTTATTAATTCCACATATTGACTATGTTGCTTTATAGCTTCCATTCCATAATTAAAATTGATCAATAGCATTTCATCGAATAAAATCTTTGTTTTTGAGTAGAGTATAGTAAACTAGGTATTTATGAACGGGATAGGCAAAATAGTTTGACATGTTGCCAGAAATTATTACAACTGCCGCTTTCACAAATCTCTTCTTGTGAAAAACGAGTTTGCGGTGCATAATTTAAATGAGAAGGAGAGGGAGAAGGAGAGGGGCTCACCACCTGCTGATTCTCAATCTGGGATGTAGTTAACATTTCCCTAAGTGACACTTCATCTTCAATATAAAGAGACGTGATTTGAGTGGTTTGGGTTTTTTTGGAGAAATAAGAAAAGACATCAGAAGGCAGTGACATTAAAAAATGAATAAAATTTATCAAGATTTATTTTTATAGCCATTGATGAAAATGGCTAAGATGGAAGCAGAGTACCAGACGAAGCAAGTGTAAACTTGAACCGCAGATTAGCTATGGATGTTATGTTAAAATAGGTCAAATGGTCTTTGCTTAGGGATGTAAGGATACTAATTAATTCATACAATGTCTAAAACTAGACTTTTATGAATATTTGCCGTTATTCTCGCGTAAAAGGTTCGGCTGAACACCGCTCATAGTTGTATCTCTCGGGTTTTTCACCCGTGTTTTGGCAACGTTCCTATTTTCAAATTACGGTGTGAATAAGCGACCAAGGCTGGCGAGAAACATATCAAGCTACTGTAACCTACTTGGTTCCCCAGCCTAAATTTCGTAATGTTAGGTTTAAATAAGTCTATGCAGTTTATCATACCACAACATTCTAATGTTATTTCTGGGTATTTTTCTTGTCCCACAGCTGTACATTTAAACACTTGGGTAGACTTCTGATAATTAACATCCCCGAAACTCCTCCACATAAACAGCAACTTAAAATCCCAGGTTGTTTCAATTAATTAGAATATGTTTTAACCGTTCGCTAAGAAAAATCAACTAGAAGAAAAATATACAAGAATAAAAGCATCATTTGCATATATCAATAAGCCCACTCTCCACTCCCAAATGAAAAATAACACATTCTCTTTTTATTCAATTTTAATCTTACTTCTCCACCGCATCGCACGGCTGATCGCACTCCACCCTATACAAATACCAACATCTCCCATTCAGCATCTCCATACGCCCTCTTTCTCCATCTCCCGCCGCTCACCCCAATCCACCCATCTCCTCTTCTTTCCCACCTCCACTTCTCACACCAACACCAGGTTTTGTTCACTAGTGGTCTGATTTTCTCTCCTGCACACTACCCAATAAAACCGCCAATGGCATTCGCAATATTCTCTGAAAAACTCACACCATGGTTGAAATCGACAAGGAAAACTTCAAGTTTGAAACCCCCCAATTTGACCCCCGGTTCCCCTACCAAAACCAATCGAAGCACTGTGCTCAATCTTACATTGACTACCACAAGTGTGTGTCCGTCAAGGGTGAAGACTTTGAACCTTGCAAGATTTTCTTCAAGACGTTCACTTCGTTGTGTCCCCTTGACTGGGTTGAAAAGTGGGATGACCAACGGGAAGCTGGTAAGTTCCCCGTCAAGATGGATGTTTAGGTTAGCATAATAAAGAAAATAAATGAGTGGTTACATTAATCTTGAATATCGCGGTGAAAAAACAGACCTGTGAAGTCCACAGTGAAGTGTGGACCAAGTCAAGTAGGCTATGAAAGCGTTGGTAAAAGTGGGCGTGTTGTTTAGAGTGGGATGCTTATTTGGGGATCCCCCGCAGCATTTGTACGCCGTGAAGCGCATTCAAACTACTAGACAAAGCTGGTACAAACCTGTGCCATAATACAAAATACTCCTACATAAAATCGTCCTCTACCCAGTTTTCGTTTCTAAACTCATTCGAGTTGGCTTTCACTTCTTGGTCGTCAAAGAAATCAGCATAGGGATCGGAATTCTTCTTCTTCGAAATGGCGTAGTCCAATTCCATCTGCTTGGCCTCGATATCCTGGTTCCGTCTTTTCTTGGCAATGGTTTGGATCATGTCATTTTGGGCCGCAATAAACTCTTCGGTGGAACCTTCCGTTTTTGTCTTGTTCAATTTGTTGATAATCTCGTTCGCCTTCTTCACCACCTTTATTCTCTTGACCAATTTTGGGTTTTTAAACGTCACCGTGCCCGTGTCCATCAGACCGTCAGTGTGTAAGTTTTCCACCGTGGTATAAATGACGGTAATGTTATTTAACTTGTTGGCTTTGATGGAATTGGCCTTGACCAATTGTGCCATCTGGGTGAGCACGTCATCGTTTACTTGGAACAGTTCAAATTGTTTCCAGGAAAGAATCTCTTCTTCAGTGAGTTGAAGGTAGACATGGGCCAGCGAGTAATTGTCAACATGAAACCAGAGGTTTTTCGGGTGGGAGTGTCGAATAAGCGGGTCATTTTCGATCTTGTCTCTACCCATATAAATTTGCCGGGTTTCATCAACAAAGTCACCCGGGATGGTGGCAGTAAAGTAGTATACCATCTCGATGGATGTGGACTGGGTGAAAAGTGAGCACTGAGATGGTCATGGGATGTGATGACTGATGCCCCATCTTTTGTAAATGTAATATGAAAAACATCCCACTATTAATATTTTACACTACTGGTTCTTTTATTTCGTTCACCTCAACTTTGATTTTCCCTGATTACTTTTGCAGCACTGATGTTTCGCCCGGCACCCCACACTAGCTTTCCGAGCCACAGTTCTCAACCTAGTAAACCAACAGCACTAGTATTTTACCCCCCTTTACGATTTCATAAACCACATCAACGCCGCGTATTCCAAAGCAAAAATCACCATTTCTTTCTTTTACCTAGGGGCCGTCTCCATTTTAGCGTTTCTGAATAATTTGATCTACATATCACCATCACAATCGCCACAAAAATTGTGCTACTAGCTTCCATTGTTTACTATGCAAATAATCATTTCTCCTACACCCACCTATCACCCCCTTCCTCTAATACCTTTCCTCGTCACCACCCACCCACTTGCCGTATTCTCACAAAAAATCGCACCAACACCATGTCAACCCTGGCGGCGCTAAACCTACCATCTACGCCAACAGGCACCGACTACCTTCTTGGTGCAGCCCTCCTTCACCATATCCTGGAAATCCGCCAACAATTACACCACCAACTCGAATTGGTGGCGTCTCCCTCCGATAGAATCACCCTTGAATTGTTAATCAAGGATGTGGAGGTGGTGCAAGACTACGGTCTCCGCACCCATCTTCTTGCGACAAAACCCGCAATCGCGCCAGAAGTGGTGGTGTTCACCCCAATGACGGTGCCGTCGCCAGAATCAACGGTGGCCGTGCTCGATAAGGTGGACTCGGCAAACGACCGCCGCCGCCGCCGGTCGGTGGTGGAATCCCCGCAAACGCCATCCGAAGTAAAAGCCATCCAGGATGGCGTGGCTGCGGCGGTGTACCCGTTGGTTTTTGCAGCCGCCAATAACGATTACGAACTACTTCTGGGGTACAGTCTCGGCTACCTCCAGCGGGTGGTGGCATCAGGTGATGGCGTCGCAATACGAGACATTCTTGCAGAAAAATTGGTAAAGGTACTGAAATACATTGCTCGGGACGCCACCCCCGATTTGTCGCCGCTAAGAGCGGCGTTTAAAAAGTACCTTGAAGTGGCGATTTCCGTGAAACAAACCACGCCCCACCCCGACCCCCGCCACCTCCGGGAACGGGGGAATAATCAGATGACGGTGCTGGCGTATGCCGCTGCCATCCAACTGTACACCGAGGCGATTGCTGGTATTTCCACCGATACCTTTCGCATGCTCCCCCAACTATATACCAATCGCGCCATTGCCCACATTGGACTCAATTGTTTTCATGAGGCGATTAAAGATTTAAATATCGCCTGTGCACTTGATTGGCTGTTTGTGCCGTCGTGGACCCAGCTTGGCTATTGCCATCTTTATTTAGGACTGGCGGTGGTGGCGCTCAGACTGTATCTTTGTGCGCTTCGCGCCACCGTGGGCGAGCTCATTCCCGAGTCGTTATTTGGTGCCGATTTAGATAAGGTGGCGATATATGAACAGCTGAGGATGGCGGCGGTAATGCCTCAGTTTGTCCAGCGGCTCGTCACCGCGATATCACTTTCCGAGCGGCGCGCCAATCAACAGGGAGAAAACCTGGATACTGTAAAAGTGCTTGTGCTGGACGTAAGGCGGATTTTGGCCAGGTTACGTGCGGGGGCGGATAATGACGATGAGCGGCAACGGTGTTATACTTATACACGGCTGATGCGGACGGGATTATTTAATGGTCCCGCCACCGCCGCCGCTCCCGAAAGAGAGGCCGCAGACTCGTCGAACCGCCGCCGCCCACAAATCTTGACGGGGGACGTTCTTCAGGACGTGCTCCTGGACACGGTGGGGTTGGACCAAACGCTGCTGCTGCCGTTTGAACGGATCGTGCGTCGTCCGCAAGAACTGACGACGCTGACAAGCACTGCCACCGCCACCGCTGCGCCCCAGGTCCCCTCAAGAGCTGCTCGGGCAGCAGCACTGATGGCGGCACTGGCCGCCGCCCAAGTTCTGGGGTCCGGGTTTTCCCGGGATTATCGCGACCGAGACGGTCCCATTCTGGCCGGTCCGGGCGAACAGCGGTCGGAAAACTATATCCGGGTATATGGTAGTCCTGGAGAACGGAGACGGAGACTCGTAGTTCCCCCGTTGACGGTAACTACCCCGGCGCCCGCCGCCGATGCGTCGGCGACGATGTTATCCCCAACTGGGGTGGCTAGCGTGCGAGAAGAATCGGTGGCCGACCCCGTGTCAGCACCAGCGCCTGCTCCCACCACCCTGACGCTGACTGCTCTGTCTGCTGAGTACTTTCCTCGAAGAGAACGGCTGCTTATGAACGTGTTAAACGATGTGGGGGAGTTTGTGCTGGAGATTCGTCCTGCCGATCAAAACTCGCCCATGTTTGGAGAAATGATTCGAGGAGTGCTCTCCAATTCGTTACGTCTGTTTGCGGGATCTCGTCTGCCTAGTACCGAGCCGGAGCCGAATATCGACTTGGAGGATGATTTAGATTAGGTTATGGTCGTTGTCGTCGTCGTCATCGTCTCATGCTATACAATTAGTATGGTAATTGCATTTAATGGAACAAAAGTACAACGTTAACCAGAAACGAAGTGCAGTGTATAGTTAAAACTAAAACAAAGCACGAATTACTTCTACATTCTAGGGCGTAGTGATAAACACTACTATGTACCATACCTCAGGTCATCACCGATTCATGGATCAGCCAGACCTGGATGAATCCAGCGGCGACCTAATTAGCAATGGTTTTAAAGATGGTATATTTTAATCTGTGGAGGGTCAAGACACCCCGCTGGCTGGCTCCCGAAGGTATGAACGCCATTGCCACCGGCGACGAGTCCCTCCATGGTGAAAATTTTTATCATTCGCGGCCTTTTATAGTTGGATAGGTCACGAACTGCATATAGTTTGTGCTACTATGCAGTACGTAGGGTAACGATGGTGTAAATAGAGACAGCATACTTCTATACTTTTATTGATCATAACTATTCCATTAATCTTCTTTTTACCCACCCACAATCTCTCACATTGTCATCGTGGGCGTCCACCTCGGCATTGGTAGCTTCATCGTCATACACGTCGGCAATTGCTGGCTTCAGGATACAAATAAAGCCATTGTTGGTGGGACACCGTAACTGAGAGCCAGGGTACGGGCATGGGCACTGTTTGGGGTCTTCGGCGCAGATCCCGGTATCGGGACATACGTAGTCTTTGCACTTGAAATTGAGGTATTGCACTTCGTGTTCCTTGGAGTTGGGGACTCTTCCTTGGTATTGCGGTTGTTGCTGTTGTTGCTGGCCACCAAAAAAGTTGAAAAAGTTGGCGGTGGCCGGTGATAGAAGGAGGAGTAACGGGAGGTAGATCATATGGACACGCGACTTATTGATAGTGAGTGAGTGAGGATTATGGAACGAGATGGCGACGTCCCATGAAATTGGTTCATAATAAGTTAATCAATAATACACTGTCGAACTGTTTATTGTCAGTTAAACTGTTAACTTTTATATATCATTATTTCGAGTTTTTGGTTACATATATTACAACAATATTGCAAAAACGGAGAAAAAGAAAAACCCACCTCTCAAGAGATCAAAACTTGCATAAAAACCGACCTTTGCCTAACCTGGCCATCATTCTATTGACACTATTTTCTATTCCATTGTTCTGTTTAATGATAAATCTCGTTTTCCAGCTCCTACCATTCTCACTATTTTGGCCACGTCAATTACTAGCTGCTAACAACATTTTTAACAACGAAAAGTGATATCCGCACAAAATTGTTATGCCCTAGCTAATGAAAATAATTAGCCAAAGAGCAACCAGCAAGGTCAAACAATTGCAGACTCGATCGTAGACTCCGTCCCACACTAATATTACTCCCACACTAACTAAAAACCCGTCTCCCCTTTTCCCCCTCCCCCCTCCTCCTTTTTTCGCCACCACCAACTCCCCCTTCCACGCACTCCATTTCCATTCATTATATCCTCTTCTCGCATCGCGCCACTGAAAAAACTTCATGGGTAAGAAATCGAAAAAGGGCCCTGCTGGGGGCGATTTCTGGGATGACGAAGACTTGGGGGAACAACCTCAAGCCCAAGAGACCGTAGAAGCCACTGAAGGTGCTACTGAAGCCACTGAAGACACCACCGACGCCACCGACGCCGCTGACGCCGCTGAAGAACCCGCCGCTGACTTTCTCCTGCTGATTGCCAAATCCAAGCAAAAAAAGGCTGACAAAAAGGCCGAAGAAAAGGACGCTCCTAAACTCTTGCTGAAGAAGGAGAAGGAAAAGTTAAAGAAGGAAGCAGACAAGCAAAAGAAAAAGGAACAGGCGGCCAAGAAAAAGGTGCAACAGGCCGAACAAAAGCAGCAAATCAAGGAAGCCAACAAGAAGAATGCTGAACAAGCCGCTTCCGCCAAGGCCACTCCTGAACCGGAACAAACTGAAGAAAAGACGGCTTCCCTCAAGCTGAAAAAGGGCAAGAAGGCTCCTGCCGGGTTGGCTGCTCTTAAGAAGCAATTGGAGTTGAAGAAGCAAATGGAAGAAGAGCAAAAGAGATTGGAAGAAGAAGAATTGGCTAGAGAGGCGGAAGAAGCGCGGTTGGCCGCCGAAGAAGAAGCCCAAAAGGAAGAAGCACGGGCGGCTAAGAAGGAAAGAGAGAGATTGAAGAAGGAACAACTCAAGGCCGAAGGTAAATTGTTGACCAAGAAGCAAAAGGAACAAAAGAAGTTACAGGAACAGCGGCGGGCGTTGTTGTTGCTGCAGAAGAACGTTTCTGTTGCTGGGTTGGAAAAGAAGGCTGCCGCCGAGGCTGCCGACGCCGACGCCGAAGCGGAAAAGCCGCAAAAGGTGGTCTACACCAAGAAGAAGCTGACTAAGCCCAAGGCGTTCATGTTGAACAAGGTGCAACACACCAAGAAGGAAGAAGCCCCCAAGGCGGCTGTCGCCGACGACGACGACGAGCCTGCTTCATGGGAAGCTCTTGCTGAGGGCGACGACGAGCCTGTTTTGGACGACTGGGAAACGGCGTTGGACGAAGAAGAAGCCGCCGACGCCAAGGAGGTGGAAGCTGCAAGGAAGGCCGAAGAAGCGGCTGCAGAACGGGCCGCCCAAGAAGCTGCCATCCGTGCCGCTGAAGAAGCCAAGCGCAAGGCCGCGGCCGAACGCGCCGCCGCAGAAAAGGCCGCGGTGGAAGAAGCCAACCGCAAGAGAACCGCCGCCTCCGGTGGCGCCTCCGACAAGGACTTGCGGTCGCCCATTTGCTGTATTCTCGGGCACGTCGATACCGGGAAGACCAAGCTCTTGGACAAGATCCGTCAAACCAACGTCCAGGGGGGCGAAGCGGGGGGGATCACCCAACAAATCGGGGCCACCTACTTCCCCATGGACGCCATTAAGCAAAAAACCGCCGTCATGGCCAAGTACGAAAAACAAACGTTTGACGTGCCGGGGTTGCTTATTATCGATACCCCTGGCCACGAGTCGTTCTCCAATCTTAGATCGCGGGGGTCATCGCTCTGTAACATTGCCGTATTGGTAATTGATATTATGCACGGTTTGGAACAACAAACTCTTGAATCTATCCGGTTGTTGCGTGACAGAAAGGCGCCTTTTGTGGTGGCGCTCAACAAAATTGATCGTTTGTACGGGTGGGAATCCACTCCCAATTCCGCGTTCCGCGACACTTTTGCACAACAATCGAAGTCGGTGCAGGCCGAGTTTGTAAACCGGTGGGAGGGGATTAAGTTGCAATTGTCGGAACAGGGGCTCAACTCCGAGCTCTATTTTGAAAACAAAAACATGGCCAAATACGTGTCGATTGTGCCGACTTCGGCCGTGACCGGGGAAGGTGTTCCCGATCTTTTGTGGTTGTTGCTTGAGCTTACCCAAAAGCGGATGCTGAAGCAGTTGATGTACCTTTCCAAGGTGGAGGCTACGATTTTGGAAGTCAAGGTGGTGGAAGGGTTTGGGTACACCATCGATGTAGTGTTGTCGAACGGGGTGATTCACGAGGGGGACCGCGTAGTGTTGTGCGGGCTTAACGGTCCCATCGCCACCAACATCCGGGCGCTTTTGACCCCGCCCCCCGCGCGGGAATTGCGGATTAAGTCGGAATACGTGCATCACAAGCAAGTCAAGGCGGCGTTGGGGGTGAAGATCGCCGCCAACGATCTCGAAAAGGCGGTGGCAGGGTCGCGGTTGTTGGTTGTGGGCCCTGACGATGACGAGGAGGAAATGATGGAGGAAGTCATGGACGACTTGACGGGGTTGTTGGACATGGTCGACACCTCGGGCAGAGGGGTGGTGGTGCAAGCGTCGACGTTGGGGTCGTTGGAAGCGTTGCTTGACTTTTTGCGGGACATGAAGATTCCCGTGATGCTGATTGGGTTGGGGCCGGTGTTCAAGAGAGACGTGATGAAGGCGGTGACGATGTTGGACAAGGCGCCCGAGTTGGCGGTGATGCTTTGCTTCGATGTCAAGGTGGACCGGGAGGCGGAGCAGTACGCCGAAGAAAACAACATTAAGATCTTCAACGCCGATATCATCTACCACTTGTTTGACGCGTTTACCGCCTACCAGGCCAAATTGTTGGAACAACGGCGGAAGGACTTTATGGAGTACGCCGTGATGCCGTGTGTGCTTAAGACGATCCAAATCATCAATAAGCGGAACCCGATGATCATTGGGGTGGATGTTCTCGAAGGGACTTTGCGCCACGGCACCCCCATTTGTGCGGTGCGGAGAGAAGGCAACGGCGAGCCCAACATTATGGTGTTGGGGCGGGTGACGTCTTTGGAAGTGGCCCACAAGCCGGTGGATCTGGTTAAGAAGGGGTCCACCGCCCAGGGGGTGGCGATGCGGTTGGAAAACCCGTCGCTGGCCCAACCCACGTGGGGGAGACATGTTGACGAGCTGGATAACTTGTACTCGTTGATTCTGAGAAAGTCCATTGATACGTTGAAGGACCCGGCGTTTAGAGACACCGTTCTGAGAGAAGATTGGTTGTTGATTAAGAAGTTGAAGCCGGTGTTTGACATAAAGTAGAGATTTCCGTAATAAAAATTCAGTATAGAGTGATACAATGGGGTGTTGGTAGTGCTATAGATAGTCATTTCAAACTACTAGGTTTCCGCCATCCACAGGGTTTGGGTGGAGCCACTCCTTGAGATGATGACCAGAAGAAAGCTTTTTTAAAATAAATGGCAACTGGTGGGAAGGGCAAGCCTAGCATAATGTGAATTTCATTTGTTGATGCAGTTATTTGAGGGATACTTTGTTACCACGCAACTGGTGGAGTGTTCTGAAGACCATTTCTTTTCTAGCCATAGTTGGCAAAAACACGCGTGAGTGTTTACCTAACTCATTTTGCAGCCCTTATTCTTTTAACCAAATTAGGCTTCTTCGATGAGCAAGTTGGATTATGATATAGCCCAATTAGTTTTAGCATTTTAACCTGAAGTTTTTCGATTTCCAAATATATGTTACCCAAGCAACAGCGAGGAGGATTTAACAAAAAGAACGGATTGTTGGAGAGCAGTCTGAGGTCACCCATTGTGTAAAGGAAAACTCCTTGCACATAGTTATTGTGTAATGTAATCCCTAAAATATGTATGACTCGTAAATTGACAACTACACCACTCGGCAATATCTGGAGAAACCTAACACAACAATCCAAACACATTTTTACCAAATTATCTCGTTATCAACTAAATCAAATGACCAAACCAACAGCCCTTTCAATTTGAATCACCACCAATTTCAAAAATGATTGCTACACAAACACCGCCTGCAAACATCATTAGTAGTTACACCCTAACCTCTGGTGTAGCCATGTCAACCTCTCCTTTCCACAAAGTTCCAAACGGTAAATAATATACCGATTTGAACTGCTATTTCTATGAATCTCTCCTATAAAACCTATCATTGGCCAATTTCATTAATTTACCTTGTCACACTAAATCTTTTAAATTGTCATCATAAAGTCCCAAACTGTAAAGAAAATACCGTATTGAACAGCTATTCCTTTTGAGTCTTCCTCAAGAACCTACCATTGGCCAATTTCATGAATTTGTAATTATCACACCAAATCTCAAATACTATCATGCGCATTTTTTACTTTTGCCAAGCAGAGACGGTTACACAAACCAAGAATTATAATCAATGAGATACTACAAATAATTACCTCTACGAAAAGAATCCAAGCACTTGCTACTTATCCAACTTTTCCACCTCAATCATCCAAATCCCGCACCTCATCCATACTCAAGCTACCGGGATACATTCGGATCAGAATAAATCTTCAATGCTCCTGGTTACCGGGGTCAACAATCAACACCACAAAATGGAACCAATTCTGATAACAATACACCACATTGGTCTAGATCCACTATTGTTATCATCGGTTCTCCGCCTTTCTTTTCTCCACGTCATGCTCCACAAAACGCCTTTTCCCCGGGATATGCACAGGCCGCGCCCGGAGCAAATCGTATCGTTCTACTACCTATCACTCATCTCATCCAAATGAACCAGGTGTTGGTGGCCCTTAAGAAATACCTGAAGTTTATCGGGCCAGGGGTGCTTGTACTGGTTGCCTACATGGATCCCGGCAATTACCTGACCCTGGTGCTGCTGGGGGCCATGTATCAGTACAAGTTGCTCTTTATTATCTTCATGCTGAATGTATTTGCCATTATTTTACAGTGCTTGTGTGTTAAGCTTGGGACTGTCACTGGCTTGGACTTGGCGGAAATGTGCCGGCTTTGTTTGCCGTATTACGTCAATCTTCCCTTGTATGTGTTTGCGGAATTGGCGATTATTGCTACCGACTTGGCGGAGGTGGTGGGGACGGCGATAGCGCTTGAAATCCTCTTTGGCATTCCTCTTTTGATCGGGGTATTGATTACCATTTTGGATGTGTTGGTGGTGTTGATGGCCTACCATAAGGACGGTCTGTTGAAACAGACGCGAATTTTCGAGCAGTTGGTGGGTATTTTGGTGTTTGCCACCTGTGTGTGTTTTGTAGTAGAGTTGTTTTACTGTGAGTTTGCTCCGGGATCGTTGGGGGCGATCATCAAGGGGTTCTTGCCGTTAAACCGGGAGATTTTCACCGAGCCTAAGGCGCTTTTTCTTAGCTGTGGCATTGTTGGGCTGACGGTGATGCCCCATTCGCTTTATCTTGGTTCTGCTCTTGTCCAGCCCCGGCTCAAGCAATACGACATTGACCATGGGCTTGTAGAAGAAGGGGAAGAGGTGGAAAACCAGCTTCCCGCCACCACCTCGAAATTCCAAGCCATTTCTGACGGCAGCCAGCTTTCAAAAAAGTACAAGCCGCTGTACCGGGCCATCAATTACTGTCTTAATTACTCCTATACTGAATTGGTACTTTCGCTCTTCATAATCGCCGTGTTTGTCAACCTGGCTATTTTGATAGTTGCCGGATGTACTCTCTTTGGAAAACCCGATGCCGAAGACGCCGATCTTCTTTCCATCTATGAGATGTTATCCCACTACATCTCGCCAGGAGCAGGGCTCTTGTTTGCGTTACTGATGTTATTCGCCGGCCAGCTGGCAGGTATTGTTTGTACAATGTCGGGGCAAATTATTCTGGAAGGGTTCATTAACTGGAGTGTGCAACCGTGGGTGCGACGGATAATGACCCGAGTACTTGCGATTATCCCGGTGGTGGTGGTGATTGGGGCGTTGGGAAGAGAAGGGGTGGCGAAGGTGATGAATTCTTCCCAAGTGGTGTTGTCTTTTATTCTTCCCATTGTCCTGGCTCCGCTAATTTACTTTACCTGTTCTAAAAAGTACATGACGGTATACGATACCCCGGTGGCGCTGGAAGAACTGCCGTTGTTGGAGACGACGGAGGTTAAAAAGTATACGTTTGAAAACGGCACCTTTTTAAGAGTGGGGCTGGTTTTGACGTGGTTGGTGATTACCTATTTAAATGGGTACTTGTTGTGGGCATTTGCACATGGCCATAGTATTTAACGGATATGATATTTATATGACAATAGACACGAGATGATGTGGTTTGTAATGACAATAGACGCAATGATGTTGTTTGTTGTTGGTATGTTACAGTGGGTGATTGGCTTAATAGACTGTAACGTTACTACAGATTTCGCACTTCATGTAAATACTTGTCACCAACTCCACCAACCTTCCATTTTCCACTGATCCCTGGGTAGAAACTAGAAAAAACACAGAAGCGAAACTAGAAACTAGAGAAAATCACAGCAGCAAAACTAAGTGGGAAAATTTCACCAGCGAAATTGGTTAGTGAACCACCACGAAGCAAATCAAAAAACTAAAGAACATACAGCAACGAAAACACCCTTTACACAATATCCATTAATACCATTTGACACTTTGTGACCATTGGCCCCATTTGAATTGGTAGCGCTGATCTGGTAGATAGTCCTGCAGAAAAAAACAGTGATTGTCCTGCACAAAACACTGGCACCGATTAAAAATTGCTTGATGTTATATGCAAATACAGTACTGCACAAGACATAAACGATTGTCCTGTACAAAACACAGCACCAATGTCACCAGTGTAATCATCTACAACCAATCACCATTCCATTACCCACTAGTCTATTATTGACTCCTCTCAATCTATCAACAATAATAATCAATAGATCGCCATCGTGCCACCTTATTCCTACTCTTCCCCAGACTGTCCCCACACCTCATCTCTCAATATTACCATTGATCATAACCGCCGACCCCACCCATCCCAACGAAAACATTCCCCCATAATCACTCCATGACCATCTAAACACTCAATCCTTCCCCCACTCTCTCACTCCCTCACGTCACTCTCCCTCACCCACTCACTCTCGCTCTCACTTTTCATTCGTTGGCGGCCAATCAGAAAAATGCCATTATTACGCACTTTTCACCCACGAAAAATTGTCCGTTTACACACCATGATGAGACAGTTTTCTAGCGCCCGTCGGTTGTTACTGTCGACCACTCGCCGTATGGCCGAGGTCGAAGTCACCATTGACGGCAAAAAGGTTATGGTTGAAGCCGGGCTGTCGATTATCCAGGCTGCCCAATTGGCGGGGGTGCAAATTCCCCGGTACTGCTACCACGACAAGTTGGCCATTGCCGGTAACTGCCGGATGTGTCTTGTTGACGTTGAAAGAATGCCCAAGTTGATTGCCCTGTGTGGGATGCCGGTTCAAAACGGCATGGTTGTCCACACCCAATCCGAGCGGATCAAGAAGGCCAAGGAAGGGGTCACGGAAATGTTGTTGCAAAACCATCCGTTGGACTGTCCTGTATGTGACCAAGGGGGGGAGTGTGACTTGCAAGAACAATCGCAACGGTACGGTTCCGACAGAGGCCGGTTCTACGAAGTGGGCGGCAAGCGGGCGGTGGAAAACAAGGCCATCGGGCCCCTTGTCAAGACGCTGATGAACAGATGTATCCACTGCACCCGGTGTGTTCGGTTCTTGAACGACATTGCTGGGGCGCCCGAATTTGGTACCGCGGGTCGGGGGAACGACATGCAAATTGGCACCTATGTCGAGCGGAACATTAACTCGGAATTATCTGGTAACATTATCGACTTGTGTCCCGTGGGGGCATTGACCTCCAAGCCCTACGCCTTTAGAGCCAGACCGTGGGAGTTGAAGCGTACCGAAACCATCGACGTCATGGACGCGCTCGGCTCCAACGTCCGCGTCGACACCAGGGGCATCGAGGTGATGCGGGTGTTGCCCAGAACCAACGAGGACATCAACGAAGACTGGATTTCCGACAAGTCGAGATTTGCTTGCGACGGGCTCAAAACGCAAAGATTGACGACGCCGTTGATCAAAAACGGCGACCGCTTTGAAGTGGCCACCTGGGACGAGGCGTTGTCCACCGTTGCCGCGGCGTTTGCCAAGATCAACCCCACCGGCCACGAAGTCAAGGCGGTAGCGGGGGCGTTGGCTGACGCCGAAGCCATGGTGGCGTTGAAGGACTTGGTCAACAAGTTGGGGTCGGAAAACACCACCACCGACGTGGCGGTGGCCGGCGATGCCGATATTCGGGCCAACTACACTTTCAACTCCACCGTGGACGGTATTGAAGATGCCGACCAAATTCTCTTGGTCGGCACCAACCCCAGATTTGAAGCTTCGGTGCTTAATGCCCGGATGCGCAAGGTGTGGTTGAGACTGAACCTTGAAATTCACCACGTCGGTCAGGAGTTCGAATCCACCTTTGACAAAAACCATGTAGGCACCAACGCGAACGACTTGAAGCTGGCTCTTGCCGGTGACGTGGGGAAGAAGCTTGCGGGTGCTTCTAAGCCGTTGATCATTGTTGGTTCCGGTGTCGCCGACCTGGCCGACGCCGACGCCATCTACAAGGCGGTTGGTGAGTTTGCCAACGGCCAACAAAACTTTAACACTGAAGAGTGGAACGGGGTCAACGTGTTGCACCGGGACGCTGCTCGTCCTGCTGCGTTGGACATTGGTTTCAAGGTGTACTCGCCGGAAGTGGCGGCCACCGAAGCCAAGGTGGTGTACTTGCTTGGTGCCGACGAAGTTTCTGCGCAAGATATCCCCAAGGACGCGTTTGTCATCTATCAAGGCCACCACGGGGACGTGGGGGCGCTGTACGCCGATGTGGTGTTGCCCGGTTCTGCTTACACCGAAAAGCAAGCCACCTACGTGAACACTGAAGGTCGGACCCAGTCCACCCGGGCCGCCACCAACGCCCCTGGGTCTGCCCGGGAAGATTGGAAGATTGTGCGGGCGGTTTCGGAATACTTGGGCAAGCCGTTGCCCTACGACGACCTCATTTCTGTGAGAAACAGATTGGGGGAAGTTGCCCCCCACTTGGTGCGGTACGATGTCATTGAGCCCACTTCGGTGGCGATTGCCAAGACCGGGTTTGCTCAATTGGCATCCAAGGAAGCCACCATTTCCGGGGCTCCTTTGGCCAACCCTATCCAAAACTTTTACTTTACCGATGTGATCTCGCGGTCGTCGCCCACCATGGCCAAGTGTGTGGCGTCGTTTGGCGCCAAGATTGACAAGGTCAAGGATGACAAGCCCGCGATTAACTTTTAATCCTTTAGCATTTTACGAGCTGTTACAGCAGGAGAGAGACGAGTTAGAACTGAATAAATAAGAACAGATAATTGGTTTTAACAATAGACCGTTAGAAAGTTGAGGTGTGTGTTTGGGGAGAAGTTGGTGCACTGGGGGGTAGCATGTTGCACAGAAAAGTAGTGTTTCCATAGCCATTTTCGTTATAGTTCATAATATTCTAATGAATTTATAGTTAGTACAGTGACTTAGATTATTCTTTGTGCTACAATGAAAAGCCATACCATTTGAGTGTATGAAAATGACAACTCTAAGTAAAATAAATTAAATTATAGAGATTTTCTGATTGGTTTGATGGGTACATTTATAATAAATACCTTATCGCACCTACACCCCTGGTCCATTTGACCTGCTGACCTTAGTATTGTCCAATCCGACACGCGCCAATAAAAAGAACATGACGTTTTCTGTCATTTTGCTAAGCGAAAAATTAAAATTTAACCATTACAAAATTATCACTCCTTTTTCTTTTCTACTTTTCATATTCTTTCTCCTCAACCAATCATTCACATACTTAGTCATCTCATCTCTACCATGAATATTTCATTACCATCCGCGGTTATACTACAGCTCACTCCCTTGCTATAATCCTCCTGCTAATTACCCACTAACCAGCCAATCATATCACATATCACCTAATTTTCTATCCATCTACATATTCGTCATCGGTTTCGTCATTGGTGCGTATCTAAGAACCAATGAAACCCTCACTTGCTAGATGGGCATGGCACTTACCTCCCACTTTCAAACCTCCTAGAGTGCTTCAAAAGCTGTTGTCTCTTCTGCAAGCATTCACCAAATGGAAACAACTGTTGCAACCCAACCGATTACATCAGCTACAACTGGAATTGGTGGAATTGATGATGTCTACTGAAAACGATGAAAATAAAGGAATAATTAAAGGAGAGAAAAAAGTGGACATCGGTAATGGTAATTGGATTAATGAAGTTAACTTCACAATCATCAATAACAAAAATGCCCCTACAAAGCATATGGCGGTAGTTCACGGGTACGGGGCATCGTTGGGGTGTTTTGCCAGAAACTTCCAAGTGATTAACCAATTAAAGGGATTAAAGGAAAACTACCAGGTGCATTTTCTTGACAATATCACCTTTGGATTGTCATCCAATCCCAAGGTTGATAATGCTCATGTCAACCGCTGGAACATTAATCGGTGTATCGATATTAAATTGGATGACCCTGATCAACCCACTGACCCGAAACGTCTTTATAACAAGTATTACAAGTTGATCAAGGGGTATTCCGTCAACCCTCAGCAATTCAAGCAATACCAAGAATATTTCACTCCTATTGTTCAAGACCTCGAGCTGTTTTACTGCGGTGCTCTTGATAGATGGAGACAGCTGTCGGGATTGGAAAAGATCGATTTCTTGGTGGGCCATTCCTACGGTGGGTACTGGAGTGCTAGTTATGGTGTGCGTTACCCCGAACGACTCGATAACCTCATCTTGTTGAGTCCTGTTGGGGTCGAACGCCATGTTCATGCTGTTACCAATGATACTATTGTGGACGGTGAAATGGCGCCGTCATTGGATACCACTTCCTTCCGGTTTCTCACCCGACTTCCCATTCTCCCAAAGAAGCAGATGGACCAATGGTACTGGAAGGCGCCTTTTCTTCCTCGTCTTCTTAAGTTTGGTGGGCCATGGGGTTACCGGTATTATTATGACATGTGGTTTAAGAAGTTGGCCAAAATCAATAGATTGGTCCAGAAACACGGCGGCGCTGAAGCGATTTACACCAACAATAACGATTTGGTGTACGGAACGGAGAAGGAGGTGCTGAAAATTATTGATTATTTGTTTAATTCGGTGACTAATGGCACCAATTCTGATATCTACATTAAGAACTTATTGACACCGGCGATTGTTGCTAAATGGCCATTGATGGATAAGTATCGGGATTATTTGGAAAACCCGAAGCTGACGTTTAATGTCCATTGGGTTTATGGCCAATATGACTTTATGAATGGCGAGGCTGGGGAGACGTTGGCCAAATATATCGAGAGCCATGCCAATTTTGACAAGAAGGTGTCGTTTTCTAGAATTGGTGAAGGGGGGCACAATTTGTATATTGACAACCCGTTTGAGACGAACCGGCTATTGGCGAAGATTGTCAAGGAGGATGAGAAGTAGTGTTGAATGTAGACATAATAGATGGTATATAATAGAGATTAGATAGATAGAACTATATATAGAGTATTGTATAAAACATGGAATCTAATATCTATATGCTTTCATAGAAACTTCACTCCATGTAAGCCACAATGTCCAATCTAGCCTTATCTGCCACCAAATTCCTTTAATTACTTTAAAGATACCCACCAACATCTTACTTGAACCACATTGGTTTTTATAGCTTCTCCTTATCTCACCGCAGTCATCTACACCTCCCCACCGCACCATCCCCCAAACCACTATCCCACGATACCATATTATTAGCAACAGATACTACAACCAAACAAGAAAACCACAATAAAAAAGAACCTCTATACCACCCCCAAATAAACAACACTAAATCTCCAATCCGCATACCCCCCATCGCGGTTCTTTACAACTGTAATTATATTTCCCATTTAAGAACTAGTCTAGAGTATAAGCATGGTCAAAAACAAACTTTAATAAAACACGATTTCAACCGTATCATCGAGAATGAAAAATGTTTCTATTTTTAGAAATAGTAGGTTACACAATACCACATATTCTAAACATTTTGTATCACTTCCCCAGACCATGTTCACCTCCAGCCATGCCAGCATCCCTCTTGCCTCCATTCCATTATTCCCCACCCGCATCCGGCTCTCCTTGCTCTATTCCCACGATTAAGTAATTTCATGTATCCATTTTACCCCTTTCAGACAGGGATATGCATGGTTCATTTTCATCAGGAACTTTCGTCCGAAAGACCACTCACGGTGCGCCATCCCCCGGTTGCGAGCGCTGTCCGCTTGAAACACGCCCTTAAAATAAGATCGATGAGATGACCAGAAAGGGTTTGTGTAAGCCCAGGTGGCTGTTAGCCATTACACCTGGAGTGGCATGATACCCTCCTCCTTTTTCCTCTATTGCTGCCTTTTTCCTGTCTTTTTATCATTGTTCACTGCGGCCCCATTCTCTTCTACGCGTTTTGTTTTGTTGTCAAGTAAAGCTCTTGGCCGGCAAATTTCTTGTTGACGTGTTTGATTGTAAGATATACTAGACGAACCAAGAGAACACGAAGATCATCATAGCTCCCATCCGGCCCCTGTAGTATTCGGTGAACATTGATCGCCTCATTAAACCTTTTTTAACTATCTCTTGCATTGCTGCGTCTTCACCGCCGCCTCTATGCAGTAGGAGGTTTTCAGATATAATACGATCGGGGCGCCGACTGTTTCTCTATATGAAGTGGGCGGCATTTTTCACGGCAGCGGTGGCTTCGGCCAACTACCTTAAGGTGGAGTTTGACGTGTTGCAACAGTCTTCGGCGGCCAAGCGTGACGAGGACGCTAAAGATATTCCAATTAAAAATGAAGGCTATTGGTATGTCGCCGAACTTGATATCGGTTCAGATAAGCAAAAGGTGAGGGTTTTGTTGGACACTGGGTCGTCTGACTTTTTTGTTGTCCAACAAGGGGCCCAGTGTTTGACTGGTGCGAACGACTGTGATACCTATGGCGAGTTTAACCCGGCGCTGTCGACGTCGTTCAAGGTGAACTCGTCGTTGCCTCCTTTTTCATACCACTATGTGGACCAGACCAACGTGTCGGGGTTGTACGTCCAAGACAGGGTCCAGCTCGCTGATTACGTCATCGACGACTGTGTGATTGCTTTGGCCAATTCGACGTCGTCGCAGTTTGGGGTGTTGGGTCTTGGGTTTGCCGGCAAGCTGAAGCTTATCAATAAGGATCTTGAATATCCTAACTTTCCCCAGCGGTTGAAGGACGACGGCTTGGTGAAAAAGAACCTTTACTCGTTGTATCTCAACTCGATCTCGGCCGAGTCCGGGGCCGTTCTCTTCGGTGCTATTGACTGGGCCAAGATCGACGGCAACTTGACCACCCTTCCCATCGTCAACATCTATGAAGATATCAGTGAAAAGCCCATCGAGGTGTCGGTGGAATTGACTGATATCAACGTGGAAAACGGCGACCAAAGCATAGATATCTCGCAAAACCACTACGTGGCCATGCTTGACTCGGGGCTGACGGCCACTCTGTTACCTGTTTCTCTTTTCAAGGCATTTGTGCTGGCGCTTGGTGGCTGGGCGCAACCTAACGGTGAACATTACATCAACTGTCCCAGCAACGGCGATGCCACGGTGCTGTTTAACTTTAACGGCGCCGAAATCAAGGTGCCATTGGAAGAGGTGGTGATCAACCTGATTTCGTACCCTGGCCTGTGCCAGATTGTCGGCATTCGCCCCATTGACGACAACATGGTGTATGTTGGCGATTCGGTGCTTCGTCACGCCTACTTAGTGTATGACCTTGACGATTACCTGATTTCCATTGGTAAGGTCAAGTTTACCAACGACACCGACATTAAGGTGGTGGAAAAGGATGTTCCTCTGGAAAAGACGGTTTCGCTGGTGGTGACGATGTCGAAGTTGGCTTCTTACTCGGAAGCTCCTGCCACCGCCCAATTGGCGTACCAAACTGGCAGTTTGACCGTTGAAAGATACACCGCTAGTGGTGCTGGCGCCCACCGGGCGTTGAATGATTCCGCCGCGGGTAACGCCACGTCGTCGGCCAAGGGGTCGTCGGCCGTAGCTACTGAGACACTGTCCAACACCGAGCTGGCCAGCGAACTGTCTAAATCGAAGACTTCCGATGGCGGTGCTAATGGTTTGTTGATGACGCCCATGGTGGCGGTGTTGGCGGCGGTGTTTGCCTACCTTGTCTAATGAAAAGAAATAGTATACCACGATAAATATAAAGATTTATTATAAAGCTTGGTCTGAGTTTGGTGGTAGAAATTGCACTAGATTACTGGCTGTCCTTGGGTGTGTGTGGCCACAGAAGTACTTTTATGACTAGACTTTAACATGAATGCTCGTAACTATAACTATACATGGGATGACTGAGTAGAGATGACCATCAAACCTAGAGGATCCGAATCACGTGGATTTTTTGCTATGTGTTCATTGCACTGTCTTTTTCTTGTCTCCGTTGCTTTTTCTATTGCTTCTGACTTGGTTTGAATAGGTATCGCCAAAACTACAATTTATTGATGGAATGTTCTGTTTACAAGGGCATTTTAAAACAGAACTATATCCATCAAGATAACGCCTGTCAGAACTACTCCCCCTTAAGACGCCCCCTACTTATCTCTCTTCCATACGCTTCTTTCCCCATTAAAAACCCACAATTCCCTTAGTCAGCATCCCAACCGGCTGACTAATCACCAATCGAATATCTCGAATATGTCATCCTCGCATCGGAGCCGAACCTCATGTTGCGCTTACCCCGACTTATCCCCAAGCGGTTCGTTTCCTTCCAAACGTTCCCTACCCCCAACCCCAATGCCCTTAAATTCGTCGCCTTAGACACCCCTATTGTTCCTTTGGAGGGAAAAACCTATTCGTTTCTCTCGCTGATGGATGCTGTCCACTCCCCTTTGGCCCGCCACATCTTCAAGCTTCCAGGGGTCAAGCTGGTGATGTTGGGGCCAGACTTTCTTACTGTTAACAAGCTGGATCATGTCAACTGGGCGGTGTTACGTCCCGAGGTAGTGGAGTTAGTAGACAACTTTTTGACGGCCAAGTCAGAGCCGGTGATTTCGAAAGATTTGATCAAGCAAGGCGAAGACGAGCTCGCCGAATCAGAGAATGATTCCGAACTTGTGCTGATGATTAAGGAGTTGATTGAAACCAGAATCCGCCCCGCGATTCAGGACGACGGTGGGGACATCATTTATAAACACTTCGATCTCGATACTGGCACTGTGTTTGTCAAATTGCAAGGGGCGTGTAAGAGTTGTGGCGAGTCCGAAGTCACGCTTAAGAATGGCATCGAGCTGATGTTGAAGCATTATATTGAAGAAGTCAAAGAAGTCGAGCAGATTTTGGATCCTGAAGAGGAAATTGCGATGAGGGAGTTTGAACGGATGGAAGCAAATTTGAAGAAGAAGCGGGAACAAGCTCCTCCGGCGTTATAGGAGTTTTGGATCATGATATATAGACTAAATGACTAATGTACAATCATTCATAGAGATAAAGGCAGTACTTATAATCGTAACCGTGGGGTGGGGTCTCAAAGACACAGGAGATTCTTAACCTCATCCGTGAATATTCTCAATACTTGTTTATTGTTTAACCTTACCAAAACCAAACACTACTGTTCACTTTGGTTGCCTCCTCCATCGTCAAACATTCGTGCAGCAACAATTGCCATTCCACCAAACTCCCCCCTCCTTCCCCCTCCATTTTTCACGAATATTCTAAAAAGGGGTGAAAAAAAATCAAACACACCATCACCCCACACCGTTCTATACTCTTTCAATTACAATCGTCCCCTCTTTCTCCCATTCCACCTCTTCACCACCGCTACTCGGTTGTTGCCCCCTGCATACAGTATGGGCTGGCCACGCACTCTCAGCCGACAATCTCACCTTCGTGAACAAATTACAACTGTCCCGAAAATGTCTGACTTGTGGTAGGTATAGCCCACGCTTCGGCGTTCCCAGCCGCCAAACAACCATACTAACTTTAGTCCTGTTTACGCTCCCTTCTTCGGCTCAATTGGGTGTGTTGCCGCCATCGTGTTCACTTGTTTCGGTGCCTCGTACGGTACCGCCAAGTCGGGTGTTGGTATCTGCGCTACCGCGGTGACCCGGCCTGACCTTATTGTCAAGAATGTTGTTCCTGTTATTATGGCGGGTATCATTGCCATTTACGGGTTGGTGGTGTCGGTGTTGATTTCCGGGGACCTCAATCAATCCAAGTACCCGTTGTACACTGGCTTTATCCAATTGGGTGCCGGTTTGGCTGTTGGTTTGTCGGGGTTGGCTGCCGGGTTTGCTATTGGTATTGTCGGTGACGCTGGGGTCAGAGGTACCGGTCAACAACCGCGGTTGTTTGTGGGGATGATTTTGATTTTGATTTTTGCTGAAGTGTTGGGGTTGTACGGGTTGATTGTTGCTTTGTTGATGAACTCGAAGGCCACTCAAGATGTCACCTGTTAAGTGGTTGACTGTAGTCACAGTAGATAGGAGAAAAAAACGCCCCTGGGGCGAAATAGTACTAGATACTAGATGAACCCGATAATTGTGTATACGCAATAAACCGAAGATAATGGACTAGTCTGTTGCTATATGTATTATTACCTCTTAATGAATAAACACCTCTCCCACTTTTTTGGTCACTTCGTTTCGAATAACCCGAACCAAATCCGCCACCAGCGGCGGGATTTGCTTATGCCGGGTCGTCATCACCTCCCGCCAGTCGTAGCTCGCCCGGTCACCATCGTCTTCCCCTTCAATAGCTTGTGCGTACAACTCTTCCCCTTGCACCCTCTCGTCTTCTGTCACTTCCACTTGATACAGGTCCAACAATTCAATGATGATGATTAAATCCAGTAATTCAAACTTTGGCGATCCCACCATGAGAAACGGAAGGAACTGGCAAAGAAGTAATGGGTAAAACTTTTTACGAAGATAGTTAAACCGCAAGAGATGAATCAATTTCTTTAGCCTCACCTCCACCGGTAAATTGTCTCCTTCCTCCGCCTGGGCGAGCGAGTGGAAAAACTCATACAACACCGCGTAAGGGGCCAAATTCTGGATAATCACCGGATGAATCTTAAACTTGACCTGGTGGGACACCACGTTGTTGATCAATTCGTCATCCACCGGCCGTGATCGAAGCACCGCCAGGGCAAAAATTCGTTCCCAGCAAATGTCGTGGATTTGGGCCAACCCGTCCGCCTTGGCGTCGTACAGTTGCGGCAAGTTCATATCAAATGAATCACAAAAGTTATTAAGCAGCTCGTATATCATCCCCTCGTTTAACGACGCCACCCCTCTCTCGTAATACAATTGGCGTTTGGTGCGCGTGAGTCCAAATTTAGCACAAACAGTGACCGCCCATTCCATGTCGTCATTGGTCTGACAAGCGTAGTGGGGCAAAAACAGGTCTATGGTGTTTCTATTTGCCTCAAACGCCCCATCTGATCCACACATCTCCTTATTCATGAGAATGCCAATCCCCACTGGAACGAGGGGGTGTAAATTGAGGTTATCGTACGCGTGGCGCGTCAAAAAGTATTCCGAGTACCGCCGTCTAGGCACGGTGCAGTTAGACGAGTAGTAGTCATCAAACAACCGACGGTACTCCATATACTTGGCCACATACGCCGCCACCCCCGGATTCAAGTCATATATGCAATTAAGTGCTTTGAGGAAGTTGCCCTGGAGCAAATCCAAGAACGCTTGCTGCGCCATCGAGTATTCGTCAGCGTCCACATCAATGGGGCCGACGGGTTTTTCTTGGAGCGCAATTTCAAAATACTCGTGGTACACCCCCTCGTCGTCTCGCACTTTATACTGAGCCATGGCACAATACAAGTCGTACCACTGGGGACAGAACCGGGCCGTGGTCTTGTGCATCCCTGCTAAAATACAAGAAATATCGTAGATTTGGGGGAGAATGGGATTGTCGATTTTGAGGGTGCCCACGGCATCTCTAAACGCCAACGCCGACTGTTTCCATTGGGGAAAGTGGCCCTTGAGCGAAAGGGCTTGGTAACTGGAAATAATCGCAGTAAGATCTTCGATGACGCTGTAAAGCTCGGGAGCCGACTGGTTCAACTCTTCGGTGCCGGCGTTGTCGAGCACGTTGGTGGCAACATCGTGAAGACCCCTAATAAGCAATATCGGCAAGTAGTTGGTCCAAAAAAGCGGGTGGAGGTAAGGTTTAGGCGTTTCAATCATAATTTCCCCCACCAACTCGTCTGACGGCTGGGGGTCAAAATGGTTGACCCACTGGCACAACAATTCCGGCTTGAGCGCCACCAGAGGAGCAAAATAGTTTGCGTGGAAACATTGAAGAATGTATCCAAGACACAGGAACTTGGCCCCCTCGTCCCCCTCAAGGTTCAACCGGGTGATTTCAGCTGTCATGTCACCAAAGGCAATGTTGATACTATATTCCTGGCGCTTGCGATACGCACCAATCCCAAACCCATCATTAACAACGCCGACGCTTTCACCCACCTCAATATCGTCAAAACTTATCTTTTCAAGTCGCTGGAATTGCTTATTGATAAAGTCGACGTACGCTTCTGCATTTTGGGAAATGGGCGGAATGCTTTTGCTGGAGATAGATTCATCAAACTGGTATACTAATGGGGTGTCTGTTTTGATCCACTGCTGGAGATCGGGGGACGTCGGCGACAGCAGCAGGAAAAAAACGTCTGATGGGGGGTCGGGGGATGCCGTGGTGGATAGAGGCGGAGACAGCGACTTTACTGACTCGTCGTCAGGAATGTCGAGCATTTCAATGTCCTCAAAGCGCATGGTTATGGCAAGTTATGAGATTGGTATGGATGGACCGATGGTGCGGATGGTGCGAACGATGAGAAGAGTGAGAAGGTGTGAATTGGGAGGGGGCGAAAGATTGGAGTGGTTGAATAGAAGGAGAAGGGGTGTAATGGGTGCTTTTTTAGTGATGGTGGTGTGTTTGTAATTTCAACTATATGAATTCTTCAGTGTACGTCTGGTGAGTGTGTAGTGAAAAGGTAAACAATTTAGTTAGTCACAATAGTAGAGAAATTGGGCCATACATTTTAATATCGTAAATGATACATGAGATGGTATATGTCAAAGATGCTTCTTCTAGCTGGAATATAGTGAAATGCCTTTTAAGTAGTCTCTGCAAGAATCAAGTTCAATGATTAATTTGTCTATAAAAATGAAAAACACGTGCTTACATAGTATATATAATACCGATTACTCAGCAATGGGACTCTTGGGTTGTACAGGTGTTAAAGAAATTGATGGCAATTGTCACTTAGGTTGGATTGGAATATTCCAAGAAACGAAGATTCAATAAGGAAAGGATTCTTTTCCACTAAAATAAATGATATGAACATTTATTCAAACATCCCGAAGTTGACACCAATTAATTGATTACATGAATGCACATCTCATCGACATCACATAAAGGTCTGCTGAAGTCGCCCACATTCAGATATCGTCATAATTTCAGAAACAGGTAAAATACCAATAACACAAATTGAAAATCCAGATAAATTAACATTCATACTTAATCCAAAGCTAAAGATTTGATTGCTTGAGGAAGACGCTTCTTCTCTTCCTCCTCATCAAACTCCTTCTCTTCCCCAAACTTGGTAAACGTGTTATAACCCCAGTTGTCGTTAGTATACAACGAAGGTCTATCATAAGGAGTCAATTCTTGTCCTTTGCGTAACCGTTCAACCAAGTCGGGGTTGGAAGTAAAGTACCGAGAAAACCCAATCAACGTCCGATCATTGCTCACATCTTGCTTGATCCCATCAAACTTCGGCAAATCATAAGTGTAGTTGCCTGCCTTAAGGACAGTACCCTTCCAAATCATACTAACAAAATCATTAGATTCATCGATGCCAGCTTCCCGATCCGAAATACCCGAAACTCTAGGTTCCACCACAGACACATACGCAATTTCCTTACCTTCCTTGGCTCTACGTTGAATTTCCGACAACAAGTAAGAAAATGACGCAATTGGGTTGAGTTCAGACTCAACCCCCTCCATTCCTTCAAATTGAGCCCAAGGAGAAAGCCGGATACCAATCTTTTCATAGCCAACTTGTTCACCCAACTTATCAATAATCGCCAAAACTAACCGAGCTCTGTTTTCAATAGAACCACCGTACTTGTCAGTTCTTTGGTTGACAATTGGTTGTAAGAATTGATCCAAAAGATAGCCATGAGCTGCGTGGAGTTCAAGATAGTCGAACCCAGCTTCAATAGCCTTCTTCGCGGCGTTAGGGTAGACCTTTTCAATCAAGTCGTCGACCTCTTCAGTTGTGAGCGCCCGAAGAGGGTTTCCTGCCTCTTCAGCACCCTTACGACGCTCGTCACTATCGTATACCGCCAGCGAGGAAACATAATCAAGGCCATCACCCTTAAGAACAGAAGGATACGCAGCCCGCCCAAGATGCCACAATTGAGTACTGACAAACGACTTGTTCTCATGGATCTTGTCATTAATCACCTTCCACGCTTTGACTTGCTCATCGTTCCAGATCCCCGGTGCGTTAGGGTAACCAGTAGCCTCAGGCGAAACAAATGTCGCTTCAGTGATCACTAAAGAACCAGGAGTTTCAGTACGATCGCCGTAGTAAGTCAATTGTAAATCCAGAGGCACATGATTCCCTTGGACTCTTAACCGAGTGGCAGGGGTGTAAACAACTCTATGTTGTAACGTATTAGCCCCAACTTTGATGGGTTCAAAAAGCTTGGTGTTGCCGAGGGGTAAGTTCTTATCTTGAGTCATGGTAATGATTAAAACTCAGCGGAAGTGATTATATTTATACTGGTTAATTTGTAAGCGAACCGATGATTTACTATGTTCACTTATTGGTACTCTACATTTGTAAGCAAGTAACGTCACCGCGAATACTGCATTCTAAAAATATGGATGACAAACTGGTGAAGCGTGCCAAAAACAGTATCAAGACGGCTTGAAATTTAAGTTCTGAAGGTAATAATGAATAGCACATTTCTGTTAGTTAGTTCCAACCGATGCGCGTGGTGGGATGGACTGCTTCCGTTGGCAATTGTTCAACTGAAGAATGATTTTCATTAGAAATAGTAATCAGATGAAAATGTTTATCTTTATTATCATTCTGCTTGCCAATTTTTTAAATACGAATAAAGCGAAACGCCGAAGATTCTTTCTCGCTCGAATATTTCCTTCATGTCCTATTGTTATTTATGTAAGCAACCACCATAGCACAGACTAAAATAATGGTGGCTTTTGATGGCAAACTAATGCAAGCTGCTTCGTTTTTCGTAGCAATTGTAATTGACATCAAGATACGGAAATAATGTTTGTCATTTGTAATACAACCATGCATTCCACACGTCGATTGTAGAATAATAGTAAGAACAGAAATCCCGTAATATTCAAATTATTTCAACAGATACATGACAACTGGGTCGGTTTGATATACAAACTGTTTGAATATTGGAGTTTTGGTTGCTATTCAACTATTTAGTAGGGTTTATTGACACTGGCCGGATTTACGTGCGAATATAATTAGGCGAGACGCTAAAAATTGGGAGATTTGAGCCTGTGATTCGTTACGTAATTGTGCTTGCATTTATGAAGGTAACAATCTGGACAGGAGTAGTTTACACCGGTGACATTCAAATTGCATTATTGAACAAGGGGATTTGGAACATTTGACTTTAAAACATGCCATAAATCATTGAAGAACTGCACTATTTACCCGGGGGTGTATTTACACACCTCCATCAGTTTATGGTAGTTTCCTTTACGTTGATGGGTTGAAGGCAGGTGGAGGGAGGGTCAATGAACAACCACATTCAATAAGAGGGAAATCAACCGAGGGTGGAAATCTGTACTTAGTCGATACCCTTACAAGGTCACCATGAACTTTCCTTTAGATGTTGCCGAAATTTCAAGCAGATTTCGCTGTGTTGGTCTCGATCACGGCCAACTTCTCGATTAGGAATCCGAGTATAATGTCAATGGGATGGAAGATCGATAAGCCGGGGGGAAGTTATTAGAGAAACGAATACTGTTGAGTGGGAGTATATGACTCATCGGAGGTTAAAGTTGAATTGAGGATGGTAGCGTATGCGTTCCGTGTGTGAACTGTTAAGAGACAATACAACCAGAACGAAAAACGATAATTGTCGACGTATGAAAATGAAGATATGTTTTCGTACTAGAACAATGAGTAGTAAATTGTAAATTGTATCATAGAGTCTAATTTTCACCATGTATCTGTTAGGATGACGGTTCAGGGCCGGGGGCAATTGCAGTAGCATTGCCAATGGGAGGAACATTCGACTCCAGGTGTTCCTGCATGATAGAACCAAGGTTCGAATGGTTTGTAGCGTTTCCGTTCACAATTTTTCAGTTCAATTCAATAATTCAGTATTTGTTTCTTTCTTATTTCTCTTAGTAGGTCTCAGTATAAACTTCCAATTCTTCTGTATTCAATCAATAAAATTGCTATTAAGCTAAGTGACACGTTCTATGTAAGTCCGAGCGCGCCGACTTTCATGTGGTCAGGATTCAGTCTAATAGGGAATCGCAGGGTAGCCCACCTGCATATTTGCCTTCGTCATAGTCGGCTTCCCTAGTCGGTTCCAGCCAAAATGGGGTTCCTAGTATGGGATAACCCAACAGTATCTATGCAATTAGACGGTATGCGGTTTATGGAATTTCCATACCAAAAATAGGAATGTTACCAGCTCTTCTGGTGACTTTGATTGATAACGTACAACCATGGAGGCTTCCCATGACCAAAAAAGTCAGATTCCTTGGTATTATTTATTCTCAATTAATTTTTTTCGTCCATATTATGTTTGCTTCATCTAATTTTGTATGCCTATTCAAGATCTCAAGCCGATTAATGAAACAGCCGAATAATCCTTTTTTACCGCTCTAATTAAAACATTAATAAATATGGTTCAACTAGGTGACCAATTAATCAATTGCATAACCTTTTCTTGGGTCCGACTGCTATTACATCACTAATTTGAACCATTTCGTAGTGCAAGACTTAGACCGAAGGGATGATATATATATATGCTAGGCCAAAATCACAAAAACAGGCCAAAAACGACCGATCAAAATTTTCGAATTTAATACAAATAATGATACTAAAAATTCGTAGGAACAAAATGCACTGTATCTCGTTGTCTATAGATACTATTGAAGGTAAATATTTTGTTTTCTCGATCGAGTTGCAAATATTCTTACGTAATCGACTTGCATATAATATTTCATATACAGGACATTCTTAAAATCGGCCCTACGCAAATTCTGGAAGGCGCATTAGGTAGATTATCAAAAAGCCGCCCTCAAATTCCTTTTGTTTAATTGTGGCAGTCTTCCTGGTGGAGCTATGAGCGCCTGAAAATAGAGAAAATATCCGACATATAAGACCGACCGTGCAGATGGAGGCCTTCTGGAAATCCTACACACTTGACATTATTCTCCCCTTGTAGCCACATCCTTTAAGGGAATATTGTTGTTTTGTTTGTGTTCATAGCTCGTGGCCGCGTCGAGAAATCGGGGGATTTAGAAAAGGTGCGATTTTCGACTTTTATTTCGGCTTTAACACGACCTTTTACTAATATTGGGTGTACACGACCTTTTTTACTACATTAATTGTATAATTCCATTCCAAAATGTATTCTTGAAAAGTAACAAGTTTTATTTAGTCAGGAGCCCAGACATAATAATATATAAATAATGGAGCCCAAACGGCGGCATGTTGTTTTCCACCAGTTTTCGTTAATTTTGGGATTTTAATCGCATCTCTTTCACTATTAGGTCCGGTTGAAGTTGAGACACTGAGATATGTTGTTGAATTAAAACATACGGAACAATATATAGGCTCAGCAGTAAATGTTTGTGATTAGTTATCCTTGATGAATAGTTTTTACAATATTGTGTACTGAACGAAAATCATGTAACCATTTGTTAGTGTAAGCAGAACCTCTTTGAAATAAGTAGAGAAAAGAATAGTATCTGTTACAAAACACAAATTGATGCCATAGTCCTTTTTGCTGTTTACACACGTCGCGTCCATACGTTTATAATCATTCTGCACCATGTTTTAAATTGGCCGCGATTTGATTAGTGGTTTTTATTAGTCTGTGCAGTCACCACTATAGGCAATTGCAACCAGCAATAATATGGCTTTGTATCAATGATCTAATGATTCCAGTGGAGGTATTACACTTGCCTAGCTATTATATAATTCTGAACACCTCGAATCATCTCTTGAAAATTTCCACTGCCGGTAAATCCTCCCCAGATAACAACTTCCAATCACCTATCAACTTCCCCTCGCTCTTTTTATTCTTGGCTTGTTGGCCATTTCCATGACACAACTCCCAAATACCCCCACCAAGAGTACCCACTAAACAATCATTATTCCTTACATGCAAACAATTGATTTGAGTACCAATATTACCTGCAGCAACAGGGGTAAAATCATCCCCGTTCCACGTTGCCACCAATAAGTTTCCCATTGAGTCACCTACAAACACAAAAAAATCGTCTTCCTCATTAGCAGTAGCCAGAACCGCCAATGCGGTTGGAAACTGAAGAGGAAACTCCCTCAGAATCGGTTCAATTTTCTGGTTTGGCTTTTTAATAAAAACACCATGTTTCAAATCTGCCATGATTAATGTTTCACCCACAGAACACACCGAAACACAAAACATAGGTAATTCAAAGATTGAATCTGGCTCATACCGAAAGCCTTCTAAGGTCCTGGTAACAGAAATCACCTTCGATCCTCCAAGAACAAGTGTATTTTCCATAGTACACATTGTTTGCAATGCTAATGAAGCGCTTATGCCTGTAATAGAAAACTTCCCATCAAAAGAAAGTTTCCCATTATGGATAGAAAAGACATGAAGTGGAGTCGAAGACTTGTTCGCAACAGCAACAATTTCCTTCCCCATCAACACGATATCTGCCACTTCTTCATCAACATCAATTTCATCGACACTGGTCATATGTTCAACCAACTGAAGTCGATATTTCCTCTTATTTGACCCGATCAATCCTTCAATGGTCAAAATCACATTTTTAGAACAGACTGACAACTGCTTTACAACAATGCGATTCAATTCCAATGTAGTGACACTCCATGAAAATGGTTTAAACTCAACATTGTATATATCAACTCTTCCTCCCACGTTGACCGCCAAGCCACCCCCCACTCCGGCAATTGCCAGGATGATTGTCTTTTTCGGTTCATCGAGGATGGACGGAACAAGACGGCCATTCTCAGGAACAAATGCGAGTATAATCCCATCGCCACAACCGTAAATGACATTCTTTGCTGCTTTCACTTTCAATGAGGAAATTGTTCCTCTGTGGTATGTTTCTAAGTTTTCATCAACAATCTCGTATTTGTCACCTGAAACCACCACTGCCGTGTCATCTAAACCAGCCAACCCAGTAATAGGTCCATCAAAAGTGCGAGATGGGCCGTCAATCACCAGTACCGTTCCCTCAAAATCGGCAACAAATCGGCCCGATGCCAATGAAACATTTTTATAGTGATGGAGCTGGTCGTCAACATATACGTGAGACCCATCTGAAACAATTAGCGAGTTATTGGTGGCTGTGGCACAAATGAAATCGCCTTTTCGTCCCGTTGAGATACTGGTAGTAGTGACTTGGCCACTATTGCTATACAGAAGTAAGTTTTCTGCCACTGATCCAACCTTGTGGTAAGAATCAGAATCTAGATGGTATTTGCTAGAGCCCACCACTAGCCATTCATCACCACCAAACATTGTAATCCCCCTAGTTTCGGGAATTGAATATCTTAAAGATAAAGATGCCCCTTTGTATCTGGTCCGCCGGAACTCGCCCTTAGGAAAAGCCCCGTGTCCGCTGTATACATCATCATCATCAATATCACCAATCGTCAAAACAGGAGGAGACAGCTCTAACGACTGGATCAATTCTAGCGGTTTCTTTTTAGGTAATATCTTAAATAAAACCGTTTTCGCTATTCTCAGGGTAGCCACAAACCATGGACCAGTGATATGATGTACACCCACTGCCACAGTAGTTTTGCCCACTGGAACCACTTTAATCCCGGAGATTTGAGCCACACGGCTAATGTTCACGTCAATTTCAATAATAAATGTACTGCCATCGTCACCTATTGCCACCAACTGAGTTTCATCAACCGGAGAAACCGCAGAAAATGACATTGCTAAATTCAATGGGCTAATATCCTTGGTGACAACCTGATCGTTAATATTCACCACCGTCAGCATATCATTATCAATTAAATCAATTTTCACCCCTTCTTCAGCAAAATAGAAAACATGGAGTGCGGTCAATACCACCACCCCACCGGGAACGGCCACCATTTTGTGGGGGGGTTCGCTGAATTCACGGTATTGATTTATAAGGGTGGGTCCTCGGTAAACTCTTAATGAATATACGTAGTTGACATCCCGGTATAAAACGTAAATGTCATCATTTTTCGATATCTCCAATTGGACCACCACAATGGCACCAATTGAAAATGTCTCCACCCGATCAGGAATACGTCCTCTTTCCCGCTTTCTTGTCCCGTACCAGATAATCAGTAAATATCCTTGGAAGGTATGGACCACACACCATTTCGATGATGCCCCAATGCCATAGTATCCATCGACAGGGGCTTGTTGGCCATCACCAGACAAACGGGCCAATGCATTAACAGTTAGTTTTTCACTTTCAAGACAACACGAAAAAATGGTATTATCTATGCTTATTCCAACAAGGGACTGCGGCGATGTAGTGATGGCTCGAATGGGGGAATTGAGCGGTATCGAATGGTCAAGTTTGAGCAGTTTTGAAAATGTGTATAATTCAAGAATATTGCTTTTGCATAGCACAAGGCGATTGGCCCACCACGACAGACATGTTGTCGAATTGGAAGGGATGATGGGGGATAGGAGCATGGACAGCAAGACAAAGGAAGGTTCGGGAGCGAAATAAGGATGATCTATCGGTAATATTAAATTTTCAATTTTATTGGTGGTTTTAAAAATGAAACCCGTTTTTATGGTCTCCTTTTTATTGTACAAATGTAGCAGCAGTCTACGCTCTTTAGCGAACTACAGATGAAAATCTGTGCGGCTCACAGCCGCAGTACAAATGAATTGTGAAGCATCAACACAAAGAATGAAGAATATCGAAACCAGGTTCAGGACGTGATCCAAACCAATTGACGTTTAAAACCACTTTCCTATCTTTTTTATTCACAAATCACACCACCCACTACTCGTTTCCTATAGATCACCACCTCTTCGATTCCCATCATCCCTTCTCTATTCTAAATATTGCTTGCTTGCCCTAATCACTCATTCTATATTTCTTTCTCGGTATCTACGGATAATCCGCGAGCTATTGTAACGTTTTCTTCATTCTCAATTCTGTCACTTTGTTGTTATGACTTTATCACCCAATCTGTCTGTTATCATCTACCCTAAACCTTAACTTGCTACTCGATGCGTCCATCACTGTCTCAACTCCCCTCCTTCTGGATCGTACTAATCGGTCATGATTTGATCCCCTTTCTTCGCTCAAAACCTGTCTTGTTGGCCCATTACTTAGTAACCCCTTAATCGTTCATTTTACTTTTCGAAGTACCCCTTTTTCGACAATCACTTCCGACACGCATAAAAAACAGGCACGCGATTTGTGTAACCAAAATAAATTCGAGGCCCATTTAGAATACATATTGTACAACCCTTACACGTCCGGTAGATTAAGATATATCAACTGGTTTGTTAACTAAAGAGAATGCCTTAATTGTCGCCATCCCTTCTATGCAGTGGTTAGTATTTATGAGCCGCTAAACCCGCCCTATCGCGCATAACCCTGTATACCACACAGCCACTACATAAAACTCATCTTACGACGAAAAGGGCATCGTTATCAGTATGCTTCGTCGACACAATTCGGTGCCTACCAAACGCCCGCCACGATACGTGCCGGCGTCGTCACCAAAGTTTGCGCCTGACTTTCCTGGAACCACCCAAACCAAGGACTCTCCCTGTGGGTGCTGTGGCGCCAGTCTAGTTTATCCGGCATCGGCTACCAAAATCAAGTGTGCGAGGTGTGGCACTATTAACACCTATGGAGTTGCGTTAGAGGAACAATCAGGTGATCCGATATCCTTAGACACCCTCGCAGGGTTGGTTGCAGAGGCGCGGAGCCTCCACCCTCTGAGGTCGCAATTGCATGAGACGTACCAGCCATTGGCAGAATATCTATACCACCGGTTTTCGTCGTTCCCGTCGCTAAATAATTCTTTTCGGAAGAACCCAAAGTCCAGAAACCCCCATTACTCGTCGTCCAATTTGAATTATGAAGAAATCGCTGAAATGTACCAAATGCTTATTCGCCTTCCCACCAAGTTGCCGTTGTATCAAGCCCTTTCTGGCGCTTCGGACCTTCTTAAACACTTGAGCAGCCGGGACTACCATGATCCCCGCAACTTTTACTGGGTGTTGATTATCCTTGAAAATCCTTTTCTCAATAAGCTGTTAGTTCTAGACCCTCAACCCGATCTTCGTCAAATGGCCAATGCTCCTGAAATCAAGATTCTTTGTCATGACCTCCTCAAAAGATGTCTTGGGGTGCTAGCGCATAACCTCACCCCCAAGTCTCTGAATTACCTTCTGTCGTGGTTTTCTAGAATGTCCCCCGACCATTTTACCCAAAGGATAGATTTGATTAACCATTTTATCACCTTCCACTTGAAAACCTACTACCAGCTCGCTCAGAAACCAGTAAATAATAGAGGTCACCGACGCCGGCCGTCGGTTGCGGATGGCGATACCCCATATGTTGATCATGTCGAATTGAAACGGCAGATTGAAGACGAGCCCTGGAACGATGCTGCAAGCTCGCTTCTGGCCAATCTTGCCAAACGGCCCAACCCGAAAACAAAAATAACCATCCATCAGTATGGCAATAACTGGCAGATCAAGCTGGCGCTGGTGGTGATGCAGCTCTTTGTCAAGGCAAACACCATTCGGGCGGCGGAAATGGTGCCCATCCTGGCGTTTTACAATACGTTGGTTGACTATTGCGATATGTTTCTTGACTTTGATTCTTGGCTTCGTCATCGCAATCATCACCTGAGACATAGCTTGGATGGCATTCCCGGTGATATTAACGAAATTCTCGATACCCTCCATACCACTCGCCGGACCCTTAATGAAACGGCCCAGGTTTACTTTTGTCAGTACCCGTTTTTGGTGAGTCTCGGGACGAAAATGTCGATATTGGCGTTTGAAGCTAAGCGGCAAATGGAGCGGAAAGCAGAAGAAGCATTTATTACGGGGTTGGATCAAAACACCCAGGTGGAAATATACTTTAAGGTCCAAGTGCGGCGGGATCACATCATTGATGATCTGTTAAAGGCGATAAAGCATAATCCTGGCGACTTGAAGAAAACTTTGAGAGTCAAATTTAGTGACGAACCAGGGATTGATGCCGGGGGGATCAAAAAGGAGTGGTTTTTGCTTCTCACCCGACGACTCTTTTCTCAACAAATGGGAATGTTTGTTAATGTCGAGGATTCAAACTATTTGTGGTTTAATATGGTCCCTAAAGAAGCCACTGACGTCTACTATCTCCTTGGGGCAGTTCTTGGCTTGGCCGTATATAATCAAACCATCTTGGATCTCCACTTTCCTGTGGGTTTCTATAAAATTCTACTTGGGCAACGACTTCTTCCGGAAAACTTTTGTGAATTGTATCCTACCATTTATCAAAACTTGATGAAACTTCGTGATTTGAGTGGTCCTGATTTAGAAGCACTTGATCTTGCCTTCGAAGTTGATGTTGATGATGGAGAAGGTAATCACTTTTCTCGTGAGCTCATTCATGGAGGTAGCAAGCGGAAAGTCACCAAACAAAACTTGGAGGATTATATTTCAAAGTATTGTGGATTATTTATCCACCATGGCATTTCCCCTCAAGCTCGTGCCCTTAATCATGGGTTCCAACAGGTGTGTGGAGGGGATGCACTTAAGCTATTCACGGCGGAAGAAATCCAATTGGTTTTGTGTGGAGATGGTGATGCCAATTTGGATTTTGCCACTCTTCATGCTATTACCAGGTACCAGGGATGGGCACTGAAGGAAGTTGCTGAACGGTCTCTGGTTATCCAATGGTTCTGGAGGTGGATTTCGCTGCTTGTTGCCACCCAGGCGAGAAAGTTTTTGTTGTTTGTCACCGGGTCCGATCGGGTACCCGCCACTGGCATCCAAGGGATGCCATTTAAGATCACCAATGCTGGGAATGATTATAGAAGGTTACCAATAGCTCATACCTGTTTTAATGAGTTGGCATTGTATGAGTATAGGCTGTATGAAGAGTTGAAGGCGAAAATGGACCAGGCGGTTAATGGGAGTGCTGGCTTTGGAATAAAGTAGAGAAGCTACGTTAAATAGTAATCCAGATAGAACGCCAATTCGTTACCTTTTTAATTTGAAAGGAAATAATAATTATCTCCTCTAATTTGTTGAATTGGCCAAAAATTTACATTTTATAAAGAAAAGTAATAGCACTGATATGATTGGTGGATTTTGAAAGCTTACAATTCCAATCAATTAAACTATTAACTTACACCCACGGTTGTTCTAAACTGCTTTAACCTCCAAACCCCTTTTCTGATGATTACTGTTTCATGCAGCAAATGAGGGACTCCACAAACATCAGTACATCAAAGTGAAAATTACGCAGCGAATCACGTACCAGGTGATTATCATAAACAGGGGCCAGATTTATTTTGGGTGAAAAATGAGATTTTCAGAGCTGGCAAATACGAAATATGAAAGCAAAATAACACCACCTATCCGATCACATCCTTCCGATGCTCCTCTATCATCAATCTAGTTTTTCAACCTCCGCCGGTACTCACCTCTCCAGAGACAACCATCCTAAATTGCGTGATTGCAAACAAGTAAAACTACATACCAACTTAACCAACCCCATTCTCTAACTATCCCCCCTCCTCAATCCCATCCTATTCCCATCATCCACTACCCAAGTGACTTTATCCTGTTGTTACAAAACGAGTATGTCCTGCATATTTCCGCGCTCCACACCCAATCACAACCGCTCGAAAAATACTTTCACTTTCCATTAAACACCAGATGCTTGCCAGAGCCGTTCAATCGATCAGACCGTCGTTTGGGGTGAGAAGCCTTACCACCACCACCAAGGCGCTCAGCTCCTATGATTTCCCTAAATTCAAGCCCTACTTGACCAAGTCGGAATCGGCTAACCGGGCTACCGCCTACTTCATGGTGGGGTCCATGGGGTTGTTGGGTGCCGCTGGTGCCAAGTCGACTGTGGAAGCTTTCCTTTCGTCTTTCGCCGCCTCGGCCGATGTGTTGGCCATGGCCAAGGCTGAAGTCAAGTTGGCTGCCATTCCCGAAGGTAAGAACGTCATTGTCAAGTGGCAAGGGAAGCCCATTTTCATCAGACACAGAACTGCCGATGAAATTGAAGAAGCCAACGACGTTGATATTTCCACTTTGAGAGACCCCCAAACCGACGCCGACAGAGTGCAAAAGCCCGAATGGTTGGTCATGATTGGGATTTGTACCCACTTGGGGTGTGTGCCCATTGGTGAAGCTGGTGACTTTGGCGGGTGGTTCTGCCCTTGTCACGGTTCCCACTATGACATCTCTGGTAGAATCAGAAAGGGTCCTGCTCCTTTGAATTTGGAAATTCCCCAATATGACTTTGCTGACGAGGAAACCGTGGTCATTGGTTAATGCATATAGTAATAGATAAATACGAGTGAAGTGACAATTGAATTGGAAGCAGTGAGGGAATTGCTCGATTGATATCAGTTGATTTCACCATATCCCATTACATATGAAGTTGGTAGCAATGAAGATAATGATTAAAGCTTGTACGTTATTTCGATAGTGATGCAATTTCGGTTGTTGATTCGTAATCACCCTCATTGTTATAGTGATCCAGTGATTCGATTCACGCGCCCGACAATGACAATGTTACCTGAACCGGACAAGCCTATCGTCCATATCTATTCTGTCATATTACTGTATTGATACATGTCCACTTAAATACCACTCTTCTAACTTCCTCACCTTTTCTCACGCCTGCCAATCCTTGCAAATCTTGGTGAATTCGTCCTTATTTATATAACCATCACCATCAATATCAAACTCATCAATCATCAGCCTCAATTCTTCATCAGTCAATGTCTCGCCTACATCTTGACACACCCTCCGCAAATCATCAAACAGAATCCGCCCGCGGTTCGTACGGTCAAAGAGGGTAAACGCCCGAGCTATTTCTTCCTCAGGCTTGCGCAGCTTCATCAAGCCTGAAACGATGGAATTGAACTCTGGGAAGGCGAGGTAGTTGCCGTCGCCTTGTTCCATCATCCATCGCCGCAATTCCACTTTCGGGGGAGTAAACCCAAGCGCCCGGAGGGCCACTTTGAATTCGTGGTAGTCGAGTTTCCCATCTTGGTTCATATCAAAGAGATTCCATGCTTCGGTGATTTCTTTACGTTGTTCATCATTGATTTCAGTCACGCCTAGTGTGCGGTACAGCATAGTGGCAGATGGTGAGGGAAAAGATAAACAAACGGTGGATGGGGGAGGAATGCGAGAGAAAGGGCGAATAGTGAAAACGAGCGTAGTTGGAAGAATAGGAAGAAAACTCTTTCTACAGTAGGTTACTTTAGCTTTAACTTGATGGGTCCATGAAGAGAAATTTTGATTGGGCGAAACAATCTGTTAAACTTCTAATTTAATCTGATTTGATGATAACTTGTTTTCGCGGGTCTGACGGCCGCTTTAACCTTTTTGAAACTGTCGCCCCAAATTTATTCAAGGATTGAGTTTGACCAAAATCACAGTGGATAAAAACGATCAATCAAAATTATTTAATTCAGAGAGTATGGTGTTTTAAACGCGTAAGATCAGAATGCAATGTTTCGTATTTTGTAGACACCATTTAACGCTAAATATAAGGTTTCTGGATCGAGTGGCAAACATACTTATGTAATCTGCCTATATGGAGTTCACCGTATACAGGAAAACATAAGAATTTACCCTAGACGAATTCTGAAAAATGTGTTCTGTAGATAGTTGATAAGCCATCCGTTGACATCTTTTGTATCACTGCGACGGTCTTCCTGGTGGAGATACAATAATTCAAAAAATGAGGACATATCCGACATATAAGATTGACCTTGCAGTTAGAGGACTTGCGCCTATCCTACACATCAGATGTTATTTAACCTTTATACCCCTATCCTTCAAGTGAAGTTTGATGTTGTTCTTGTGTTCATAGCTGGTTTCACTGTCGACCACTCGCAGGATTTTGGAAAAGTACGCTCACAGAATTTTGTACTGCATATTTAAATCTAATATCGGCTTAAACACGACCTTTTGACAATACTGATATTACACGACCTTCTTCACTTCCCTATATTCAAGATCATTTTAAACTGTGTTTTCAAAAAAAGTAACAACTAAAATATGTTCAGATACTTGATAAAAGTAATGTATCTTCGATGGAGCCCAAAATACGACATTGAACTCTCCACCAGTTTTCAGTGAATTCTTGGTCTATGATCGTAACACTATACTGGTAAATAGCCAAGGGTAGCGGACATCTGAGGTACGGCAGTTGATTTGACAGTTATAGCTAACATGACGATCTTTGGATTCTTAATAAATAATGAGAGATTTTTAAAGAGACTACAACTGATAGTTTAACAAAAACACTTCTAGTAAAATTGATGGCCTGGCTATGAACAAAGTAGCTACTCTAATTCTGTCATTCCTCCAAATTAAACGCCCCCCCTTGCTTGATAAACACCTTTTCATCTTCAGTAACAATAGCATCAATCAATTCGTGTGGGGTCACATCAAATGCTGGGTTCCACACATTAATCCCCGCGGGGGCAATTCCGACTTGGATCTTTTCCCCAGCATTACCATGGCTATCCAATGCTGGTCCCTTCAACGTGGTAAGCTCATCAGCCGGTCGTTGCTCAATAACGATATCCTTACCTTCGTTTGTATTCAAATCGATCGTTGTCCGGGGAGCGGCTACGATAAACCGAATACCAGCGGACTTTGCCTGATTAAAGTAAGCAGCAATCGTCAGCAATTGGAAAGAACCAATCTTGTTTGCAGTATCACCATTCTTAACAATTCTATCGGCACCAATAATAATAAACTTGACTGGGGCACTGTCTAGTTTATCCCGAATGAGGGCCAGTACCATATTATCGCAAACCAAAGTAAAGGGGATTTTATCGTGGTGCAATTCGTAAGACGTCAACTTTGCCCCCTGGTTGTAAGGCCGAGTTTCACAGGGATACACTTGATCCAAGTGGAAGGTTTCCCCATCGGCCAATTCAGAATGGGTAGACCGAATAATCCCCAACGCAGTACCGTGGCCAGAAGTGGCCAAGGATCCAGTGTTACAAATGGTGACAATGGAAAATGCCCCTTTGAACCCATCCTTTTCAAGCGATTCCTTAATATATCTCGCACCATTGGCCCCAATCTTGAAATTGTTGGCTAAATCGTCAGAATACAACTTGTTACCATATTCTCTCACCTTTTTTTCAACAGCAGCATCAATATGCTTATCATTAGCAGTCAATTCCCTTATCTCATTAAGAGCATTGGCAAGATTTACCGCAGTAGGACGTGAACTAATGAGATAGTCAAGCAGGTTATGAAAATCAGCGGTGGAAAACAAACCATTCTTGAGCTTGTTATACGTGTCCACAACAACAGCAAAAGTAGCGACAATGGCAATGGCAGGGGCCCCTCTAACTTGCATATTTTTAATTGCAGAAAAAGCATCTTCAATGGAGGCGATGGAAATGTAATGAGTAGTGTAAGGAAGAAGTAATTGATCAAGGATCTCAAGCGTGGTGGCGCTGTTATCAAAGCGAATGGCTTGAAGAGACATGGCGTGAAGATTGGATGCGGCAACAGGAAATAGCAGGCTTAAATATGCGAAATAAGAAGGAAAGATGGGAAAGGGACAAGAACAGTAGGCTGGTATTGGAGAAATGAGATGCATAATTTAATGGATAAGAAATTTGGTAGAGGGAGAGGGAGAGGTGGAGGAGGAGGAAATGGGATGATGATGAGATGGTGATAGTGATCCAGTGCGCCACAGTGCACGTGTGTAAATTATTTAATTAAAGGATCTCCACCATTGAGAGATATAGGGATGATAGACACTAGCACGAAAAGTTTTATATTTAAAACTCTCGCTGTATTGAGAGATTGACCACTATAACGAGAAATTAGAAAACCAAGTAACGTGAAAATTTCATATTCAAAAAGTTCGACTATATTCAGAGATAATGCACCATAAAGAGAGATTATTAACTAGAATGTAAGATTATACACAAACGTGAGATTATACCCTGTCATGAGATATTATTCACTACAATTTTTCGATGAGGGATTATACACATTAATGAGACTCTATCCCTAGAAACACAGACACTAACATGAAAAGTTTCATTTCGAAGTCCATTTTGCAATTTGAAGTGGCAAGAGAAATATTAAACTTCTAATCATTCATATCCGAACAAATTCTTATTCTTACCTATCAACTGTATTTAATATGTTATTCTTAATTCAAACCAAACCATTACCATACCTAGCAATTACTCCTTTTCGTCCATTAACCCATAATATCAGAAAGACCTGCCTTTTTAAACGGCTGAGCAGCAGGCGCAGGCGAAACAGGGGCAAATGGTAACCTCTGTTGTCCAGGCGCCAATGCCGGGGCTGACGGCTGAGGAACGGGCGTTACTTCCGGGTCTTCAGCTCCCAATGCTTCTTCCTCCACTGGCAAGTTTTCTGCCCTAATGCTTTTTTGATTGATCAAGTTACCAAGTATTTGAGTCTTTGGCACGGTGTCATGAAGAAACTGGAGATTATCGTGAGTGGCCACTGCCTGAGCCACATCTTTATAGGCCACCTTTTTCCGCTTATCCATTTTGGCCAACACGGTGGCTTGTTCAGTGAGGTACTGTACAAACAACTCGGTGGCCACCCCAGTAGCATACACTGCCAGTTGGGACGCCATGGTGTAGTCGGTGTCCATTTTGAAGATGCGCTTAATTTTGGAAATGGGAAGGGTCATGATCTGTGCATAGTCTTCTTCAGCCATTTCGTCAATGGGCGCAGGAATAGGGGGCGCCTCAGGCCCTGGGGTAGGGGTGTCAATTTCCATGGGCTCGGACATGGCTAGCTAGTATGGTAGTGGTGCGACAAATAAAAAATGAGATACTGAATAACAAGCATTGATGGAATGAAAGTTGATAATAATTTACAGTGGTAGTAGGATAATATTATGTAATTCTATAAACGAGTTTATCGGGTTGTTTGGCAACCACAACTTCGCTATCAGACGCGACCTACTTACGCGTCTCCACCATTTCTCTATAACATATTATTAATCGAGCAACGGCAACCAGAACTGCTGAAAGAAATGTGCCAGTGTGTGGCTTTTTCTGACAACTCTATAAAATCTACTTACCAAAAATCCGATTCACCTGGGTCACCACCTTGCCAGTGCCAAACCACAACGTCACCAACACCAACACCACATTGAGCACGATCACCAACATCCCACTCAACATGAACCGCGGGGCAAACACTTTCCACACCATTAAGTGGCGGCGAAAGTGCGCGGCAAATATAAGCAGCGAAAGCGACACCACCATTTGATAGGTGACCATGGTGGTGGCGTTGGTGATAATCTGCGACAACACCGTAATCGGCTTATTGCTGGGGGGGATTTTCCACAAGGTAATCAACGGGATTGCCAATGCCACAATTATAAACAGCCCGAACGTATTGAGCACAATGTTGAGGTGGGTAAACGGGAACCAGATCGTCTCCGTGGTTATGAACCCCACTTCCCATTGTATCGACGGAATGGTGGCCTGATGGCCGGTCAGGAAAAAATGTTGATATCCCAATAACGTAAACACGATCGGCGCCACCAAGTTGCGGCGAATACTCAACATGTCAAATAGTTCAAGCAACAGAAGAATCTGCACCACCAACATCGACAACAGCACTGCCGCCAACGGCTTCAGCACCATCATGATGGACACGAAAAAGTTGAGCACCAACAAAAAGTAGCTCAGTCCGTACACGTTGGAGTAGCCAAGAATAGACTGGCTGCCGCCGTCGGAGGCCAACTTGACACACAACGGACCCTTGGACCAACTCAAGTTGGCCATAAAGAGCGATCCGAAAAGTACTAGCCGCGCCACCGCCAACTTGATGCTCTTGACAACGTAGCCGTTGATCTGGGGCAAGTACGCCACCACCTGCTCCTGGGCCTGGAGCCACTCCACCAACCAGTAGCCTGTAGTCACCATCAACGCAATTTTGAGACCGCTGCCAATCCACAACGGCGCCGCCAGGTGGTACAGATCCAGCAACTTGTAGAAATGCATAATCACCATGGGAAGCAACCACGACACCACAAACAACAACACCAACAGCCACCACAGCGTGGTAAACAGCGGTGTACAGTAGGGGCGCTGTTCCTCCCGGCAAATGCCGATGGTGGCCACCACCCGCGACAACACCGTAAACGTCACCGCATGGCTGAGTCCAAGAATACGGTCAGCAGGCGTCTTTAACTTGTTCAGAGTGGCACAGGCAAACAAGAGCATGAAGCCAAACGTGACCACGAAAAAGTTGATCATCTGGTCCTCCCACACCACAAACGAGTTCAGGGCAAAGATTAGCGTGTGGAGCACCACCGTCAACAACCCCATGAATGACCACACGTTGAAGTTATACACAAAAAAGTCCTTCACCAGATGCCACAACCACTGGATGCTGAAGCGGTCCATCACAGGCGCCCAGAACCCGATGATGGTGCCCACCAGCGCCCCGGCACTGATGCACTTTTTAAGGGTAAAATCGGCAGGTTTGAGGACAATGTAGATGGAAAAGGAAAGCACCACCCCAAGCAACAGCATAGCTATCACCAGTCCGATGAATTCAAACAGCATTGTGCTTACCCGAACCAGGGGAATCAGTCTGGCGTAGGTGAGGATGAAGGTGAGGGCTAGGAACAAAATGCCAATGCCCACCAGCATGGTGGTGAGATCAAACTCCGCCCACATCTTGTGGCACTCTTCAAGAACCCGGTGCTGGAACCGTTCCGCAGAATGCGGGGTGATTTCCTGAATGGAGTCCGCCAGAAGACCAGCAAGGTGATGGAACCGCTTGAGCTGAGTGGCGGCAGCATGAGTGGCATCATTCCAGTGGTTGTCGTCAGAAAACGCTTCATATATAGGAAAGCCTAGGTTATTATGGGGAATAGGGAGCCCTAACAACAGCGAGATGGTGGGCACCAAGTCGATCTGGTTCACCAGCCGGTGGTATTTGCCGCCATCGGTTATGTTGTAAGCATCTCCATCTAGTTTCCGGAATTTTGCGCTTTTGCTATACATGAACAACGTCGCTTCCACTTCGTCGGGACTGTCGCCACCGTGGTTCCCCGTGCTATCCATGCCGTGGTCGCCCATCACCACAAGGAGGGTATCGCTGTCCAACTGCGAAACCACCTTTTCGATGACATCATTCATCTGGTTCAATTTCTCCTTCATTGAAAAGTGGTTGGGGCCGTAACGGTGGCCCACATGGTCAACACCGAGGAAATGGCCAATAAGCACGTCCCACTGGCTCCCATTGTCAAGCAAGGGAAAGAGGTGTTCAATCACCCCATTATCTACCGTATGCAAGTCCCACACATTAAGCGAGTCGTAAGGAAAATTTAGGCGGGGGTCGATATACTGGTGAAACAACGCGTCCCAGGTGTCGTCGCCCATAAACGCAACCGTCTTGTTGTTTCTATGAAGCTGGAGCAACCAGTTGTCTTCATCAATAGCATCCCCGTCAAAATTACTCCCCGCGTCGATAAAGGTGGGCAACAGTCCTGTGGACAACCCCTTGAGACGCTGCAAGGTTGTTGTGGGGGGGTCTGCTATAAATTTGAGCAAGAGTGCATTTTCGTGTTTTGCCATATCATACAAGATGGGAAAGTTGTTGTGATAGGGAACACTGTCGGTATTAGGGACACAAAAGTCAAAGCGAAGGGCGTCAATAACAAGAACCACCGCCTTGGTAAACGCGGGGGCCACCGGCACGTCGGTGGCAATGCCAGGTAACACCTCCCGCTGGAGAAGAAACCCCAGGGTGAAGAAGCCGATGCCGATGAACTGGACCCCCGCCAAAAACACCAACACAATGTTGTAGCCAATTAATGTCAACTTGAGCTTTTGCTGACGAAGACGTGCCCGCGCCTGAAATTGGTTTTGGTTTAATATTCGCTGACGTGTGTCCTCGCCGGCAGGCGGTGACGGGTCCATGGTGTGGTGCGGTGTGCGAAGTGGTTGTTTCATTTGCGAGTGAGACGAGTAGTCGGTGGGAATGGGAATTAGAGGAGTATGGGGGTAAAAGTATATGTTGGGATGAGTGCGGTGATATGTATTGGAATTTATTGGTGGTTCCGTGACCGTGTTGTTCGAAAGCTAATAATCAGGTGAGTAGGTAGGATTATATTGATTAAGGTGGGTAGGTATTGTTTGAAGACAAGTAGGCATGGATGGCAATGGTGGCAATGAGAAGTTATATGTGGTTAACCCGTAATTGAGTTACGAATGCCATTGAATAGATTGGATCATTGGTATCCTGGTAGCCACGGTGGGCCACGGCGGACCACGGTCATTGCCCCGCGCAGTGAGGGAATTTATTACTACACACAACAAACACGGGGATATACTATGTAACCAGAAAACGATAATGCCTACTAACAAACGTCAATGTATCCACATTATAAATCAATGTTTGTCGCAACACCATGAATCAATGTTAACCAATATAATAAATACTGCTTGATTTTTATTTGCATTACAGGGAGGCTTAAGCTATGGTTATCACATGGTTATTATATTGGTACTTTATATATGGAGTTGATAGCTACCAATATAAAAATCTAGATCAAAATCACTTATGAAAACAGCGTAATGTTAGATTGGTTGGTTGGACAGAATGTTTGCGTGTCGTAATTTTAGAATTCCGCAAACACAGACGAAAATGCTACATTAACATCACGACAACAGCACGTCAATTTTACTGAACATCATTTGTTCGTGGCGGTAGTTTTTTCTTTTATGGAGCCATGGATAAAAAATCACCATCATCAAACCCACCAATATCCCCATCAAAATTAATCAAATCTCCCATCACCGCCATCTGATCATCACCCCCCATAGGCATGTTTTGCCCTTGTTGCAATTGCGGCATCATTTGGTTGTCATCTTTAAACAAATCATCCAGAAACTGGTTAAACTGGCCAAACACATCCCCGTTAAACTTTTCCTTCACCTTGACATCCTTAGGGTCATAATCCGCCGGCGCCTCTTCTACGTTCACCGGCAATTTCACCAGAAACTTTTTCGGTTGATACTGGGCCAGGTACTCCTTGCCAAACTTTTGGTTGTAATCGTTAATTATAGAGTCAGTCACCTCTTCCAACTCACTTACCGAAGTCTGGGCCAATTTGTCCACCATTTCCCGCTGGTACACATACAGTGGCACCCCTTCAAACTTGTATTTGTCTAAGGAATCGTCGGTGGCTGCAACCAGCGCAGCCAACTCCTGAGCCCGTTTGTTCATTTCCGCCAAGTCTCCAAAATACACCCCTTCCTCTTTGGCAAAAAGCCCTGGAATCTCGATATCTTTGGTGTGGACGCGTCGAGAGGTGGTATTTTCCAACATTTCCTGGTTGGCAACAAACCGGGCCAACGCGTCCTGGCGGAAGGAGATGAGATCCGCCTCGTCATGAACTGAGACGTTGGATTCCTCGGCAATCCGAGGGTGGTTTTGTGGAGGTGCTGGCGCCTGGAGGTGCTGGACATAGATGGGATTGGCGTAGATGTGGTGGGCATATACGGGAACTGATGGAGCGGGTTGTGCTTGATGTTGAGGCGGCTGCGGAGTCACCTGTTGGGACTGCGCCCGATGGGACTTTCGTCCTCTTTGGCGGCCGGAGTAAGGTGCCATGTTTGAAGTAAAAGCGCGAGCGATAGGGTTGAGTTTGGTGCGGCTCAAAATCGGTGCGAAAAATCGTAACGAGAGGGAAGACACAGAATGAGAGAAATGGAGTAACTTTGTTAATAGTTAAATGAATTAAAGTCGCGTAGTTTCAGTTTACCCCTGGATTTGAAGAGGCAGATGCGTCTCTCATATAATACCTTATTTAGGATTTAACAAATCTTATTGGGTTTTTGTTTCCCGCCACTGAGGGGTGTCTTGAAATTAACCCTCCATATGTGTTTTGTATATCGATTCCATGAATAGAGTGTTGAAGAAACTTTCATCGTTCGCCTTCTCCTTGATTGGTGATCAGACTATTTACTCCATATATATTAGTAGAACATCGAGGGTGATATAAATGCTTTATTGCTTATGTTATTCGCATATATCAAAGAACACCTAAATCAATTGAAATGGCAGGTGATCTTCTTGTGTTTTCTATGCAGATTATACAGTTTTTCGGTGTTTCGTTGGCTGCTGTTCTTACCCTCAGTTGGCCATATTGGTTGTCTTTGAATCCATAATGTAGCATTTTTCTTTGCGTCCACTATTGTTTAATTACCTTAATTGTTAATAGCTTTGTGAAGACGTATGATTGACATCCAATTTCATCTTTACTTTGTTCACTCATCACCACGCGCGAACGACACGGAGAAAACTTAACTTTGTATCCATTTCGTTAGCGCCTTGGTTATTTTTGGAAACACTATGAGATATAGTTGCGTCGTCGTCCAGCTTTACTTTCGCCTCTTTGACCGTATCCCCTAGCGATTGGCGATTGTAGGCAACACATTTTGATTCATTCGCACATCAGTTTATAATTTACATTCATCGATAATTGATAGGATTGCGATAGAGTAGAATTGGGTTCAAAATTTACGAACCCCGTCTTTGTTGAGAAGCAATGTGGCTACCTCCTTGCTCAGGTTCAAATTTCAGAATCCGAGATATTGTGACATCAAAGGTTCGAAAAATGCCACATTGGCCGTCCGACAATGTCGAACTCTGGACGACGAGGACTAGTGTCGTCAGAAAATTGGGAAAAATTCATTCCCAGTGAAATAGAAATTCGATATTCTCTAAGATAGGGAAGAATGTTGATTAGGATGGAATAAGAATCTAACAGCCAACAGTATGAACTTGCACATCCTCATAACCAAACCTACTTAAACCATTTATTCTTTCCCAATATCCTACATACGATAGTTTATTTTTAGCCATCTGAAAAGCTTCGTGAACACGAAAGGAGCCTTTTCTTTAAAATAAATTCAGAGCACGTGCTACTTTAATCACAAATCAATAGCATTTGGCCCAATATGAAGAGGAAACTCGAGGATCTTTGTTTCCGAATAACCAAATATCAGAGCATATTGATTGATTCACGGCTAAAGAGCCTAAACTATGTAGATCAAAATTGTTAAAAATGAGAAACTCACAGGATTTTAGAGAAAGATTCACAAAACCAGGAACAATAGTCAAATATTTGAGCCGTGGGCATTAATACCGTCAACAGCCCTGAGTTCCTATACGTCAATTACAATTTGCTGACACAATGCTAGGCGGCTAATTTTCACAAAACTATGTTCAATCAGATAAAGTGTCTAAAATGTATTATGCTCTAAGGCTCGTTGGTTACAATTCTGTTTAGCTATTCACATGTAGTTAACAATCTCAACGATTAATCACTGCAGTTGGCACATGAAACCAGAAATTGGCAACTGGCTTGGCTACAAAACTAAAGGATACATATTTGTGAAATTATGTAGCTCTTGAACCATGTGCTTGATAAGTCAAGAAACTGCAAAATAATAAAAATTGTTTAATTACCGCTGCATGAGTATCGACTAAAAGCTTACTATATATAATACGGTCATATCTTTCGTTAAAATTAATGTTTTTCCATTTCATTTCAATCCTAATTTTGGTCAGCCAAGTAATTGCCGAATATCCAAGAGTTGAAGGGAATGTCACTAACAGTCCACTCCCACCTAACGGGGTTAATAATATCCAATCATGGGTGAAGGTGGCTAAAAACCATACCCAGGAATTTGGATATTATGCTTCCATCACATGGTGGACCAGTAACTGGACAGGTGTTTATTGGGGAATCCAACCCCAAGGAGACCTACCTGGACACTTTGTCTTTTCTGGATTTGGTGAACATGTTCATTCAACTGGTGATTCTGTCTGCTCTAATGGTGCTGATAATGGTCCTGGTGTCACTTGCCATGTAAAAGACAGGCTCGTGAAATATGATACTTGGTACAGGTTTGATGTTAACAAGGTGGAAACTAGTCCCACCAATAGCACAAAATATGAGTGTACTGTTACTGATGAACTGACGAATGAGTCTTTCCACCTTGCTTCTCTCTGGCTTGATGCTTCGTTAGGTGGTCTTGGTCAATATGAGACTACTTTTTTTGAATTTTGGCCTCTAAGCAATGGAGGTGACCCCAAAGAACTTGCTTGTAATCCTTATGGGTATGCTGAGTTCAGGGCTCCTATTGTTGATGGTGTTGAAGTTACATATCACCAAGATTATTATCCCTCGATCCAAGACAAATGTGGGACAGCTGCAGGAACACCCAACTGGAAAGTCCATGTTTTTAACTCTTCTTTCATCTCCATTGAGGGCGGATTTTTGCCTTTGGTTTAGATTATTTCTAGTGTTTTACAATCTTAAAAAATGTTTTTATTACTAGCGTGGTCCGTTATGGAAAGTTGGATCTATTTGTATTCATATTGTACGGCTAATACCAATCCAATTTGTAATACCAAAAGGAAAGTCCTACTGTTCTCACTTAATAGCATGTACCCATTTTTGGTCAGATATAGTGCTTATAGTGTTCTATAATTTTTCTATAAGTCATAATTCTGATGTTATCCTAGAATCATATATTACAGACTATTATACACAGCAGCATTTTCTATAATAATATCCAGCAATTGCACATTCCTTCCATGATCAATTGTAATCAACGGGTCTTCCTGTGTTTCGCCAATATTCACCATTTCCCCCTTCTTCACCTCAATCCCATTAATTTTTAAAAGACGAAACCTTTTACCCACTCCATCAACCTTTTCGTTATACACGTCCACAGCACCCGGTGTTAATAATTCAACTTGAACCTTTAAATTAGTAAATTTAGGAACCCAAAAGTTTCCATTCTCCATTCGACTAATTTCTTGTTTATATGTCACCGTCATGGTCCCAAGAAAAACGTCATAGATTAACAGCGTTGGCCGGCGTGAACAAACGGGATTCTTGCCTATGGAAAACGCTCGGTAGAACTCAAAATCAAGCTCAAAATGAGTGTATTTAATGTGAGGATAAGCAACCCATGACCCATTAAATTGTATCAGCGGTGACGAGATCCTTTTGTTGGAGTAATAGCTTGATTCAAGCCCTTTAACCACGGATGGGTGCTCACACACCCCCAAATCCATGGCCATTTCTTTAGAAAACTTGCTCATCTCGGTGAACTGATTGGAAATGGTCCCGTTTTCGTTCTTCCTTCTTAATCTATGTTGTTTTGGCATCCATAATGGATGCGCCTCGGTGGAAAACACCCAATTCTTTGAATTCATTGCTGGCAAATGGACAAACACCTCATCATGCACATCAAACAAGAGATACAAGTACTTGAGAGTTTCGCCAAGCACGAAAGTCTCCATCCGGTCCTGCTGTGTGCCCAGGCGAACGTCCTGGTATCCACTGAACCCACATGGCGCCTTAAACTTTGTTTTTAGCGCCTCCACTACTTTAGCACCAATTTGGAGGTACATGGGGTCCCTAGTGGCCCGATACAAATAATAAGTCAGCTCTATAAACTCAGGACGAAGTGGGTACCACTCTAAATCAATGGGGCTCTCGTCTTCGTGGATCTGATACCGCCAACGTTCAGGAATCAGGCCAAACGACTTCCAAATGTTTGCGTATGTCCAATGGGTCTTCACAGCGTCATTTACCCGTCCCGCCAATACTTGTAGCCCTGGCCAAAACGCCGCCAATGCATCTATCCACTGGCCGTTTTGCGACCCATCCACCGTATTGATATTCCTGAATACCATTGTAGAATCCAGTGGGCTGCCTCCGAGAACCAGATGAGCGAGAAGCGACCGGTAAGATGTATCAAACACTTGCCAAAAACGATCGTCTTCAAGAACAACGGCAGACTTTACAGCATACTCATAAAACAGATCAATTGAAGCACCAATACCAGACACAGAATCGACCCAGGTGTTGGCAATGGGATCTAACAGCATGGGCATGAGCTGGAGCAGGCTCCTCAGCAGCCAGAGTTTCCAGTACAGCCTCTGGCTTAGAGTCTCAAATTGAGGGTCGCCGGTAAGTCTTGACAAGAGGGTGAATTCCAATACCGGGGTGGTCGCCCCCAGAGTGCATGCGTCTCGTTGCATTCTCTTGGGTACTCCTTTGGCCCCTTTCTGGAGATGTATTCTGGGAACAGGAACATGGGTGGTAGTCTTATAAGCGGTGATGAGCCGGGTACCAAGCTTGTGTGCCATTTCAAGAAGAAACCCATTATAATTGCCGGAAATACGTTTCCATTCCTGATTTGTGCCCGAAATGCCATCGGTAAGCAATAAATGGGCACTAAGCAACCCCCCTAGCAGCCGGATGGAAAACTCAAATACCTGGACAATACGGTCTTGTTCAAATAGATCGGATTTGTGAAGGTAAAGATAATCAAGCATATTTTCTAGATCATGCCATTTTTCAAAAATAATAAGCAGGTCCAAATTGTCAAGCACCATCAGCAGAGAATTCCCCAATGCGTCATTTCGTATAATGTCATCGCGGTCTTCCGACGGTCCGTATGGTAGACACAGAAACGGGGTCACCTCGTCTGCGGGAAACCCACGCTCAATGTATGCATTCCACCCGTGGCTAAAGAGTTCCCGGGTGTCCTGTTGAAGCTGACGGAGATGCAGACCCGTGAAAAGCGCTACAACTGGTGTAAGCCATCGTATTCTCATCAACGGGGAAGGGAGCCACTGGCGTGAGAAGATGTGCGTGGAACCGATATTTCTACAAAAATGGACTCTTCTGTTTCACATGTATTACGTTGCTACTAACATCCTACTCTCGTGTATAAGGTTTTACCCGGTACGGTGGATCAAGTGCACCCCGGAGTCGGTTTCAATGATGCCACTGATCTCGCCGATATTCAACGCAAACGCCGCCTCTTCAAACAGAGGTTGCATTTGACCCCGGCCAAAGAAGCCTAGATCGCCTCCCTTGGCGTGGGACGAACAGTCACTTTCGGTTTCTGCCAATTCTTCCAACTTGATCTCGCCATTATTAATCTGCTTTTGGAATCCCCGCAACTTGGCAATGGCATCGTCCCGCGACAACGCAATGCCGTCGGGCGACTTCCACAGCTTGGGACGTCGCAGTTGATTGTGCTTGATGAGAAGGTGCGATGCTTTCACCTTGCCATCCAGGACTACCGGCTTGTTACCATTTTGTTTGAATTGTCTAAGGTATTCCTTTAATTGGTCCTCGTCGGTACCAAATGGAGGTTCCCACGATGATTCTCCAGTTCCTTGGTTATAGTAGTATTCTCTGTTTTTAGTCTTGGAGATCTTAAGCACCCATCCTGACGGAAGACCAACACTCGACATGGTGGCACCAAGAAATTATTGTGCGGGTGTGTATATAGCGCACTATCAATTGGGGATCACTTGCTAGAACCCATCCCGTCAAATTGGCGGTTATTACGTTTGAATGGATCCATTTTTCAGGAGGCTAATTGACATATTTACGTCCATCAATACCCACATTACTTTTCTTTCGTCCCATGCTCGCAACTCCATCCCCACATACGATGTGATCACCAAATTAAATGCCGATATCAAGCCAGTGGATCTTGCTATGATCAAGTGTCTATTTCCTCCTGGCCACGTTTATTTTGAGTATGTTGATGAGAACCAAATCGAACTCTGGCTAGCTGATGAGGTGAAAACGTCTGAGAAAGGGTACCACTCGGAAGCAAAAAACGTAGACGATGCATATGCCCAGTTGGCCAGGCCCATGGAACGGCTGAAGCAAGTGCTTGTTTTTGATTTCCATGATCTGAGGGTCGATGGGATAGGTGCCAGAATTGGTGGAAGATTTCAAAAACCCGAACCCCCAAAAATGGGATTCTTTACCAATCTGACGAAATTGACACTAAACACACTTTCTCAGGAAAACATGAAGCTCATGATTAAAGGCAGACAAAGGCGGTTTATCAAGTACGTAGACGACTTTATCGCTAGCCATGACCGTCCCCAACAGGAATTGATCAAATTGGCGGTGGTTCCTGCCATGGTTGATTATGATGATGATTTGGTGGAAAATCAAGGGAAAAGGAGAAAAAAGGGGGAGCGAAGACCAGCATTAGATTCTATGTATGATTGTCTTGTCCAAGAACCATTCTACAGTGGCCAAATCAAGTTTGAAGGAGACTTGACCACAGTGGAACCTGCGAAATACCACCCATTTGTGTTGGAAATGGACGGAGAACACACAATACATCCCCAATTAGTCGATGCGTTTAAAGCACGTGGGATCGACATTGGAAATCAGATGTATTCCCACCAAAGCGAAGCCCTTGAGGTACTACTTCTGGATGGGGGACACCATGTGATTGTTTCTACTTCTACGGGACTGGGAAAGTCACTAATCTATCAGATTCCCATTTTGAACGATATATTATGGGATAGAGCTCTCGGCAAACCTCCCCGGAGCTCGACGGCGATTTTCATTTTTCCCACCAAGGCGCTTGCCCAGGACCAAAAACAAAACTTGCAAAAGTTGATTGCGACGATTCCTTTGTTGTCTACGGTGGTGGTGGACACCTATGATGGTGATACCCCTTCCAAAACCCGCCAGAATATCCGAAACTCAGCCGATATTATCTTCACAAACCCAGACACTATCCATGCTGCCATTCTTCCGGGAGCAGAGGTGTGGAAACCGTTTTTAGATAATCTTGCCTATGTTGTCGTGGATGAAATCCACGTCTACCGGGGCTTGTTTGGCATACATGTCAGCTTTGTCATGGCCCGACTCCATAGAATGACCCTGGCCCCATTCAAGTTCATTCTGTGCTCTGCAACAATCAAAAACGCTGCCGATCATTTCCGAATTGTGTGTTCGATTCCAAAATCTCAGCCGATCCTCCATGTCGATAATGATGGCAGTCCCCACAACTTCCGCAGACTACTTGTATGGCAGCCGCCACCATTGATGAATAAACAGGGAGTTCTTCGCGAAGAAGATACTCCTTTTGTAGCCCGGGAAAGCATCATTGGCGAGCTGGCAAAGATCTTGTGCCAGTTACTTACTCAAGTGAAAGACGTCAAGGTGCTCGTGTTTTGTCCCCTCCGAAAAGTATGTGAATACTTGATGAAAGAAGTCCGGGAATTGCTTAATCTGAATTCTTTCCTAAATAGGACGGGGGTGAGAGCACTCGAAGTAATGTCGTACCGAGGAGGATATGCCAAAGAAGACCGGAGAGCGATTGAACAAAAAATGTTCAATGGCGAGCTTCGGGCAATTGTCGCCACCAATGCGCTAGAATTGGGGATTGATTTACTGGATTTGGATGTAGTAATCACTTGTGGGTTTCCTATTTCTAAACTGAATCTCCATCAACAGTTTGGCCGTGCTGGACGGGGCCGGGATTCTAAAGGCAGTTTGGCGATTTTTGTTGGTGGTGGCAATGCTGTGGATACCTACTATATAGACCACGGCAGTGAACTTGTAAACAAAGACTACGAAGATCTCTGTGTGGGGCTGCTTATGGAGTTGGGCTCCCACCGGATGATCATGGAAATGCACATGCAATGTGCAGCATTTGAACGGCCGCTTACTGAAGAAGACAGCCAATGGTTCGATAAGCGATTCTACCTGGCTATTCTTGGTTCGAAGCTTCATAAGGATGGCCTTGGCCGGTATCGTTGTGATCCACTGTACCTCCCGTGGCCGCCGGAGAAAGTGGGACTTCGTGCAGTTGAAGAAACTCTGTATGCGATTGTAGATATCACTAATGGTCGAAATATTGTTCTTGAGGAGATAGAGATGCTGAGAGTTCCGTTTACCATTTATGATGGGGCAATTTTCCTCCATCAGGGGAACCCCTACCTAGTACGTGAATTCAATGCTGAAGGACAATTCGCCAAGGTGGAACGAGTGAATGTTACCTGGACCACATCTCAACGTGATTTCACCGATATCGACCCGGTGGAGGTGGAGTATGTCAAGCAATTCTTCGTTGACAATAAACCCACCAATCTTCCCGTGTTTTATGGGAAGATTAGAAGTGAAATGAAAGTGTTTGGTTATTTCAAAATCAATCGACGAGGGGAAATTTTGGAGGCGGTTGATGTCGACCAACCACTGGTGATTATGTATCTGAAGGGGTTCTGGATTGACGTCCCTCTCAAAGCAATTGAAGTGATTCGTGATAAACAATTGAATCCAGCTGCTGGTATACATGCTGCCCAGCATGCCATCATGAATATTCTTCCGTTATTTATTTCTGGAGGAGCTTCCACAAATCCGAATGTTAGATGGACATCGAGTGTAGGGGAAGCCGAATTAAACACCGAGTGCAAGGCTCCGGAGAAGGAATTTGCCAGTCGTCAATCCCAAAGAAAGCGTCCATCTCGAATCATCTTTTATGATAGTAAAGGCGGCCCTCAGGGTCTGGGAATGCTGGCCAAGACTTTTGAGTATATCGATGCCATTATTCATAAGACATTCAACCGTGTGTTTAATTGTGACTGTGAATGGGGGTGTCCTCGGTGTGTTCATGGTACATTTTGTAAAGAGAAATCAATGGTGATTTCTAAACCGGCGGCTATTATCATTTTGGCGGCGATTTTGGCCAAGCCGGTGGAAGAGTACCGTGATTTGGTGGAGGATGGTCCCGAAGATAATTTGCCGGTTGTGGAAATTGATACAATTGGTCCAGCAACGAGGGTGAAGTTTAGTGGTAATGTTGAAGTGATCGAACCAAAGAATAGCAGCTAAATGTTTGGTAACATCTATAATGCAAGTTATAAAATACCACATAAACCAATCATTGAAACATATTTGTAGGTAGAGTGGCCGTTTACAATATTTAGTCATATATATCTACCTGATGTGTAATTCGTGTTTGTCAACAATCGACCGATAAGTGGCTCCTTTTCAAATGTCAACTGGTAGTAGACGGTTACTGGCTCTCTCGTGTAGTTCTCGGTAATGGGCATGCATCCTAACCTGACATGGTGGAGAGCGGGATTACCGCCCGATCACTTTGCCAGAAAAGCTCCATAACCCACTATGTTTAAATTACACTATGGTTGTAATCCTACCCGTATGCCTAAATCCACATAGCCCTAAATTCGTTTACTCATAGTCGTCATTATAATGCTATATACCGGTTTTCATCCCCATGAACCAATCTTCCCACCCCTCTCTTCACCAGGGACAGAATATGGGTCATCACCAGCCACACTTTATCCTCCAACGCCTCCTCCAACGCAACCTGCCCCGAATTATCTACATTATGTAATGTGTACTCATATCGTAACACATCCTTCCGGGTAAGTAACCCCACCAACACCCCAGTTTTCACCACCAAGATATATCTGGGACCCATCCGCATAAAGATATCAAGCACATACTCCAACAGGGTATCTATAGTCACTGCCAATGGACTCTTGTTAACAATGGATTTAAAGTCCGCGCGACTCGCGTCGTCTATTTCGGAGTTGAAATTACACAAGGTATCGTCGGCGGCGGTGGCATAATTCTTGGCCAACAAAATTTCGAGGTCCAGCCGCGACACAAGCCCCATTAGCCGGGGATTATTGGCCAGTTGGATCACAGGGTACCCCCGGTAGTTTGCCGCCTCCAAAGTGGCACGGAGCTGGCCTAACAGCACTGCCTCTTCACTATAGGCGGAGAACAGCACGATTACCTTGGTCATGGCCGTCTCAACCGGTTCATCGCCAAAATCATAGTCTTCCTTGGGATCCATACACGGGAGACCGTTAAACTTGATCATCTGGTCGGCGATCCCCCCCTTGCCCCACTTGTCATTGATGACCTTGGTGATGGCAACCACAATCATGGTGGGGATAACGTAGCGAATAGCACCGGTGAGCTCAAACATGATCACGACCACGGTAACCGTCAAGTGGGTAATGCCGGAAAGAGCGGCCCCCGCACCAAGAAACGCGTAGGTACCAGGGATGATACAAGGCCCATCAGCAGGACACCGGTTAAATAGTTTAGAGTTGGGGTGCGATTGGTAGATGGCATTAACCAAGATGCCCAATGCCCTGCCGAAAGTGGCGCCGGCCGCCATCAGTGGCACAAAAATGCCCGCAGGCACTTTGCATCCGTATGTAATGATGGTAAGAAAACACCGGGCTGCAGTAGCAAATACAAGACTCATAAATAAGTTCACCTTGGGCAGATTGGGATCACAGAGTTCGTGGTCGAACGATTTGCTGCATTCCTTAAATAACAATTGCATTCCCTCGGTCATGTCCAACCGAAGAAACTGGTTAAAATAGGAAAACAGTGCCGTAAACACCACCAAAATCGCCACCTCTGCTACTGCATGGTGGCCTAGAAACCGTTTGCGGAACCTCACTACGCGAAGATTGAACCGCAGCACCAAGATGCCGTAAACGCCACCAAACACCCCAATTAGAATATAAATGGGTATTTCAAAAAAGTGCCAGGTGGTATCATATGATACTTCAAACAATACCAACTGGCCCGTGCGGAAGGGATTGATCACAGCAAGAGTGGTGACGGCCACCAATGCACAGAAATACAGTTTCCACACCGTCGACAACTGAAACACCGACGATATTTCCTCAATTGAAAAAAGTACACCCCCCATCGGCGACCCAAACGCCACCGCCACTCCTGCCGCAGCCGACGCGGTTAGAAATTCGCGTCCCTTGGCCGCCAGTTTGCGGTACTGAGGAAAATACCCCGCAATTACATTACCAACACATACGGCATAATGAACACTCGGTCCTTCTTTTCCCACCGAGAGCCCCAGGGCGATAGCCAAGGGAAGGGCCACAGACTTGATCAAAAGGGTCCGAGCTCCAAGAAACCCATCGATGACAAATCCAGACACAATGCACTTGATTTCAGAAATCCCCAGGCCAGCTGCCAGTGGCGCAATGCCTTTGACCACCACAGCAGCGACAATTCCTAGCGTGAGGGAAACCACGACAAAAACCAAGTAATTGACCAATGATATCCCCAGCCATCTTTTCCAGCCATCGCACTGTTCACCCTGATAGAGACAACAAAGAGTTCGACTGAGATAAAACGTAGAATCACAGTGACCAGTCCGTATCAGCGCTGCCCAGGCGGTGATTATATTTAAACAAGAGGCAATGGCACCAATGATGACGCCAATAGCAGCAAGCACTAGCCAGTTTCGGGTCAGAGCATATACTTTGGCCCGGAACAGTGGGGTACCATTAAGCGACTGATGAGCTTTGGTGACGCGACTGCGCTGTTCATCTAATGCGTCCTCTACCCAGTCGATGGTACGGAATTGGTCAAACCGTTGTACCTCTGTGATATGGGCCTGGTTGACCCAAGAGCCGGTTTCACGACTTCGTAGGTTCATAACACGTGTAGGTATTGTTCGAGCGTATTCGTGACAGCGAATCGCACTGTATGTGAGAAGGACGAGGGGGAGAGCAATTAGACGAAAGGAAGTGGAGGGATAAATAAGGGGTTCGAGTGTGGATTCTTGGTAAAAAAAATACAGAATACTTGTTCGTGTTTTGGAGCCAGAAAAGATTACGAATTTCAATATATTTGCTAGTAGAAAATACAACGCAATCACAACAGCATCTTAACTAAATATTTAATAGGTTTACATTGTCTTTTTGAATATGGATATACTGCATTTTGTTACTATCTTTGATTGCATATTTGACGACATGGAGTATTATCTATTCGTATAAACGGTCCATGTAATCACGGTTGTTCTTACATACAAAATAATTTCGGGTTCCTTCTAAAAAAGACAATTGATGTCCCTATTATTCATTAATTACTGCCCCCTGTGTAATTCCCGTATGTTAGTCTCCTTAACACCAAATGATATCATTCCTTGATTATCATTTCTACACCACAATATTTCACAGAAAGCAGATTTCGCCTATTCGAATCTTCCTCCAAAAAACTTTGTGAATGTCATCTATTTCCATATTTCCATATTACTTTAATGAGTACGTCATCCAAAAGGCATTCAGATGGGCTAGACCTCCACCAAGCCAAATAACACGCCAAAAGAGAATTTCCTCTACTACCACCATTAAAATTCCTTTAATTATACAACTTATTAAATCCAGAGAATATTAGTAAGTAGGGATATGAATGTATGTAAAAAGACCATTGATATAAAAGTAGCATCCATCCAGATGAACACACTATATATACCCGCTAGCTTTCTATGCCCTCAGATTCTTCAAACTCAAGAAGCAATTCCAAAGCACCAGCACCAGCGACAGGAATGGAACCTGATATGTTCTCGGCACCACCAAGAAATTAAAAAACTGGACAGGAAACCACACCATCCAATTAGTGGCTAACGTCTGTAAATATACTTTACCCAACTTTACCTTGGCATCGTCCCAGGTTCCTGATTCTAAGACCATGGTGCCGTAAGTAAAGAAACAAAATAACGACACCGGTGAATATGCCAATTGATCAGTTAAAACTTTCCGAATCACCTCTATTAACCGTGGTTCTTTGGAATATATTTGAAGAAACTTGTACCACACACATTGAGCAAAAGCAAGGATGAACCCCCAACACATAAACCCCGCCAATCTTGAGAAAGAATAGTATGTCAATTGAGGAGAAGCCACTGGTTCGTAAGGCCGGGTAATGTCGTCCTCTTCTTCTAATACATGCAAAAAGTTATCAACATCATTCCCGGGAACGATGTCTACTTCAAGTACATCCTCTTCATGATAGACTTGCCACTTGAGCGGTGGCCTAGTCGGCTTGTATGCTAGAATCAGTTGGGCCAAAGTTTCTGAAATACCAAACAACACAAGATTGGTGACAATCAAAGTGATGAGGGACAGCTTCATGTAGAGGTCATTGTAGCGGAAAGTTAGCTTGATAAGAAAGAATGAAAGGAGGGAAATAATTCCAAAGTTAACCCATGGAATTGAATTGTAGCGTAGGCCATTAACTAACCGGGTGGCAGGATGTGGGGCCGAGGGGAGTGAGGGCATGATAACTTGATTCGGTTAGAGTGCGACCGGATTAATGACTGACTGTGGGAGTTACTCGGAGGACTATTTGGTTAAAGAGGGGAAGTTAATAAAGACGATTTTATATGGCATGATAGAGTAACTAAAATTATTGTAACTCATCCTAAAGTCACGTGGTTGCTTATTACACTCATAGTGAAGCGTTACCAGTTTTGATTTGTAAGTATATGATGTGGCCTTGTTGACAATAGGTATTGATGAGTAAATTCTAAAATGACCAGAGTAGTAAACCAAGAGCTGTATGGACATGGTAGGGAAGGATAGCAATCCCTGATTCATGTTATTTTGGTTGAAATTGAAGTTGATATGTAATTCGTCCATCAAGTATTTGTTAGTTACCATCTTCTCTAAGGACACCTCACGACAAGGGTTATGGTTGGGCAAAAGTCACAAAACTAGGACAAAAACAATCGAACAAAATTTTCGAGATTAAAGCATACTATGGTATTAAGAAGCCATAGGAACAAGATGCACCGTGTCCCATACCTGTAGATACCGTTTAAGGTAAAATAGTTAGCTTTCTTGATCGGGTGGTAAATATTCTTACGTAATCGACATTTATGATATTTCATATACAGAAAATTCTCAAAATCGGCCCTACGCAAATTCTGAAAGGCACGTTAGGTAGATTATCAAAAGCCGCCCTCAAATTCCTTTTGTTTAATTGTGGCAGTCTTCCTGGTGGAGCTATGAGCGCCTGAAAATAGAGAAAATATCCGACATATAAGACCGACCGTGCAGATGGAGGCCTTCTGGAAATCCTACACACTTGACATTATTCTCCCCTTGTAGCCACATCCTTTAAGGGAATATTGTTGTTTTGTTTGTGTTCATAGCTCGTGGCCGCGTCGAGAAATCGGGGGATTTAGAAAAGGTGCGATTTTCGACTTTTATTTCGGCTTTAACACGACCTTTTACTAATATTGGGTGTGCACGACCTTTTTTACTAAATTTATTGTATAAATACCATTCCAAAATGTATTCTTGAAAAGTAACAAGTTTTATTTAGTCAGGAGCTCAGACATAATAAGATATCTATAATGCAGCCCAAAATACGATATTTTGTTTTCAAACCATTATCCGGGAATTTGGGCAATCCGCATAGACGGGTTCTGAGTTTGAGGGTGACAAAGCCAGCAATGTTTCGGAGAAATATTCAATGTCGGTTAAATAATCTCCTTATCCATTGTTTACAGTTTCAATGAGTTTACTGTACCATATAGAACTTTATGCAATGGAATGGCCACACACTCATTTGCGTATTTTACACGCTGTACACGTCTACTTAAACTGTAACAGTCCATCAAGGTAAATTAGTTACCAATTGTGTGAATAAAATGTTCAGGGTTCTTTTATTGTATTGAGTCACCTAGAGTTACGAGCTAGTTTCAGTCGCGAAATGTAGCGGGGACTTCAACTAATATCAAAATGGGAAATGGTGAACAACCGATTCTTTTTACTTAAACAAACAATTTGAAATTCAACTTTCGTAACATGTACCTTTGCTATGTATGAATCTCAACATTAAAACCTATATTTTCAATTTTCACTTCCATCTAATACGGCTTTCTACGGCTTCGCGCGCCTTCCATGATTAGTCCCACCTTAAAACACGTCCATATAAATTATCGCATTTAAAATCAGTAAAATACACATCTCACCACCCTTCATTTCCAGTTGGTTATTATTTTCCATGTCTTTTGATCTGATTGCCTGCCAGCTTACCTGCACAGAATATTCACTTTTTCGCACGAAATTCTCCAATTAGCTTTCACCTATAGTCATGTCTTACACGACGGAGAACCACCCAGTGAGGGCACCCAACGCGGTTTCCGACTATGAATTGATTGATTCTGACCCTCACTTTAGCCGAGTTATTTCTTACATGCGTCCCCTGGACTTGGGGGTGTGGGCAGCGCTGACCGTGGCGATGCCTGCTGCCCTTGTTGCCTGGGAAAAGTTGGAACCGTCTGCCGGCCAATTCAAGGCCCCTGGTAAGATCCCCGGTGGTGCTTTGCGGGTCACCACCTTGTTGGGTTTCTTTGGTGGGTTCTACCTCGCATACATCCGGTCGTCTAAGCGGTTCCTCGGGTGGCTGGAAAACAACCGGGAAGTGGCTAAGGACCGGTATGAAGTGAAGAAATTGTTGTCTCAAGGGAAGAACCCTTACCACACTGAAAAGTCCAACTTGGACGACAGATTGAAGGACACTGCTTCCAAGTTTTCGCAATATTCGTTCTTGAACTTTGCTGTGGTTCCCTGGTTCAACTGGGCCTACCACCCTTACCACGGCGTTGACTTGAACAAGTACTACGAAGACAGACCCGGTGAAGAAGCCTGGGGGTTCAAGTTGAAGCCGTTGTCGGAAATTCCCAAGTAGACAATTCGTAAGTAGCATGAGAACCGCCAGGTTCGCTGACCATCAGGTGTATATTATAATCAAAGAAACTAAAGAAACCAAATTACCTGGTTTGAACCCTGTAGTGCCAGTGTTCATTTTTCATCTCCTGATTTGGGAAATATACATGGTGCACCACTCGCTCCACTGAAACACGTAAGACGCGCACTAGCTAATAACCCCAACTGGGCCACCACCAATATTACCTTCGAAGGTATTTGATAACGTAGTATTCTCCTTAGAACCCCCAACACCGCCCCATTTACAGCATAACCTACTTTCAGTCCCGTCATTCGTGGTTGACTCGCCGAGGATGATCATTAGCGTGAGCCGCGTACATTCCGAATACGCGTAACATGGACGTGGATGACGACGAGGTCAAGAACCTCCCCCTCGACCAACGGCTTGTCCACAAGCAATGGAAGGTCCGGTTGGAAGCCTACGAGGAGCTCCAGGCACAGTTTGACCGTCTGGCAGGTGCCGATGACGCCTGTTTTCTGGTATTCTCTGATTTGGAGTTGTTGCGAAAGTGTCTCATTGATGCGAACGTGGTGGCCCAGGAAGCGGCCTATGGCGCATTTACCTCCTACCTTCGTCTCGGGGGTACCCCCAAGACCGTGTCGCAGTTGCGGGCCTCGGGGGTGGTCAAGGCTGTGTGTGAGAAGGGTCTCTCGCTGAACAGAAAGGGAACCAAAGAAGGGGCAATTGAGCTGGTGTTGTTGATGGTAGAGATTTTAGATGATCAAGTGATTGAGGATATTCTCCCTCATTTGGCTGCACGGTTGCCCAAGTTGGTGGTGGGGTGTGTGGTAGCCCTTCGCACCTTGGTGGACGAGTTTGGGTTGGGGGTGATTTCGCCAAAATTATTGTTGCCAGTATTACCTAAATTATTTGGCCATGCTGATCGTAATGTCCGGGCTGAAACCATCCAGTTGACGGTTGCCATTTACCGGTGGATGGGGGCGGCTTTGGAAACCCAGTTGATGGATGAGCTTAAACCAGTGCAGCAAAAAGACTTAAAAAAGGAGTTTGAAAAGGTTGAAGGAAAGCCTGAGCAAAAGCGATTCACCAGAAAACAGCAACAAGAAATTGAACGAGTGCAGGAAGGTGGCCAGGATGAGGACGTGGTTATGGGGGATCAAGCAGTAGAGTTCGACCCTTATGAGCATTTGGAGGCTGAGAATGTCCTTCTGAAGATTCCGGCCAAGTTTGAAGAAGATCTTCTGTCACCCAAGTGGAAGGAACGGAAAGAGGCACTTGAAGAGGTGGATGCCATCTTACAAAAATCCGCAAAAATGGCCCCCGGTGACTATGCGCCGTTATTGAGGCTTTTTGCCAAGTGCATGAAGGATGCCAACATTCAAGTGGTTCAATTAGCGGCCCAGGGAATCGAGTACGTTGTGAAAGGTCTCCAGAGTCTGTTTTCGTGGGCGTCGCTAGTGGTGGGCCCCATGGTAGAGCGGACTAAAGAAAAGAAGCCCCTGGTAGCTCAAGCGTTGGCCAGTGCCCTTGATGCCGTGTTTGCAGTGACTCTGTTGGCGACGGTGTTGGAGGAAGCCATTGTTGGGACAAAGAACAAAACGCCCCAGGTAAAGATTGCCCTGGCCAACTTTTTACAGCGGTGTTTGGCCACAACCCTGGTGTCACCGTCTCTGTCGGAAGTGGAGGCGATTATGGAAGCTGGGGTGAAGCTTTTGAATGATTCGCAAGAGCCGATCCGCCAGGCGGCTATTGAATTGATTGGAACGCTTATGAAGATTACAGGGGAGAGAAAACTCAATCCCTATGTGGACAAGGTGGATAAAAAGCGGATGGAAAAAGTAAAGGCATTCTACGACACGGTTGAAGTCAGTGTACGAGCAGCGGCGGCGAAACCCGCACCGCCGGCGCCAAAGCGAGACGCCCCGGCAACCACTCCAGCATCCAAGCCGACGATGCGCCCGCAACTGGCGCTTCCAGCAAAACGACTGGCAACTCTGCCTGCCAAGCGAGCCAATGAAGCCACCAAGCGCTCATCCCAACCGTCCACCACGCTCCCCCTCCGCCCCATCAACCCTCCGTCTCCAGAAATACGGCATGAAGCACCTGAACGATCATTCTCTCCCCCCGCACTCAATCTGGCCGAACGCGAAGAATTCCTTCGCCTTAGAGCTGAGTGTAACACGATGCGGGAGCAGCTCAAAGCCAACCGCAGCCAAATTAGCGACCTTCAAAACCAGATTCATTCCATCACCAATGAGCGAGACCATTGGCGGGTATTGTTGGAAGACCTGAAGCGAGAAACCACCAATGCCACTTTGACTGCCAAACAGAGAGAAACTCAATTGATGCGGGCCCAACTGGAGCTAGAAGATGCACGGTATAAGATTGCCGAGTTGGAACGGCTAGCGGAAACTGAAAGGGATGTGCATGGTTTCCGGCAACTGCGGCCTCCGAGAGTTGTTTCTGGGGATTTGAGCAACCGAGTCAATAGATTGTCCATTGACCTGAATGGGGGTCAACCAGCTACTAACTTCCGAAATCTGATGGGGCCGATGGATGTTGATGACAGCAATGAACTGTGGCGGCGGGCAGCCGAGGTGACGTCGCAATTGAAGGCGAGAATAGAGAAGATGAAGGCACGGTCCAGAACGAATAATTTTGGGTAAGCAGCGAGCCAAGAAAGCAGGCGAAGAGTGAGCGACAGGTGAAGCATAAAGTTGTGAGTGCATACGACTGGTATTGATTAAAACGATTTATCACTTATATTGAATAATGAGCGTGAGTAAAGAGCAATCAAGTTGTTGGTGGCTGTGACTGATGCTGGTAAGAACTTCTGATACCTGTATAAGCTATTACCAGAAGAGCCATAATGAGGGTTATGCGAATTCTAGTTTTTATATTTTGTTAAATCTATACCCTCAACAGCATTCTGGTGGGACATGGTATATCCTATTTATACGACGTCCTTTTTACCTGTATATCTTTTAACCTTGTATTTTACTTGTACTTCTTGTCTCCCTACCATTACTCTAAATCTTGTATTCTCCCTCACTCTCACCTCTTTCCTTTCTTCCGTTCCTCGCGCACTGTAATTCTTCGCGATCGCACCAATAAAAATTAACCCATATCATGTCGACATCGCTCCACAGAACCATCACCAACATCTGGTCTGCCGGGTTGAAAAGAGCCGGGTGGCAAATCCAAGTGCACAATGACACCAAGCCTGCCGGTGTGCTCATTGGTACTGATGATCGGGGTAACAAGTTTTACGAAACTGATTCCCCCAACGAAATTTGGTTGAGAACCAGATGGGTTGAATACGCCGACTGGAGCCCCGATATGTCCCAGGTGGAACCGGGCTGGCATTACTGGTTGGGTTACGGGACCAACACTCCTCCCACCAAGTTGCAGGGGTTGGAAAAGTCTACCCGGGCTTACCCTTTGCCCCAACACAAGCCCAACTACACCAATACCTGGGGTGCCTACGTTCCTTACAACACCGCCAAGCCCAAGTGCTCGGCATGGGAACCTAAGGTTGCCTCGAGAGTGTAACTAGTGAGCGGTTGAGTATCCAACCAGCGAACGAGTATGTAGCATAGCGATTAGATAATGGACGCGTGAAAAATGGTAAAAAGTGTAGAATGTTAGCTCCCCCCATCACTGGTTGCGACGGGACATGACCTCGGCCATGTATTACTCTGTGAGATAACGTACCCCAACTTATGCTATAAAAGCCTCCCTGTCTATAATCCCCCATGCCATTGTACGAGGTGCCCACCGGGGTGATTGGAACGATTCTTGATCATTTGGATGATCCGGTGGAAGTCGGTATTTTCCTCAATATTATTCGGGATGATCACCGGTATGAAAATACCTATTATTCCCTATTAAATAGGGAATTTACTATCACTACTGGCCTACTGCATCGTCAGGTAGGGGGGATGGTGCTAAAAGAACATGCTGGGATACTAATTCGGGAAAGAGAAGAGCTGCCTAGATCGTTGTCAACCACGATTTTGGTTTCTGTGATTTGGACCGTGATTAATGTTGCAATTGTGGTTTTTGCCATGGGATTTTTGGTCCAATTGGCTAAAAACACCGTATGGGTGGTTGAGGTATTGGTGGAAGGTGGTATGTGGATATGGAAGGGTCATAAGGGGCGGATTTTAGGGTCATTTTTGTGGGTGTTGTGGTTGGAAGGGTTGGCAGTGGTTTCCAATCGAGTGTATATGAAAGATGAAAATACTGATGAACAAGCTGTCAAAGAGAGAATTGATGAATATAGTAATGCAGTAATGGGTATGTAGTAGCGAATTAAGGGATGTCAATGAACAGTGGGAACAGTTTTTAGGTGTCAGTTTAAATGTAAATTTTGTAATTTCTTGAAAATTATATATAAAGTACAGTTGGTAAATAGAGCAAGAATACTAGCTTTCATCACAATTTATCGTTGATTAATGGCAGATATACTGGTTAATTCTACTGGAAATAATCTCAGGTTCTTTACATTACGAAAATCCAAATCGAAATTGGCTGTGATGATGGTGAAAAAGGGTAAAAACCCCCCTACAAGAGCAAGATGTAAAACATGATTTTACACCATCGTATCGGTTCAATAAATTTCACTACAGCTTACTTTTCTCTTGCTTCTTAGAGCAAAACTTATTTCACATGTTCGGAACAAATGTGTGCGGAGGGCATCTTGACACCGATCGGAGACATAAAACCGTAAACCCCAATTTGGTGTTACTATGGTACCTTTGACCAAATTTCCCATGACGGCTTTAAAATCAATAAAATAGTGTATATCACTTTTGGTGTAATGCTACCACCCAACATTATTGTTCATGTAAGGGTAGGCACCTGGGACAAGTAATGTCCAATTTTCAGTATCAACCATTTACTAACCAGTAACCACCTCCTAACTTTCTCCTTTCTTGTCCTTTTCTGTTGCTGGCGTCGTCATTCTGGTATTCTCTTATGTACTCTTCCTCATACCTCTCTAACGGTTTCCATCGTTTGTGTTGATGATACGTGTAATCGCGGCGAGTCCCGGGGTAGTCCGTTCACAAACACCCGTCGGGTCAATTTCAGGCCACAATAACACAGGAAAATTTCTTCAGCAACATCACATTTATCCGTTTGCCAATTCTATAATGTCATTATCAATTACCAAATTTTCACTCATTCAAAGATCATCAATAGAGTACCAGTCAAAACGCGGCCAGGTGGGGAAGCTGCACGTTGTGCGTTGGCCCCACTCGGAAGAGCTATCCACCTGGCAAGTACCCGACCATGGAAATAAACCAAATGGGTGTCAAGAGATCGTTGTAGACGAAACACATGGCATCGGATGGTTGTCGACCGAGTCCGGTGTTTTCCGTATTCGGCCACGGATGTCGGTCAATTCCGGCCACTAACAGTAGCAGACAAAGGGGGTGAGCTCAATTCAACTGGGGGCACTTGATAAAATTATCCCCCCCTGGGCTCCGTCATTTTCCGGGTTTCTCTCTATACACTACCCTCGGTTGGTTTGTTCCCCCGCTCTTGATCGCCGTGCGTATAAAAGTCACCAGGCCCCCGTGTTGCAAACTAATTTTTCAAATGTTTAGACAAACTGCTCGGTCGTTCTCGTCTACCCGTACCGTCAAGGCGGATTACTCCAAGACCATTCAAAACTTGAAGGTCCATGCCGATACCAAGTTAATTTACCAAGGTTTCACCGGTAAGCAAGGTACTTTCCACGCCCAACAAGCCATTGACTACGGTACCCAGGTGGTTGGGGGGACCAACCCTAAGAAGGCCGGACAAACCCACTTGGGCCAACCTGTTTTCGCCACTGTGAGAGACGCGGTTGACCAAGCTGGCGCCACTGCCACTGCTATTTTTGTGCCCCCTCACATGGCTGCCGCTGCCATTGAAGAAGCCATTGAAGCGGAAATTCAATTGGCGGTAGCCATCACTGAAGGTATCCCCCAACAAGACATGGTTCGTGTTGCCCAAGTTCTTAAGACCCAAGAAAAGACCCGGTTGGTCGGTCCTAACTGTCCCGGTGTCATTGCCCCTGACCAATGTAAGATTGGGATCATGCCTTCTAGCATTCACAAGAGAGGCCGGGTCGGTGTTATTTCCAGATCGGGGACTCTTACCTACGAAGCCGTTGCTCAAACCACCAAGGTTGGCTTGGGTCAATCGTTGGTGATTGGGATGGGTGGTGACCCCTTCCCCGGTACCAACTACATTGATGCGCTTACCCTTTTCCTTAACGACCCTGAAACCGAAGGGATCATTCTTATTGGGGAAATTGGTGGTTCTGCCGAAGAAGAAGCTTCGGAATTTTTGAAGCAATACAACTTGACCAGAGATGTCCCTAAGCCCGTTGTATCGTTTATTGCCGGTGTTTCTGCTCCTCCTGGGAAGCGGATGGGTCACGCTGGTGCCATTATTGCTGGTGGCAAGGGTGACGCCAAGCTGAAGATTGCTGCTTTGGAACTGGCCGGTGTTGTTGTGGAACAATCTCCTGCTAGATTGGGTAACTCTTTGTTGGCTCAATTTAAGGAAAAGGGGTTGTTGTAAATGACGTATGACATACATATTACATGATAGAAACGAATTCGAGGAAGTGTTGTAGAAGTATAGATATTAAATGACACTAACAATGGCTTTGGACATTCAATACTAGTACCGTTTTTCAAATTCCTCAGTACTAGTTTTCAAGTGGTTCTGTTATCATTTCACGGTGGTTGGCTTCTTTAATTGCCTAAAAAACGGTTACTAGAGACAAGTGACATAATTAAGTTCGAGACAAATCATTTCCCGTACTGTTTCTTGAAAAATTTGTCGTTGCCGATTGTTCAACTTTTCTGTTAGCATTCGCACAGTGGCTTATTTACTTCTTGCCAATTTAACTAAACGGTTAGCGCATACTTAATCGTCTCCGCACTTCCTTGCTATTTTAAGTACGCTTGAAGTTTTAGTTGAATGCTGCCGAACCATACGTAGATTAACTCTTCAACTATATTAATATATCAAGCAAGTAACCGGCGAAATTTTTCTCACAAACTTTCCGCTCGTCCATTGTTCGTTCTTCCTCTTCCTCCATGTTGCGGACATTTACCCGATTTCAATCTAGTTCCCCCAAACTTATTGTTAACCCACTTGAAGTTTCGAATGCCCATATCATCCGTGAGCTGCTGACCCAGTTTCCTATTCCCAACCTTCTTCTGTTTGATGGGTTTGGAACTCTCTATACTCCCAAGACTCCTGTTCCCGAACAGTATCACAACATCGCTAAGGAATATGGAATTGATGTGTCTGAAACTACGATTGCTGAACGGTTTAAGGTGGCATATAGCCAATTGAATGTTGAATACCCCATCTACGGCAAGGGCCAGCTTTCACTGAGTGATGATTGGTGGAAATTGTTGATCACTCAGGTGTTCCAGTTGAATAACCAAGAGACAGTTGAAAAGCTTGGGGAAGCTCTTATTAAACATTTCACCACCACCGACGCTTATCGGGTCTATGACGACGTGATTCCCAATTTGACCAAGCTTCAAAACCTTGGAGTACAAATGGTGGTTTCCAGCAACTCTGACTTGCGAACTATTGAATTGCTTGAGAATCTTGGTCTTTCGAAGTATTTTTCAAATGTGTTCTTGTCGTGTGAAATTGGGGTGGCCAAGCCCGATAGAAGGTTCTTTGACTATATTGCCCGCACCAAGTACGGCACTAACCGGGGATTCAACTATGCTTACTTGGAAAAGTGCTGGCATGTGGGCGATTCGTTTGAACACGATTTCGTTGGCGCTGTCAAGTCGGGATGGAATGCGGTGTTGATAGACCGCCACCGTACCTCTGAATTCTTTGTTGCCAAGGATAAGATCAGGGTGGCTCAAGATGGATGTTTTATGAGTCCTCTGGGCGAACAGGATAATCCTGACATGTTGGTGGTGGCGAACAACCGGATTATTGTTGGTGGCATGAACCAAGTGGGCGATTTATTCGAAGACTAGTAGATGTAGTACGACATTCTTTTAACAAACGAGAGGGAGAATCAGGGGAGGAGGTTCCAAAATGCGTAAATCAACGTACTACATCCAATGGCTGATTGTAACCTCATGGTTGTAGCTAGTAAACTCGTTTCACCAACTATATATAGAATATGCACAAACGACCACAAACCAGCGAAACAATCAAATAGTACTTGATTGCTGGTGTTTGATTGTAATCTCATGGAAACCGATCACATCTCAAACTTACGTTCAATATTACTAGCACTGACCATGTCTCGTCAAATGTCTCCCTCACACAATCTCCAGTCTCAATCACAAGTTCGTGACCAATATACGAACTCACACGACCTAATTTATTTTAGACCTCACTACACCAAAACAACAATTTAAAATAAAACCACATCTTTTCATGACCATTGTGAAAAGCACTGCCCCCAAACCTGCGCCAAGACAGATCCCAACTTGGTGTGTCGTTTTGTATTTTTTAACGTTGCCACAAAACCACCACCCCACCGTGTCTAACCATAAACCGAAAACGATTTCGCCGTCATTTCCTCTTTGTTTCCGTTTACAACCTCCTGCACTTCCTAATCCAACTTTCGCACCTCGATTAGCTACCGCATCATATTGCCTGTTTGTTCGCGTTTCGCGTTAACATAGCCATGTTACCTATGATGTTGCCGTTGATACTTTTCCAGCTCTTTGCCTGGACGGCGGCGGTGGAAATGGATATTTCATCCAAAGACCTGGTCTGTGCTGCTGCCAAGGCTGTAGCTGACGGGGAGTGGAATTATTACCTGGGTCTCAAGTATGGCGGTACGGTGGGGATGTTTGATGGCTACTACTGGTGGTCTGCTGGGGAAGCTTTCGGCGGGCTCTTAGATTACTATACCTGGTGCGAGCCTGATAACCAGACGCTTCACAATTTGTTATTTGACGGGATGTACGCCCAGAGGGGGGACAATTATGACTATATTCCCAGTAACCAGCTGATGACGGAAGGGAATGATGATCAAGGGGTATGGGGGATGGCTATTATTGAAGCGGTAGAAAGAAACTTTACCGATCCTGAAGACCACCTGTGGTTGCTGATGGTGCAAGCGATTTACAACACAATGGTCCCCCGGTGGGACACCTCTCACTGTGGTGGGGGGTTGAGATGGCAAATTTTCACCTGGAATTCGGGTTACGATTATAAGAACTCCATTTCCAATGGGTGTTTGTTCCACATTGGTGCCCGGTTGGCGCGGTACCTCGGGAAAGACAACAACATGACAAAGAACTACACCGACACATGTGAAATGGTGTGGGAATGGATGGAAAATGTCGGGTTCATGCCCACCTCCCACTCCGGCGGCAACAACACTGACGAAGCCATTTACGATGGTGCCAAGATCACCAACAACTGCTCGATCAATGACACCACCAAATTGAGATGGTCCTACACCTACGGGGTGTTCATGTCTGGTTGTGCGTACTTGTGGAATGTCACCGAAGACGAAATTTGGAAGACGCGGGCAAAGCTGATTATGGATGCGGGGTTGAAGTATTACGTCGACAAGCAAGGCTACATGCAAGAAACCACCTGTGCTCCCAGTAAGCGGTGCAACAACGATCAGCGACTGTTCCGGTCGTTGTGGCTGCGGTGCTTGCATCTCACCATGCACTTGATTCCCGAAACCAAGGGCACCATCTACCCTTACATCCAAAAGCTGGCGCAGGGGGCGGCCAATTCTTGTTCTGGTGGGTCTGACGGTGTCACCTGCGGCATGGATTGGTCCAACGCCACCTGGGACGGCTACTTTGGCTTGGGTGAACAGATGCTGGCGTTGGAAGTGATTTTGGCCACGCTCGTAGACGAAGTGCCGGCGCCGTTCACCGCCGACAACGGGGGCTCGTCCAAGTCGGTGCCTGATGCTGGGATGAACGATGTAGACTACACCAACAAGAACACTATCGACATTGAAGGTAAGGACCGGGCGGGGGCCGGGATTATCACGGCGGTGGTATTGTTGGTGTTGTTGGGGTGTCTGATTTGGATGCTTTTTTAGATAACGACGTTGATGACGAATGAAAACGTACCTGTTTACGCAATATATCCTTTATACCACATGCTCGTAGTTCATATTTTCGTTTATTCTATTCGTGTAATTATCATCACCGTTCGCCACCTATTGAATCGCCATGGCATTGACATTCGACGTCAACAACGTGGTGATGTTATCTTCAATCAACCGTTCGGCGGTGTCACTCAAGTGCTTCTTGGGATCTTGCTTCCCTACATATCTCGTTTTGAGCTGTTCTTCCGTCAATTCCTTTTCTTCTTGCACCCGTTGGTTATATTGATCGGCGATTTTCACCATCAGCTGAGCCGCCTCCAAGTTCGAGTGTTCGTGTTTGTCGTACTTTTCCACTTGCAACCCCAGCTGCCAATTATTCTTGTGCAAGTTGAGCAACATGTTGGTTTCGTGCAGGTTCTTGTGGTAGTCAATGTTGAGAGAATAGTAGTGACGGTTGACGCCGTGGATCAATGCTTGAATCAGGGGCTTGTTCAAGTAACCGATATTCGAGGTCGATTGCCGGGGCTCTTGCCCCATCATCAATGCCGTACCATCAATGGTGCGGAAGGCGTCAATAACAACCTTACCCTTTACCGATTGAATAGGATCCACCACCACGGCCACCGCCCGCTTGTTCAACTGTTCAAACAGCTGTTGGGTCAGAACATCCACCAGGGATAACCAACAGCCAAACCCAGGGTGCGAGTGGTACCAACCCACCACCATCTGGTCACGACCGGTTTGCCGCAACATATCCATCATTTTCGTCTGGAAGACGTCATCAACGGCTTCAACAGAAACCCCAGTACCCGATTGAGGCATGGCAAACACGTCAATAACATGAATGGTGAATTCATCCACGAACTCCCCCAACATCAACCCCATCACTTCCATGGGCACCCCGGCCCGAGCGTGCTTGAGCATTTTAAGAAGGGCAAGCGAAGAGATGTATACCGTTTCCGAATTGTCAACAATGGGACCATCTGTTTGCGGAGGGGCAGCACCGCCGAGCCCCATCCCAGAACCAAGTAATCGTTGAAGGCGTTCCATGATAGTGGCAAATGTGCGGACGAGAACGAATATAACAGTGCGGCGCGTGGATGGAAGGAAACGGAGGAGGTGCGAATAGGTTAAGGAAAACAGCCGACAGCGGACGGCAGTGTGTGGAGTGACCCATTATGAATCAATTGTTTTTATTTCGATAAACTCTCTGATTGGAGCTTCTATTTCAAGCATGAAGTATTGCTGTTGACCATCACTTCGGTCCATCTTCCCTATGAAACCCACGCTTGACCTACTTTGGTAGACCTAAAAATGGCTGTAAAATCCTAATAGCGAATTGATATATTTTTCTAAACCAAGTAGGTGATCAATTGATCTAAATCGACACTTTTATTCCCAGCTCTGACTGCTTTGACATGCCTATATTGAACCACTTGTTAGTGCAAGGTTTGGTCAAAGTGTATATGACGAAAACTGGACAAAACGTACGATCAAAATTTTCGAGTTTAACATATTTCATGCTATTTCAAACCCATAGGAACAATATTCACCGTTTCCCAATACCTGTAAATACCGTTTAAGGTAAAATATTTTGCTTTCTTGATCGGGTGGCAAATATTCTTACGTAATCGACATATTTATGATATTTCATATACAGAAAATTCTCAAAATCGGCCCTACGCAAATTCTGAAAGGCGCGTTAGGTAGATTATCAAAAAGCCGCCCTCAAATTCCTTTTGTTTAATTGTGGCAGTCTTCCTGGTGGAGCTATGAGCCTCTGAAAATCAAGAAAATATCCGACATATAAGACCGACCTTGCAGATGGAGGCCTTCTGGCAATCCTACACATCTGACATTATTCTCCCCTTGTAGCCACATCCTTTAAGGGAATATTGTTGTTTTGTTTGTGTTCATAGCTCGTGGCCGCGTCGAGAAATCGGGGGATTTAGAAAAAGTGCGATTTTCGACTTTTATTTCGGCTTTAACACGACCTTTTACTAATATTGGGTGTACACGACCTTTTTTTCTAAATTAATTGTATAATTCCATTCCAAAATGTATTCTTGAAAAGTAACAAGTTTTATTTAGTCAGGAGCTCAGACATAATAAGATATCTATAATGCAGCCCAAAATACGACATTTTGTTTTCAAACCATTATCCGGGAATTTTGGGTCTATGATCGCACCACTTAACGATTGGATGCCCGGTTGAAAGTAACTAACTTTTGTTATTCGGAAAGCTACGCCAATAGCAATGATATCACCATAAACATATAGTTTCTAAGCAAGTATCAATTCCCCAGCCACCCCCTGACAATTTGGGGGAGTATTCAACTGGCGTTCCAAAAATACTTCCAAGAGTCCGGGAATGTCCTCCAAATCATGCCCCAATTATTATGGCCGTTCCATTGGTCATTGGTGACCATAACTTTTCACTAACCTACAAAAATTGCAGTCGCTACTTGCAGTGCAAAGAGAATCCCGCGCTACTTTATTGGGACCTTATTTCTCACGAGGCTTCCGTAAGCATTGCTAACAGATCAAATATGAATGTGTTTTAGTATCAAGCTTCAATCTACCTCATTCTACCTTCATTACACACCATTTCATGCTCATCACATTCCCTTCCTTGAAAATTACATTCACCTCTTCTCGTCACAGACAATACATTCCGTCAGCACAGCCTACTACATATTTGTCGTGGCCACAAACGCTAACGGTTGGCAAGGTTACCACCTTCCCAGTTTTTACCACTGCCTTCTACTTTTATTACATTTTCGCCTAATTCTGATCGTTCTGCGTTCGTCCTCCTCGATCCAATCCAGTTAAATTAACAGCAATGCTGCACATCGATCACTAATTGCCTTTCTTGGGATTTTTATTGGGAAAAATTAGTTTCACATATAGTTTACTCTACGACTATAACGCCCAGCACATCATTACCCATTCCTTCACGTCATCTACGGTATGTCCTATTTCGGCTAAGCCAGTAATGCTCGGCCATTAATGACATCACCTCACCATCATCGGGTGTCGGAGATTACTCTTTCCCGGACGCCATCACCACGCAACATAGTCATTGAATACTGTCCACTAGCCAAGACCATCTCTTACAGTACAGGGAGTCTTGCCAATATTCCCCATCGGGTGTTTGCACAACCGCGTTTGTTTGGATCTGCCCCCTTCGACGCGCAATACGTATGTACCTGAAACCTACATACACACCCGCGGTCGTGGATAAAACTAAACCAGTAAGATCCAAATTTTCTGTCGCGCCTACCCCAACTAAACCACACATTCATTTCCGGACGCTGTCCTATTGTACTACCTTTCCATTCCTTCATTTGTGGACGCTGTCCTTTCCAACTATAGTCTTTCCTTAAAATATGTCAATTGATTTTGAACTGTTGGTAGAGTTTGAAACGCTGTTAGCGCTGACGCTGGTTCAGAAAACCACTATCATTATGGATAATTTGCAACTTAAAGTGGAGCGGCTTAAACGGGACGACGAAGTGGCCCCGTGCCTGTTCAAAAAAGAAGACCTTGTGTCGAAGTTTGAGGAGTATAAATATTGTGACGACGAGTTTGTCACTTGCCCCAAGTGCGGCCAAGGATTGATGGATGAAGAAAAGTATAAACAGTGTTGCAAAAACTACATTTACAACAATAGTCAAATCACCAGTAACGTTGAGGAGTGCTATTGGCTTGCGTTTATCAATAACCCCGTGCTGACGATTTCGAGGTTACCCCACTATACCCAGCTCGTATGTTTGCAGCAGGGCATTCCCAACCAAATAAGAGGATTGGTATGGGAGAAGTTGTTCTTGTTGGACCACGACACCATTCCTCAGCTGTCCAAGTTGGTGTTTGAGAATTTGCAACATTCATACAACACCGAGATTTCGAAGCAGATTGCTAAGGATCTCAACCGCACATTTCCCCATACCCATTTTTTCAAGATGGAGGACACGATTAAAAACCTTGACTTGGTGTTGAATGTTTACGCAAACTTCGATAGTGAGTTGGGATACTGTCAGGGGCTTTTATTCTTGGTGGGGGTGCTCTACTACCACTTTGACCTGGACTGTCAAATGACTTTCCATGCCCTCATTTGCATCATGGATGTTGAGCCTCAATTGCGCAACATCTTCACCACCGGCACTATGCTGGACACCTTGTCCCAGTGGGAAAGGGAATTCACCGAAATTGTGCATAAAGTGGACCCCGAGTTGGCGGACCACTTGTTTGGCTTGGTAGAGGCCCGGGCGTTTCTCTACCAATGGTGGATGCTGTTTGTGCTGAGCCACCTGCCTGATCTTCTGATTGTAAACCGGATCATGGACTTTTGTATGATCCAGGGGTGGAAGGCGGGCTTGCTCAAGATCTCGCTTGGGTTGTTGGTGCTGAATAAGCCGATTTTGATGGCGGTTGGCCGCGGAGACGAAGAGGTCATTTATCAACACTTGCTCAACGAGCTGAAATGGGGGAATGTCATCAACAATTTGGACTTGTTTTTCGGTGACTTATTGTTGTCGTGGGATGACGATATGTTTACTTCTATTATTGACCGGCCCGAAGGTGATGATACCATTGAAGAGGTTGAAGAAGCTGAAGAGGAGCCTCAAGCCCTGGTTATGGGTCGCATGTTTGCTCTGATTGCTCCTTCGTTGGCTCTGGCATCCACATTCCTGTCTCGGGAAAGAACTGGTCTGGACTTGAGCGATGCCATGACAAACCAACTGTCAGCGTCGGTATTCAGTAAGAATGTTCCTAAGAACGAGATGGAGTCCATCTATTCTGACTTAAGCGAGCTGAGTGACAATTACAAGCTGTTTACCGATTACTTACGCTTACCTCTGTACGCGCTGAAACGTCTGGAGGGGACCGCCGACTATGCTGGCTTTAGTGCCGACATTGTTGCCGCTGAGAATGAAGGGTTGAAGCAATTGTTGAGATCTGCTCAACTGATGTTGGATGAAGCTAATCCACATGCTGTGGCCCTTAAACAAGAGATTGACCGAGTTTTGAATTGTTAGATTTTTTTGTACGATGATATGGACATGATGATGAAATGTATTTTACGTAGGTGGGTGTTCATTTGAGTGTTCAAATTATTGCGCCAGTTGTAGTCCGGCTCTCTCTTGGCAAGCGCCAGTTGGTAGAGAGTTGCTGTTTGTTTAGTGAAATATGGAAATTTGTGCTCGGCAAAATTCGAACAACAGAAGCAAAGACTCTGATTGCAGTGATTCTATTGTGCCATAACTTTAAAAATCGTTACATTAATTTTGTCCACATTGTGGGTCTATAGTCTATAATTAAAGCTCATTCAAGCAAACTTCAGGGAATTCAACTTCTTCATGATCACCGACACCCCCAGCAAAGTTCTCCTTGCACCCCCATTTCTTGTAAGGGAACCACCAATACCCGTAGGTGATGATAAGATAAATAACCATAACAACGGAAAAGTAGTTCATGGTGCCCCCAGAAACAGGCATCGAAGCGGGAAAAGAAAAAAACACAAGCGCAAACACAGTCCACAAGAGACAAATAATGTTACAGAAAAAGCCAAACTTGCCCAACCAGAAGGGACCATGCTTGATGTTGTTACGGCCCCGGTAGAGTAAACACAACACAGGCACAGCATAAGACAAAAGAAGGAAAGTAATACACCCCACCACCATCGAGTTGAAAGCGGCGTCAGAAATAAGGTATAAAATCCCCAACAATGCCACCCACGCCGACGAAAACAAGTGGGCATTCAAGGGAACACCCAACTTGGGGTTTACTTGAGCCAAGTACTTAGAAAAGGGCAACCCGTTGTCTCTAGCAAACGACCAGCACAATCTCGTTTGCCACGTTTGAGCAGAAATGGTGCACCCGCAAGCAGTCAAGAAAATAAGAACCCCTAAGCAAGTGGCCCCAGCCTTGTTGCCTAACGCTTGGTAGTAAATATCCAAAATCGGCATCCCAGTGGAAGATTCGTAGATGGCTTCCAAGTTCCGGATGCAGAAAAACATGGCAATGACATAAGTAATGGAGGTCAAGAACCCCATGGTCACCGTACCCAAAATAGCCTTAGGAATATCAGTACGAGGTTTGTTGGTTTCTTCAGCCAAGTGAGTAGCCAGGTCCAAACACGAGAAAGACCAGTTAGGGTTGACCAACCCAACAATAAACGCAATCCCGGCCAGCTTCCACCCAGTGTTGTTGTTGAAATGAACAAACACAAAGTCCGCGGTTTGGTAGTTGCCACGAGAGCAAACAAGAACAGTAATGGTAATGGTGATGTAGGAAAATAACGACACGTACAACACCGTCTTCCCGATGATAGGCAAGACCCTACCGTAACAGTTGAAAATCACCAAAAAGGCATTGACCAATTCGTAGATTACAAACAATTGCCACTTTTGCGGGACATGGTCGGGGTGGTTAAGCACCCAGAACCCCATGAGTTCGTTGGCAATGGCTTGGGCCATCGATGCGCAGGTAAAAAGGGCACCACCCCAAGCCAAAGACCCACAGGTGTAGGCCAAGAAACTCAGGTACTTCTTAGGAGCCAAGACACGGGTCCACACGTATTGCCCCCCAGCAGAGGGGATCGCCAGCGATAACTCAGAAAGAGTGACCCCAATGGTGTATGAAATCAGAGCAATAATAATAATCCCGTAAACAATTAAAAGCGGACCCCCGGATTGAATCCCGGTGATCAAAGAAGCAGAAATCCCAAACCAAGAGTTTGTAAGACCAAAACCAATAGCAATAATGGAGTATGTGGAAAACGTCCGCTTCAACTCACCAGGAGCAACTTCCGTCAGTTCATACACCAGGTCGTGAATACTAGAATCAGACTTTTTCATCGACCTAACCAGGGCATCATCATTGATGTGGTTGGCCAACGTTTCGTCGCCAATCTTCTCGTCCATCTCGCTTGAGATTTAGGGGTTTGGTTATCTTATATAAGATTTATCGAGAAGGAAAAAAAAAAGAAATCTCCAAATCGGGTACAGCATGCGATGCAGTGTACGGTGGCAGCAAGAAGGCGGCCAATCAGCGTACGAAAGATGAAGAATCTTATCACATGCTATTCCACCATTAGTTAATTTGCCCAACTATCTATGGGGTGCATCGAGACAAAGATCTGACGGTAGCAATGCGATGAGGTGAAGATACGATTGCCGTCTATTGTCTGTCATAGACAAATGCAGGAAGCGAAAAAATTTAACGGGTGGAGGATATCGATTAAAAGGAGGAGAATAGTGGAATTTGCATGGTGCCGCTTCATGTAGGCTACATAAGCGATAACGGCGAATACGGACAAATGGCAGATGTCGAATTAGAATGACAAGAGGTGGATAGGTTGATTATTCAGGGGGTTGTCAGAACTGGTGCATATTAGATCGAAATTGTTTCAACTTGAATGAAAGAAGTATTCGTGTAATCGGTAAATAAACATCTAGGTATGCAGGTTTCTCCACTTTTTCAGTGAATTGGTACTCAATGGTAAATATCTTTAATTATGATATATTTCAGTTAGTATATATCTGTAGCTATATATCTTTAGGTAGTATATAACTTCCGGTAGTAGATATCTTTCGGTAGTATATACTTCCAGGTAATATGTATCTCAGCACACTTACTGTGACCGCTAGTTGAATACCGCAATTTGTTGGACACGGCGTTCGCACAGCTATTATGCAGTACCTTTACCTAGGTACTGTTTTTTAGGATTGAGCCAAATGCTTGTTAGGAGTAGCTGGCTTCAAAGCTTGGTAATACGGTGCTATATCTAATACTTCTTATTTAATCAACTAACGAATAGGAAGATAGGTTACCAATGAATGGTAGCGCTGTACTTGCTGCACCGATGTTTTCTTACTAAATGCAGCACCGATGTTAGTCGCGGCGCTTTATTCCCATTTTGCCATTTTGGGATGGGGTGTTTGCAGCACCGATGTATAGCTAATAAGTGAAGAGTCAATTCAATAAATGCAGCCACAGTGAGGGGTAGCGGAACACAAAACAAACCGGTTGAAACAACCAATTATATGATAACCTCTACCATTGTACCGGGATAACTCGGAAAGACCATGACGTCAGGAAGACTCGAAGTCACAATATCCGATTCCGCGTTTCTTTTCCGAACCGGTGCTGTCACTTTCCTCCAATTTGTGTTGTCTAGGCATACTTTCCCCACTTCTGCAATCCCTTACTCCACCCTATACCCCAAGATATAGCCCGAAGTCGCAAAGACCCTATCCTCCCATACCCTCTTCTAACCTAACCACTCACCACCACCCCACCACCACGTATCCCCCCCTCTCCCTGTGTAACGTTACTGCACCCCGGAGTCATTCACATTTGCTCCTTCTATCCGTCTTCCCCCACGTTTCACCGCAATCGAGACACGACCATTTCTCAGTGCGACCGGAAAATTAAAAACTTAACTTGGTTAGTCAGGCCAAATCCCACCTCGATTATCCCCGGTAGCTGCCATGAGTGGTGATGAACGGACAACGATACCCCGGCCGGTACCTCAGGAGGTATTCAGCGGTGGTGCTACTACTTCCCAACACATTGAAGCCACTGACGATGACCACTTCGAAAACACCACCTATTCATTGAAGCGGACGCCGTCTTTGGGGTACCTTGATGATTTCATTGAGCCAGAAAAACAAGTGGGCAAGATTTCTTCCCAAGTTCCTCAACAACAGGTGGCACCGGCCGTCTCTCAGGCAGGACCGCCGCCATCGTCGGCGTTTGACCTGCCTGAACTTATGCCTCATGACGATGCAGATATCGTTGACCAGCCCCACCGTCACGTAGATTACCTTCTGTACCAGTGGGACATTACTGATATTTCCAAGCTGTGGCGATATATTGTTCTGAAGCGTAACACCGTCACAAATGCCGCTAGGCTTGAAAATGCCAGTTGGCGGACGTGGGCCCAGCGCCAGGGGAACCTTAAGACCATTCTGCCGGTGGCGGTCAACTGGCTGAAAGATTCCGACGTCACATGGTTGTATGGACCCATTCTACAAGATGATGGAAAGGCCAGTGAGGATGACCCCCGGCGCGAGGTGACTGTTACCCTGAAAGAAGCAGGTGACATCCAGTTGCCGTGCTACCACCTGCCGAAGAAGGGAATCATTCGTCATCGCACCCGGCTTGACCAGATCATTTCCTGTCTGAATTTGTTGAAACACGACCTCGCTGCCAATAAGGAGTTACAGCGACGGAAAGATGAGCAAAATAGCAAGTTAAAGGCGATGCTGGAAAAGACGCCTGAATTCTTCAACTACGATGCCATTCTGGGCCGTCTTAACCAACAATATAAACATGTACAACCACTGCTGAACCCATCGCTCACCAAGTTGCAGTCATTGCTCAATAAGAAAGATCCGCCAGCACCGGAGCCGGTGGAAATTCTGCCGGTCAAGTCGCAGGAAGTGGCTCTGGTGGAACTGATGATTAAGCCGGCGCGTCACATTCATTTCGACGAAACCGTTCAACAGTGCATTGCCGTAGACAACTATTTTGAGACTGACGATGAAAGAGAAGGTCTGAGCACTCCTCAGGCCATCTACCTTGATCTGGACGACGGCGACCTGGACGACGACGAAGACCAGGACGGAGGGTTCTTTTTGCTGGTCCCCCCCCTGGGGGCAGGGCTTTCCATAGCCAACTCTGTCTCGAGATCCCTGGACACCGAGCTGGAGCTCTCAGACCTGGTGTCAACCACGAGCTCGAAATTCCATTTTCAAACCATCCAGATGTTATCGCCGACAACCATTAATTATGGGCTGCTGGAGGAAGATACAGATGATGAATATACCTACACCTCGCTGATGAGTCACAAGGCCAACCACCGTGGCTACGACTACTACTACGATTATGATTACGACCAGGTGTACCAAGCGAACCCCACCTATACTGGTCTTAAGATCCCCGACATTGTCGACATACCCGAAAACATTGCTTTGGGGTTTGTAGGTGCCCCAGTTGCAGATGGTCCTCCAGTTCTACCCACGACTTCCCCTTCGGTTCTCCCCTCCCAGTCTAAACTCCCACCCCATCAGCCCAAAATGATTATGGATGAAATAGACCTGGAACTGGACCTGGACCTGGATGGCGGTCTTTCAATTTCTGCCCTGAACTCATCCAAGGACTTGGCACAACTGGTGTTTGGTGGCTTCACCAACCACTTTCCTATCGATCAGAGCCCCCAATGCGTGAACGCGCCCACCCTGACTATTAATCCTAATCACACGCTGTCGCTGAAGTTGTCGCTGCTTTTTGCTGGTAATGAAGAGAGTGACGATGCTCTTGTCAAGCAACCCAGGCTGTCCAGTTCACTTGCCGATGAATTTTTGGGCCATCAGCCTCTAACGAGATCACAATTGACCGACCTGTTCTTGGGACGCACGCTGCTGCCGGACCTGCTGGGGCGTCTGACGCCAATTAAGCTGGCACCGGTGCCCCCCAAGACAACTGAGGAATATGCCACTTCGGTGATGAGTCCACCACGTAGATTGGGAGGGTTCATGTTGCAGGATGATTCTAGCGACGACAGTGACTAGCAAGATATGTCGAATGTGGAAAAATGACAAGCGACAATGTTGCATTTAATGTATATATTAGATGGTATAATTATGGGAATATTCTAGTGGACTACTACTGTAGGGGAAGGTGAATTCTTATTTAAAGGGAGGATGTATTAAGATGCTTTGGCTGTTGGAAATAAATTGAACGATTTACGGTGGCGACTTTCCTTGAACAGAAAATACGTTGTACATTTCATTCACCAATAAATAAAAGTTATTACTATAAGCTTGTTGGCGTAATCTGAAGACGAAGGTTTGAGTGATAATGTTATGATTGAGAAAACCCCTGATTTGCCACCCTAAATGGGAGTATCGCCGATATTCGGGAAACTTTTAAATTTAGTCGCACGTCCGAGTTTAGTGGAAGTAGATTAACAAGTGGTGTGAAACTAGTTATCTTCTTGTTGCTCAATCTGTTTCCTATTCTTTATCTCATGTTATTATTAGGATTTCCTACTAAGTTCTACCACCCATCGCTATGGGTGGTGATACCGGTGGTTTATATCTAAGGAGTTGGGTTAACATCAGAGTCAGGGGCGTCGAGCGGCACACAACCAGGAACAAAAGAGTCAAATGTTCGTACCGTGGGCGCTGAGCCCTAAACCCTTATCCCAACGCTAAACAAATCACTCTCCTATGTGGGACTGAAAATTCACAACACACTCACCATATTGTTTCGCTTATATCTCTATTTCTATTTGCCCTAAGATGATTCAAAGCAATAATTTTTGCACTGACCAGAATAGACTCACTAAAATGTGGTTAGGTCTCCACACCGATAGTAAACGCTTGTTTGGTCTCTTCATGCAGTTTATGCTCGAACTTTATTTACTACTGTCAGCGAATGAAACCGAGGACAGGCTTCTGAAGTGGCAAGCCAGCAACTAAAGACAAAGGTATTGTGACATTATGTAGGTCATGGATCATGTGGTGAATAATTCTGCCATAATATGAAACCTGTTTAATTCACGCTATATGCATATTTACCAAACACTATATATATTATAGTCATATCTTGCAAGCAAAGTCATGCTTTAACCTTTCATTACAATCCTTCTATTAATGAGCCGAGTATTTGCCATAGCGAAACCTTACCCAAAGGTGCAAACACTATTTAATCATGTGTAAAGGTAGCTAGAAATCATACTCAGGAACCGGAATATTATTATGCTTCCATCCCAAGGTGGACAATGTCCAAACAACTGTTTCTTGGAGAACCCAATACAAGAGCAACCAACCTTGACTGTTTGTCTTTTCTTGCTTTTGGGGACATATCAATTCAACTGGTTATTTTGTCTGCTTAGGTAGTGCTGATGCTTTTTACCATATCAAAATAGGCCCAAGAAGTAGAATACTGGGTACAGGTTTGATGTTGACAAGGTGGAAACTATTCCAACCAATAACACAAAGTAACTGTTACTAATGAACTGAAGAATTAGTCTTTCCATCTTTCCTCTCTCTGGCTTGATGCTTCGCTGGGTGGTCTCTGCTCAGCTGCAGCTATTGAAATCCCATTTCAAGACAAATTTGGGTTAGCTGCTGGAAAACCCAACTGGAAAGTCCGTCAATTTAACTCGAGTTTCGTTTCCATTGTAAGCGGGTTGTTGCCGTTGGTTGAGCAGATAAACATGGATAAAGTATAATAATCTTGACTGAAGACATAAAAAAATACCTTGCGGTACTAACTACAAGTTGTACGTTACGCTATTTGATCAAATTTTAAATTCACACCGCGAAAGGTTACTGACAAAATCAGCCAACAAGATCCCAATTGCTACCATTATCGACTTTGCTAAATTTGATAGGCATAGCTAATGCAATTACGCCCCGCCTTGGGCGTTACACTAAGAGTATTTAATGTGGTTTTTCTTGTCGTCGAGTTCTGGAAGCTGTTTTGTATAGATATGGTGGTGTAAATATAATGAAAAGCATTCATGGCCAGGTCTTTGTACTTTTCTATTCTGGAACCAATGCTGTTGGTATTTCTTCTAATAATTTTAATAAAATATAAACTCTCACAGCATTTCATTAATAGTCTTCATTTATCATTACTGAGCAGACTCCTAGCCTCACCGGGTTATTCAGATTCTTCGCCCTCATACTCTTCCTCCTCATCTTCGACTTCAGAACCTTCCACTACTTCAATATCACTTGGTTTTGGTACGTTGGTTTCCTCATCTTCGTCATCTTCTTCATCTTCGTCTTCTTCGCCTTCGTCTTCTTCATCATCGTCTTCTTCTCCTTCATCATCATCATCATCCTCTACTTCATCATCTTCTTCTTCTTCTACTTCTACTTCTTCTTCTCCATCTCCTTCTCCTTCTTCAATATCCTCATCCTCATCACCATCATCAATGTCTATCACTCCTACTTGTTGCACCTCGTCGACATCTTCATCATCACTAGCGTCGCCAGCAACGGCCATTTTCTCTCCTTTGTGTTTCTTTGTGGGGGGAACCTCTTCTTTCACCTTTTGCTTCTTTTCCACTGACACCTCCGACAATGCATTCTGGAATTGCTTCTCTTGCTTTTGCTGCTCCCAGAATTGCACTTGTCTCTGAATCACAGGTGCAAATCCAGGCAAATCTGCCCTTTGAACTGCCTGCAATACATCCGCATCCGTTAAATTCTTCTTCCCCAGCTCTCTTTGAATTTCTTGAGCTTGGAACAACAAGTGCAGTACAAACACCGTTGCCGACCGCTGGATGGCCACTAACAGGTCTTTCCCTAGGATCATGTCATCGGGAAGTCGTGACTTGGCCAATTTCTGTACAGTACTTTTGGGAAACAAGATTTCATCGATATTTGTGGGCTCCTCTCGTGGTTGTACCGGGTATTGCCCGTCAGCATTCTTTCTCCAACCCTTGGGAGGCATAGTTTGAGGGGACGCGTTCGCGCACTATCCAAATTGGGGTTACCGATGGGATGACGTCTGATTACTATGGTCTGTTGCAGGCACCCAATATTGGTGAAGTCGTGTATGGGGGTCAGGGGTTTGTACCATGGTATGGCAATCCGGCATACTTTGACCGCAACGACCAAAGTCTGCTTGGTTTTAAGCAGGTGGTGCCACCTGGAGCCAAGCGAAAACCCAAGGTAACCAAGGTAGATGGCGAGGTGTGGATAGACACGTTGTACGTGTGTCACAATTGTTTTCAGTATTCAGAAACTGGGGCTGATTTGGCAGCACACTTGGCTTGTTGTGATTATGGTGATTTTACAATCCCCCAAGTAGGGACGCTTATGTATTGGGATAAACAGAGAGAATTGATTATTCGACGAGTTCGAGGGCTTGAGAACCCGTTGTTTTGTCAGAATTTGGCTCTTTTTGGCAAGTTGTTTTTGGATGATAAGCTGGTGTTTTTTAATATTGAACAGTTTGACTTTTACGTGTTGTGGGGTAAACATGGCCACAAAGAATATCTACCCATGGGGTTTTTTTCTAAAGAAATGGTGTCATGGGATAACACCAACAATTTGGCGTGTATTTGTGTATTTCCGCCTTTCCAACGCCGGAGTCTTGGGTGGTTGTTGATCGAGGTGAGTTACGCGGTAGCACGACATACTCCCGGTCAACTAATGCTGGGTCCAGAGTTTCCGTTGTCTCCATATGGGCGAGTATCGTACCTTCGGTTCTGGCTGGTGAAATTAGCACATTATATCCATACCCACCTCACCACTGCCGCCGAATTTGAAGTGGAAACGGCAGCGCGTGATCTTGGCTTTCGGCCTGAGGATATTCTCATCACTTTGAGCCACATGGGTGTAGTTGACGATTTAGGAGACGAATTGGAATTGCGGTTGGGGGCGGTGGTGGATTATTGTGAGCAAAACAAGATTGATATCACCAAAGAGAAGACGATCATTGACTGGGACGCGTTTTTATTACATAAGCCAGTGTTTTCATAACATTGTGACGAATATAATGTATACCGATCAGAAGCGGTGATAATTATCGTCTAGCGTTATTTTATTCTATAAAGAAATTTCTATTCCCTGTATTCAATCCCATCTTTCAACTCCACAATGTCTCCAATCACCACCTTGACAAATTCGTCATAACCATTTCCCCCTGCTTCAATCAACCCCTTTTCTTCTTTTGAACTGGGGACAATTCTAGTGGCCAAAAACTTCGGGTGTTTCAACAAATTGGTCAAACACAGACTAAACTTTTCCCTTTTCCCTGGTGTGTCCAAGCCAGGAAGCATCGGCATATCAACCGCATCCTCACCTTCGCCTTGGTTTTGAACACTGCCCATTGCCACCAAATAATCGAGAGCGCACATCAGCTTGAGAATCTCGTAAATCAACAAAATTTGGCCCGTTTCGGAAATACTGGTGGTGGCCACTTGAATGGAGCTGGAGTCATTACCCCATTGCAAAATACACAGTTCGATCTGTTTACCAAAGAGTTGCAATGCCAAGCTTACTTCTGGGATTGCTCCGGGGCCAATCTTGGAGAGTACGGTGATAAAAATGGGAAGAATGCCGTTAATCCATAGCCAGTGGTACTGGGGGTCGGTAGTGACAGTTACTCGGCCTGCTCTGAGTGGTTTCAGCATTGGCGACTCCACAAGCACAATGAAAAGGCCAGCCTGGACAAACTTGTCTGCAATCACTTCGTCAATTGACACCAACACTTGGATAAATTGGAGGGACAAACGAGCAAATACAAACTCCAGGTTCACTTCGACCTTGTGTGCCTGGGAGTAAAAGTTAAGTAATGCTTTGATCGTACCTTCGTTTTCAATAACCCGAGCAAACTCATGGTGGGCAGAGTTTGCATCGACAAACTTGACCCCAAGAATAGCTTTAATGATAGATAACACAAGGGTAAGGTCGTCAATGAGCGGGTTAATATCGTCAGTCTTCTTGAGGTACACCTTATTAAGGAACTCATTGAGAATGGTGCGAATTGCCGCTGTCATAAGCTCAAACACTTCCCGGAACACGCTGAAATGTTCAAAAATGAGTCTCGAGTCTTCCTTGATCATCGTCACCCCGCAGAAAAGGATTCGGAGCAAGGGGCGATAATTACCCTTGCACAGGGTATATAACGGTGAGTTGCCAGAGAGCTGAGACAAGAAGCTGACGCCCACCAGCAGAGAGATGAGAGTGAGCGCCAGTTTGATAATGTCAAATACCACCTTGGAATCCGGCTTGGCCAGTTTGTCATTTAGCACGCAGTAAACAAGGTAGAACGCCACCTCGATTCGCTCGTTAAATACCAGCTCAAAGATTGCCGCCGGGATCCCTTCATCGTAGTCTAATTGAAGAATGGTAGCCGCCACCTGGAGCATTTCTGGCGTCACCTTGGTAGGGTATTTGCGGCACAATGCCACCACTAGCGCCCCCGTCAGCTTGGCCACGTCCACCTGGGCCATGAGGAACCGTTTGTTCGCAGCAGCCGCTTGGGTGCCCCGTTCCAACAACCCCCAGTCGCTAACCTGGCCAAAAGCCTGTTGCATCAAGTCAAGCCGAACAAAATCAGGCATGGGCAACTTGTTGTAAAATTTCAGCGCTGACGAGCCATAATGAGCAAATATGGCCTCGACGTCGGTGTAGAGTTGTGGGCGGTATTGGGAAACAGCAAAAAAGTCGCTAAACGGGAGCTTGGTCGCTGCATCGATTATCTTGGTGTACTCAGCTTTGTTGGAAGTAGTGAACAAGTAGAGGGCCAAAATCTCACCTATTTTCAGCACTACTTGCAACTCGTCACTGACAGTGTTGGCACTGATCCCCGCCCCGCCTTCGGGGCCCCATCTTTGCACGGCCACCAGTTTATCCTGCTTTGAGAGATGCGCCACGAGCATGTCAATAAACTTGGAGTCGTCTTCAGCATGGGGCAGTTCTCTCACCGTCACCCACGAGTTGAATGTAAGGGCAATCGCGTCCAACAAGTGGTAGGTGACGGTATTGGGGGTGGATACAAAGTCCACGTTTGATTTTAAGATGGAAATCATCAGTTTCAGGTTGGGAATATCCAATTGGAGGACCTTGCCGATATCATCAGTCACCAACAACACCAGCATCCCCTGTTGGGTTTCGCCATTCATGATGGCTCCTATGAACTGGTAGACCGAGTTTTTCAACTCTAAACTCATGAGTAGGTTCTCAAGGTCCCGCTTCACCAGCCGCACGAACACTTCCGCCAGCACCTGGCCCATATAACTGAGCAACAGCGGCAGCTGGGGCACTCTAACTAACGATGTTAACAAATCAATAATTGGCCGCTTAACAAACTGGTACTGAACGTACGCCGACACCATCTGCGGCACCTTGCTCAATAATTGGAGTTCAAGCGTCAGCAGCGACGTCGGGTTCTGAGTACTGTGGATATCCACTAGAAGCTTACATAATTGGAGGCCGTGTTCCACCCACTTGGTATAAACATAGCCGGATATGTCCCACGCCTCGTACACATTGAGATTGGACGCCAACAGATCAATCAATTCCAAGAACGGTATTATCAGCCGGAGCGCACTGTCTTCAGTCAGCATAAACAGCAGGTAAACCAACTTTGCCAGCTCTGACACCGCCAGGGGGTAGTCGATGGCATACTCTGCCACCAACAACTTGGAAAACGTCAGTAACATTGAAATGCCTAATTCAAGTTTATCAAACGAGTGGTTGAACTGGCAGTGGATAAAGCTTTCGAACACCACCAACAAGTGTTGGGAAAACTTCACCATCACCTGCGGTTGGGGGACGGGGTGCTGGCTCCAAACCATACAATCGCGCACAAGCTCCTCGGCTAATTTGGCCATGGCAATAGTAAAGTGATAGTCCCCCACCACCGCCTCCACGCCAAACAAAGCTGCTGCAAACCCTTGGTTGCCATCATTAGCAAAAAGTGACAGTTTCGACAAGTACGCCCACACCCGAGCCCGGTTGTCGGGAAGCACGAGGCGGAGAAAGGTGATACCGGCGGTGGCACCATCGATATATCTTGTGTGGAGCCACTGCTCTAAGAGCCGCACTACTACTTCAAATACGTCCAGATCGTCGTCATAGGTCAGCATATCGTGGATCATGGCGCGTACTTCATCGCTGGTGCCATCGATAAGCACCTGGTTAACCAATTGCAAAGATTCCACCGCCACTTTACAACTGTCCAGGTCCTGGGAGGTGCCAAAACGGGAGATATTAAATAGAATGCGACCAAGAAACCCCCACCCACTAAACCGATACAAAAACGTCATCAAGACCAGGTTGGCATCCCCCAGGGGAAGCACCTTTGCCTTGGTTCCAGGCTCGAGCAAAAGGGAGAGTTTCTTGGTAAATTCAAACGGCGGGTACAATTCCACCGGCTGCTTAAGTTTCACAAGCTCGGTGTTTTCGTCGTCCACCACCGAAATCTTGTCGCTTTCAATTTTAGAAAATTCGGACATATATGACCGCAAGTTTGTAAATTCGGTAAAGGCAAACCGACCATTGATCAGGGCCAAGGAAATAAACGGGGTTAAAAGCATGGGGAACTTGGTCCGCAGCAAGACAAAGTTTGCCTGGACCGATTCGTCGGAAAAGAACGCTTCGATCACTGGCTCGGGAGTAATTTTGACCACTTTGGCGATGATATTGGCAACCTTTGGTGTCATTTCCGGAAGCAAAGGCAACCCCGCAAGAATGATCGATACCAAGACCACCTGATACGTCAGATCAAAGACAAGCAATTGTGAAAGCAGCTCGATCGCGGAATAGACTTCCGTCACCGTGATTTGCCCTTCCAACGACGCGATTGTTGCTTTAAGATCAAACTCCACGGCAAACGTCTGCAGATTAGACTCGATAAAATAGTACTTGCGCAAAAGAATCACAAGCCAGCAGTAGCTGAGGATAGGCGAATCGATGGACAGGGTATCCTGGCATACAATTTTATTGATTTTTGAAAACGCCGCCTCATTGTTAAAGTACGACGGCAGCGCTGGTGTCAGTGATTCTACGGCGGCAACATCGAACGACCGCTCCAAGTCCAAGAAGAGCACCGATATTAACGTACACAACCCTTTCACCAACTCAAACTGCCCCTGGTAATCAACAATAATCATTGGTCCTACAGGAAGAAGGTAGTTATATTTGGCGCACACATTAAACCACTCCAATGTGGTGTCAATATCGGGACCGGGATTCTGTAGCATAAGTTCAAAGATGACGCGAAGAAGTTCCACTATATATAACACTGGTTCCACTTCGCCCGGCGCCAGTAGGGTAGAATCCACCGCCGTTTCCAATGTAGCAATTGCCCGGCGAAGGTAATCACTGATAAAGAGCTCCTTGCCGATGTTCTGCACTGCCATCAGTTTTTCAGGGTTGGTGCGCTGACGTAACAATTCTGCAGCCAATTGCAAAACCGTCCGCCTCTGGCGGAGTACCTGGTGGGAATAGTAGGAAATTTGACTTTTTTCAAAAAGCCTTTGACGGTCATCAGGGAGCTTCAGCTTATATTGATCCTTTTTCTGAGGAAGCAACCCCTGGGGGGGTGACTGGCTTATGATCCGCACCACTTCCGAGTATGCGGTGGCAGTGGCTTTCGCGACGTGTACGGCAACATCTGCATCTTCAATGGTGTAAGAAACACCTCGGACAGTCACTTTGGTGTCGTGTTTTTCGTCTCCAGCGGCATGGAACGGGTTTGGGTCAAGAATCACTTGTTTATTTTCAAGGAGAAAATCGTCCAAGTTGACCAGTTGGGATAATGGGATGGCCGGGGAGATTAGTACCAGAAGCGCATTTTCAAATGTCCACATTTCTCGGTGGCGAGAAGGTGGGGAGGGGGTTTCGCTAGTCATAGACGAGCTATGTTGTGATGAGTTGGTTGCGTGCGGCTCAAGCGAACGAGCATCGAGCAAAAGTCACCGCGAAGAAAGTGCATGATCCGGGAGCTAGAGTAGAGAAAAATGGGTGACTGTTGGTAGTGTTGATATTATTGGTAATGAGAATCTAGTGAATGACAATTTGTGAATATAAACGAAGGCAAAGAGTGATGATAAAACTCGCACTGATTCAAGATTTGATTTGTGCGAACTGTTTGTTGAAGTTAGCGGAGTGCAAAAGTGCGAACATGTCGCGAAATTTGTGCAAACATCGTGCAAACATTGTGCGATTATTATGCAAACATTGTGAGAACATTATGGTGTAATTATTGTTTTATAGCAAGGTATAATACATAGGTTAGGGGTATTTGTTACCTATTACGTTTTTGTTTGGTTAATGTTTCAGCAAGGTACGAAAATCAAAGCGGCAATCATCGACTTCCATCCAGGGGTAGAGTATCCCAGTATTCAACTCAGAGTAAGGTGATTCTATTGAATAGAGTACAGGTGTATGCTTTGCTGTCAAGAAAAACACATTTTTCTTAGTATTACGTCATATATAGTAGTGTATTTTTGTTTCTAATGTGATTATCCTTCTTATCAGTTGACACTAACATACGGTTATGACCAACGATTGGGATTACAATGTCAGACGGAGACTTTTCCATCAGCACTTTTAAACCATCTTCTTGTTCGAGCGGAGTAAGATGGCTAAGTCCTAGCACATTTTACTACCTGAGTCTGTATCACTCAGTGGTTTTTCCTTTATATTTGTAACCTTTGCAAGAAAAAGAGATAATCGCATTTCTAAAGTAGGTTACTGTAAAACATGACTCACCATCCGGATCAACGGAAAAAGTAAAACTACAAGCGGTATGTTAGCCATTCTCTATTTGAGCAATTTTTGGTAGTCTTGCCTTTTTTTTCCTCATTGCTCTGATTACTCTTCCCCACAATATTGATTGCGGAGGTACAGTACCGCAATGTTCAAAAAAAAGATCTATTCCTAATCTGAGTACCAATCGATAGTATTGAGCCCTCCTAAAAACATAATCCACCTCCACTCTATGGTATTCATCTGCTCATCACGCTGAACTCAGCTTTCAAGCCTTCCGCCCCGCGGCCCGCTACCGGCAACTCGCGCAATACTTAATTTTCTCAATCACCACCACTTTTTTCAACATGCTTCGGAATGTGGTTAGACAGGCAGCACGCCTGAAGCTGTCGTCGACGTCAGCTTTGGCCTACAAGACTTTGCACCGCAACCAAAAGCGCCCCCCTCTCCCCACATTTGAAACCCCCAACTGGCTGGCTGAAGAAGCGGTGTCGCTGATTCTCTACGAGACTCCGGTGCCGCTGAAGGCGCCTAAAAAGCAACACGTGCTCAACTGCTTGGTTCAAAACGAACCCGGTGTGTTGTCGCTGGTGTCGGGGACCCTTGCCGCCCGGGGTTTCAACATTGACTCGTTGGTGGTGTGCAACACCGAGGTCAAGGACTTGTCCCGGATGACGATTGTGTTGCGGGGCCAAGATGCCGTCATTGAGCAAGCTAGAAGACAAATCGAGGATCTTGTTCCCGTCTACGCGGTGTTGGACTACACTAATGCCGAAACTATCAAGCGGGAGTTGTTGATGGCCCGGGTGCTGTTGTTGGGGCCCGAGTACTTCCAAGAACTCATTGCCCTGCACAAGTTGCAGATTAACGAAGGGCTGGCCATTCCCGACTTGGAAGCCAAGGAATCCCGCTTCCACCCGTCGAACATGGCTCCTTCGGAGGCATTGAGACAAAAGCACCTGCACTTGGATCACATTTCCACTTTGACTCAAAAGTTTGGCGGGAAAATTGTCGACATTTCCGATCGCAACGTGATTGTTGAGTTGGCGGCCAAGCCGTCGCGGGTGTCTTCCTTCATCCAATTGTTGCAGCCGTTTGGGATTTTGGAAATCGCCAGAACTGGAATGACGGCCGTCCCCAGAACTCCTTTGGAGGGGTTGCGGGACGAAGACGACGACGCCATTAACGCTGCCGACATTGTTGACGCGTCGCAATTGCCCCCCGGTTAGTTATATAAGTACCTGGGTAATACTATGAACAATAGCATCATTCCCACTCTTGTACATACGATTACTCCCCCATTAAACACCCACTATAATACTACCCCTATTCGCGTCTCGACGCGCGCGTTGAAAACAGCGAAAATCTTTTTGAGTAACACCTCGGTCATGACATACTCGGCAGAGATCCCGAACGCCCCCCGGGATGACCGCCCCGACGAAGTGCTTGCTGACCATGAGTACGGTAAGCTCACATCAGACAAGCATTTGTATGTGTCCAGGCATCCTGTGGGCGAGGATTTGCCCATTCCCATCGATGACGAACCGCCAATCTTCATCCTCCTTCTCACCTATATTTCCTACTTAATCCTTATTATCATTGGTCATGTCAGAGATTTCTTTGGCAAGATCTTCAAGAAGGACGACTATAAGCATCTCATTGAAAAAGACGGCTACGCGCCGTGGTACGACCAGTTTGAGTCGTTCTATGTGCGGAGAATGAAAATGAGAATCGATGACTGTTTTGCCCGTCCCATTCATGGAGTACCCGGCCGGTTTGTCAAATTGTTTACTCGGGTCAGACACGGGCGCTATGGCTACTTGTACGACGGCTCTTCCAAGGAGTGTTTGAATTTGTCTCTGTACAACTATCTTGGGTTTGCCCAATCAAAGGGGGTATGCACCGATTTTTCTCTTGAAATGTTGGAAAAGTATGGCGTGTCGCTGTGCTCGCCTCGCGCGGTGGGTGGCACCACCGATTTGCACCGAGAAACCGAGCGCGTTATTGCCAACTTTGTGGGCAAGGAGGATGCCATTATTGTATCGCAAGGGTATGGTACCAACGCCAACTTGTTTTCGCTGATTGCTGACTCTAAAACTCTTGTGATTTCCGATGAATTGAACCATGCTCTGATCCGGTTTGGTATCCGTTTGTCGGGGGCGTCAGTGAAGGTGTTCAAACACAACGACGTTGGTGCGTTAGAAAAGCGGATCCGGGAGCAGATTGCTCAAGGGCAGCCCCGGACTCATAGACCTTGGAGTAAAATTATCATTGCTGTAGAAGGGTTATATTCGATGGAAGGGAACCTTGTCAATTTGCCTAAGATTGTTGAGTTGAAGAAAAAGTATGGGTGTTACCTTTTTGTCGATGAAGCCCATTCTATTGGTGCCCTTGGACCTGAAGGTCGTGGGGTTTGTGACTATTTTAGCGTTGACCCCAATGACATTGACCTTTTAATGGGAACGTTCACCAAGTCGTTTGGTGCGACTGGTGGGTATATTGCTGCGGACAAAAACATTATCGAACGGCTTAGAATTAATTACATCACCCAAAATTACAGTGAAGGGGTGGCGCCTCCTGTATTGGGGCAAATCTTGCTGTCATTGTCGGTGATTGAGGGTAAGCTCAACCCTGGTGAGGGTAAGGAACGATTGCAAAGAATTGCCTTTAACTCGCGGTATCTTCGGTTGGGATTGAAAAAACTTGGGTTTATTGTTTATGGTGCTGATGATTCCCCCGTTATTCCCGTGTTGGTGTTTCTCCCCGGTAAGATGCCGGTATTGTCGCGGATGTTGTATGACATGGGTATTGCCATTGTTATTGTCTCATATCCTGCTACCCCGTTGATTTCGGCACGGGCACGTTTGTGTGTGTCGCTGGCATTGACTAAGGAAGACTTGGACTTGATTCTCACCAAGTTTTCCGAGATTGGTGACGTATGTTATCTCAAGTTTTCGCTGGGGATAGCAGGAGGTAGTAAAATCCCTGGTAAGCCTCCTAGAATGTCGATTGAAGAAGTGTTGGCCACGAATGTTGAAGATTGCAAGCAACCCAAGTTGATCTAGTCATAATAATAATTAATACGAAGAAACGAACTAGAGAATTGATATATCATCTGAATTTCCCATTTCAATTCGTCGCCTTTATTTCCCTGGCATGGCATTTTTACGAAGTAATTCTAGCAAACCGTAGTTAATGTATCTCATCACATGGTCTCTGTTTTTGATTGATGTTTACTCATTCAACAAATTCATCCGTGTCGAGCGCGAAATTGGATGAGTGGCTGTCCATACTCCTTTCGGTGATGTTTTACACCCCGTCTTACGTACATTCTATGTATGGGTGGGTTTTGTTTTGGCATTTGCAGTTATCGTTTCCGGAGTCACCTAGTCACCTCCCCCCCCACTACAACCATTGTATTGAGTTCGCATGGTTGCAAAAAACAAGTAATGTAGGTGGCAAAAGGCATAATACTCCAGTCAATTGGGACTGCTGGCAGAAATATTCGAAAGGGCTGTCCCCTGTTCCTCAGAAGACCTTAAGGAAATTTTGATAATACGTACCATTGCTCAATTGTTTAGATTGTATATGAGTCGCCGTGATTTGAATTTCGGGGTTGCTTGGATTTTTTTCCACCTCTATTTGTTGGGCTCTCCAAAGAATTGAGAAAAGGCTTTTCTCATCAAGCTTTCTCTAGACTCTCCTTAAGAGTTCTGAGTAACGTCAAAAATCTCTTCACGGAATCTCTTCCAATCAATTGAGGTGATTCCTGTATTAGCTTTCTTGTTATCTTCCATAATACTCTTATTCATTATATTTAGAAAAACCGGATGATTTTTCAGCTTACAAGTGGTTGGTTTATATAGTATTTTCTGTGAAGAGTCTGGGGTTATCCTTATGTTCTTATGTCCGGCTCTCCTAAGAATTGAGCAATGGCCTTTTTCACTAAGTTTGTCCTGACCCTTTCTTGTGGGTCCCGAGTGGCGTTGTCGAACTCCACACGGAATCTCTCCCAGTCGATTGAGTTATCTCCTGGATCAGTTTTCACGTGATCTTCCATAATACTCTTTATTCTTTTTTATTAGAAAAACCGGATGGTTTTTCAGTTAACAAATGCCTAGCTTATATAGTTTTTTCTTTTTCTTTTTTTGACACTGCCTCCGACTTCTCCTCTTTCTTTGTTTTTGACACTGCCTTATTGTCGTCATATAGTGTCAACATATAATTTGAGGTGGGTGGTTTCTCCAATTGGTAGTGATTATCTCATTTGGCACTGGATCTCTGACATCTTACTTCGTTCCAAGTGCTTCCGTGGTTTCCGAAAGTTAATACACCGACTGTGGGAGGTTGTTCCTCCAGTTCGATATTCGTATTCCATCTGACACTGGGTCTCTGACACTATTATTAGATGAAGCTAATCTTGTTTAGTATTCCATAGTGGTTTTGTGCCGCTTTCTCTGACATCTATAGCCGAGTACCAGTTGGAAATCACATTTGAAGCTACATCCTAGGGCACACACCCCAAAGTCTGTGGATTCATTTTGCAATGTCTTACATTTTGGGGTACCCCTCTCCATATGTCAGAGATCCAGTGTCAGATGAGATACTTACTTCCAATTGGAGAAACTATTCTCCGCAGACAGTGCATTGACACTATATGGCGACAATAAGTCATAAAGATACAATGAAGTGGGTGTGTAAGTCCGAGACTAACAAAGCGTTCAGATTGAACAAAGGAACTTTAAAAGCCGCTTCAAATACATCATAGGAAAACTATATAAACTAGCTATTTGCTACTGAAAAACTATCCGGTTTTTCTAAATAAAAGGAATAAAGAGTATTATGGAAGATCACGTGAAAACTGATCCAGGAGATAACTCAATCGACTGGGAGAGATTCCGTGTGGAGTTCGACAACGCCACTCGGGACCCACAAGAAAGGGTCAGGACAAACTTAGTGAAAAAGGCCATTGCTCAATTCTTAGGAGAGCCGGACACCATATTCAACTGATTCTTGACCCAGAAGACGGTTTCTTAATCACACTTCTGCAAATGTCCACTCGTTTTCGTGAAAGCCCGATTTATATCGGAATTTGATATCAGTCTCCCAGGCCCACGCCTAAGGGCTCCCGGGTTCAATTCCTCACCATTTCCCGCAGTTCTCTGCACCATCACCTGAGTTTTCCCCGCACTACGGTTTCTCTATCCTCTCTATATATCAATACACGTGAGAAAAAAATTTGATATAGCAAGTCCGCGTGGCCTAATGGTAAGGTATCACTTTCCGGCGGTGGGGATTGCGGGTTCGAGTCCTGCCGTGGACTTCTTTTTTGCAAGTTTCGGTCTCTGGTAGTATGTTATTGATAGGAATTTGGTGTCTCATGCTTACCTTAGGAAATACTATCTGCTTCTGGAAATAATCAACTCTATCCCTCCTAGCACTACTACGTGTCTAGCTTTCTGCTAAGCAAAATTGTATGTCTACCATTACTGGAGCCACCCATGCTGCCAACTATTTAATGTTACTTAGCTTCCTATGTATGGCTCCACACTTAATTATGGTTGTTAGGCCACACAGTTACAGGTTGGTTTCCACATTTCGCTTTCCAAACAGATTGTTTGTGAGGTGGGAATCAAAGTCAATGGTATTATCGTCACCTGGAGATTTACACTTAGGGTACCCAATATTTCTTCATGAGCAATCTATGATCATTAAGGCCAATGGATTGATTGCTTTTTGGGAGAGTTCGGTTTCCCCTCCAAGCTCAGAGTCCACCGAATTTTCATCCACGGAATCATCATTGATCATTTCTGCTGAAACCAATCCTACAATCTGCTTTCTGACTGGCTCCACCCCGTCAAGTCAATCATCGCTGGTGCCCCCTCCTACCTGCACCCTCCCTTACCTTGGAGGCCAGTGTACTCCTGCATCCGCGGTAAACCCTCACCTGCCTTGGAACCCTCTGTACCCCTCTTACTTTGTAGACATTTGTACCCCGTCCCACCTTTGAGGTACCACCGCTCCCTCCCCGCTTCGCACAATACCATGCCACCGCCTCTACAAACCTCCTTCATATATTGATGAATACTCTCCCCTCGAGATTCCTCGAACGCAAACTTGTACCTCATATAAGTCGGAATAATCTGGATCAACGCCCCCAGCTGCTCACACCTCATGTACTGGTTCCGACTGACCAAAGACATTGCTACTTCCTGTCGAAGGTGCTCCGTATTCTACAATGTTGCCAAAGTTGGCAGTAGTAGTAATTGCTTCTGGTACGGTAGCTCCTCCCTCGCAGCTGATTCAAGCCTCTGAGTGCCGCGTTTAGTACCACCAACAGAGAAGTGTGTGAAAAGTATAGATGAGTAATTTGTGCTCGAGACGTAAGCAGTTCTGGAGGAGTTAAGGTCAAGATAGTTTACTTGTTTCGTCCCGTAGATATTGTGTGGGCTACGCTTATTTCCTGAGGGGATAAGTAGGTATCATTCTATTGCTGACTGCTGCTAACGATTAGGCGGAGTTTCTTGTTGTCAGTCTTAGTTTGGCTGGTAGCTAAGTATATCCTGTTGATTGGAGAGGTAAAGTTGAATTGAGATGGTGAGAAATGGTTTGCAGAGTTCTTGCTGATTATAGCGTCGCGTATCCAATTATCCTGCACAATGTCTATCGCAATGTTTCCTGATGCAATCAGCGAAAAGCTTCGTAATTTAGTGGGGAAATAATGTACCTGAAATATTAAATTATTCAACCGTCCCACCTTTGACTTGAAAGAATTATCCGCCACGTCAATAACCAATCTTTGCTGTTTCTGCTCATAATTTACCACTTGTGTTGACCCTTCCCTCACTTCCAGCTAGCACGAGCCCGTATTTGACTCTCTTCTACATCCGTGGTATAACTATACTTATTTCAAATTTCCAGTCAATCTAGTTGTCACTATTTGAATACTCGTTATTCTACATGTATTCCACCGTCCGGTTGGTGGCCTCAACATTCGAACAGAAACTATTTCCAAGTGCGAACCATTTGGGACCATTAGAGCTGCTGCTTGAACTGAACTCTGCACTTGACATGAAGTAGCTTCGAGAAGGATTTGTCACTTCAGAAAAGCTGGAAGATTGAGATACCTATCCCTTCAGTCCCCCCTTTCGCTAATTATCTTATTCCATGGAAGACCATTTTTATACCTAGGGCTAATGTTAATCCAGATCCTTCGATACAAAGTTCAACCGACAATGAACAATGGAGTCAAGCTTTCCTATAGCTGGTGACAATCTGTCCAGTATCGATCCTTGCAGAAAGTCTTCTCACTACTTTTTAGAAAGTTTTAGATGAATGGTGGGTAATCACTCCAAGAACCAAATTTTAATAAGCAGAGGGAATCCAATCACCCCAATGGTCGAGGTGGCAACAGGCGTCTATTTTCTTATGAAATACATCTTGCAGACCATCCAGATTCTTTTGGTAATCTGCAATTAAGCGGGGTATTGGAGATCATTACCTACATGAATCCTATTTTTAGGTGGTAACCAGTTGAGGTCAACAATAGAGCTTTGATTGCTTACATTACACTCCGCCCTTGTCATGAGTATTTGCCACTTCGGGAAAACAATAAGATCGAGATATATATCCCTTCAGTCCCACATCTTATTAATTTGCATTCTTGTATTATTCCCTGGGAAACACCATTTTGATGCCTATGGCTAACGTTAATGCAAACGCTATAAGACAAGGTCACCAACAAGGAAGACATGGATTCAATCGTTCCCACTGCTGGTGACAATTCCTTCCAAAATCTACCGTTTACGGAAGTCTTGTCACTACGTTCTGGAAGATGTTGTATGCTTGGTAAGCTCCAAGAACAAAATTTGAAAAGGAGGGGGGATTCCAAAAGCCCCGAATGTTCAAGAAGGCACAGGTGTCTATTTTATTAAAAAATACATCTTGCAGGAGGTCCGGAGCCTTCGAAAGCTGCAGCTAAGCGGGGAGCAGTATTACTTGGGGGGTATTAGCTACATGAGTCCTATTTTTAGGTAGGGTCATCAATTGAGCTGTTTCGTCTTCCCCTGAGCACCGCATTTGTATTGACCTACCACTTTGGGAAACCTATGAAATCGAGATCTTATCTATCCAGACCTAATGTCTCCCGTTGATCTTCCCGACATGTTACGTTACAGGAACTATTTCCAATTGAAAAGTCACTATATATTGGAGATTCTCGATTTGTGGTGGGTAAACACTCCAAAAACCAAAATTTGAAAAGGAGGGGGGATTCCAAAAACCCCGAATGTTCAAGAAGGCACAAGTGTCTATTTCATAAAAAATACATCTTGCAGGAGGTCCGGAGCCTTCGAGAGCTGCAGCTAAGCGGGGAGCAGTATTACTTGGCGAGTATTAGCTACATGAGCCCTATTTTTAGGTA